>LR738712.1:396251895-396308090 GCA_902687465.1 Secale cereale | reverse complement strand
GAATAGGGGGTCCTTGGGCTGCCGGCCTGTGCTTATGGGCTGGACAGCTGGGGCGCACTACAACTGCTAAAGGGCGGAGCTATGAGGTGACTCCATATCCAGACAAGAAATCTTCAATGCCTTGGTGTGTCCTCCAAGTCAAGATAAGAAGAATTGACATGTGTGTTCCTTCCCCGTAATCGACCATGTGTACACCATAGTACCCCTGGTGTCTATATATACCAGAGGGTTTAACCCGTAGAGGCTAGAACAACAACCAACATCCTACTCACCTAGGGTTTAGTTCATCTGATCTCATGGTAGACGGATCTGTAATCATCCTATACAATTCAATATAATCAAGCAGGACGTAGGGTTTTACCTCTTCGAGAGGGCCCAAACTTGGGTAAACACTGCGTCCTTCGTCCCTTCTTCCCACTGATCCAAGATCCATAGCTCGGGACCCCCTACCCGAGATCCGCCGGTTTTGACACCGATATTGGTGCTGTCATTGAGAGTTCCGCTGTGAGATCGCCAAAGGATCGATGGCTTGCCTGATCATTAGAGATGGTGTCACCACCGATGACATCTTTTCCCCGACTAGATTTCCGCATTCGACAGCATCGTTTTGCACGCTAACTCGGCAGGTCATCTTGACCAGGTTGACAGCTTCGCCCTGGAGCACCAGATCTTGTTTGGTAAACTAGAGTACGTCGCTGATGCTCGGGGCAATCTGATCTTCACCGGATTTTCAACGTCGCCTGAGTAGCCCAAAGACCCTAAAGCTCCAACATCAGGATCTCCTTCGAACCCCACCCATGGGTTGGCCCTTACCTCGCATCCGGCCTCAAGCCTGAAAGTGATCTCTGCGCCCGAAGATCGGGAGTCAACCGCGGCCAGATTCGCGTCCCTTACCTCAGATCCAGCTTCAAGCCTGGAACTGATCTCTACGTCCGAAGATTGGGAGTCAACCCAGTCCATATTAGCTTCCCTTACCTTGCATCCAGCTTCAGGCTCAGATGTGTTCTCTTCATCCAAAGATCGGGATTCAACCCCGGCCAAACTCATCTCTCCTGGCTTGGATCCGGCTTCAACCTTAGATAAAACTATGACATCCGAACACAAGGAGTGAACCCTAGCCGGAATAGACCCTGACACCATCTTACCACAGGTCAACTCATAAGAAATCCCACATCCCCATCCGATTAGTCTCGCCTTCCTAAATGAGATGCTAGATCGAATCAAGGCGATGACCGTCATGGACGGCCCATCCTCGACCAATGCTCGACTTGGTTTTGAGATGGACCACCGGGAATTTTACCCCACCTACCACCCACTTAGTAGCCACGGTCGTTGGTTTAACCTATATGCTGTACTACGCCTATGAGGAGGCCAACGACATGGAATATAACATCAAAGCCATGGTCCACCTTGCTACTGCCAGTCCCATCACCGAACGGTGGGAAGCTTCCTCCACCTTCGGTGTTTACATGGTGACACCCCCAAGGAGAATGGCGATGGCACCCCGAGAAAAGATGGCGGTAAGCCCGCCGAAGATCCTCCCAAACACCGACGACAGCATCGACGATCCAAGGCACGTAGAGGCAAGGAAAGTAGCACGGGCACCGGGGAAGACGATACCCTAGACAACATGAACAACCTGAGCTACCGCGACGCTCGAGCAGCATCTTGATGTCTCGGAGGAACAAAAGGGCCAGTACAACGCTGAGGACCTCAATGAATCCAAGGATAGTAAGTACCTCCCTCTCTCGGACAAGGAGGTTAGCCTTAGAGCCAAGGATTTCATCGTCCCGGAGGACCTGATGGATCAGGACAAGTTCAAGTGGCAACTTATCGCCATTGCACGAGGCCTGAAGAAGAAGCATCAATAGCTGAAGGCCGAATGAAACACCCTCAATGATAGATGGACAAAAGTCCTGGCAGCGGAAGAAGGGCACAACTATGAGTTGCAAACCAAAAGCTACCCAAAGAGGAAACTGTTGCAACAATTCGATGATGAGCCCTTTGAGACCGAACCACCAAGATATACCCAGACAAACCAGCCCGACCGCCCCCTCGAGGACGGGACATACCGACTCAAGAGGCCAAATACCCACCCGCTCCCCCTCGCCATAAAGGCAAGGAGGCAACACAACAAGAAGACGAATATGATCTATGTCATGACATGGACCCTAGAGGAGGCCAGACAAGATCCATCTATGGAGATAGAGGGCACACTCCCGCTGGACAGGAAGGATACCAAGCTTGGCGCGACCAAAATGATATACTTCAGGAGCAGTGCCAAGCTCAGATAACACGCGATCTCCGACGCGACATAGCCCGGTTCAGAGGCGCTGCTCACCCGATGTGCTCCACGGATGAAGTAATTCAGCATCAATTCCTGAAGGGTTCAAACCCGTGAACATCCAGCAATTCCATAGGACAACAGACCTGCCGTGTGGACTGAAGATTTTCTTCTTCAAATCCATATGGCTCGAGGAGACAATCTCCACGCCATCCAGTACTTGCCATTAAAGCTCAAAGGACTATCTCGGCATTGGATGAACAGCCTCCGTGAAAACTCCATAGGGAGCTGGGAAGAGCTTGAGGATGCTTTTTGAGCCAACTTCTAAGGCACTTATGTTCGGCCTCCGGACGCCGATGACCTGAGCCATGTTGTCCAACAGCCCGGAGAGCCATCCTGACAATTTTGGAACCGGTTCTTGACCAAGAAGAACCAAATCGTCGATTTTCTAAATGCTGAGGCAATAGTCGCATTCAAACATAGCATCCGAGATGAATGGCTAGCCCGTGAGCTTGGCGAAGACAAGCCGAGGACAATGTTAGCACTTAGCTCACTCATGACCCACTTTTGTGTGGGCAAAGATAGCTAGTATACTCATAAAAGTAACAACCCCGAAGATCTCGATACCTCGGAGGCCCAGGACGGAAACGGGAAACCACAGTGCAACAAAAATAAGCATCTTCACAATGGCGGTGAGGCCAAGGATATGACAGTGAATGCCGAATTCAGCAACCCCAAATCCGTTTAGTGGAAGCAACCCTCTAAAAGAAATAGGGATGACCCGATCACACTTGACACAATCCTCGATATGCCTTGCTAGATCCATGGCTCCCCGGACAAGCCTGCTGACCACACCAACCATAATTGTTGGGTGATCAAGTAGGCCGACAAGCTCATGGTCGAGGAGCAAGGCAAGGGCCCCCGCAGCGAGGATGACGATGAACCTTGCGGGCCGAACAATGGAGGCCACAAGCAGTTCCCTCCTAGGTAAAAATAGTGAACATGATCTAAGACACACATATACACAAGGAGAGGAAGCGCGCACTCCGGGACGCCTACGCTGTAGAGCGCCCCAAAGTTCAATCCGTGGTCGGCATGTCTGATCACTTTTGACCACAGGGACCACCCGAACAGTATCCGTCATGGAGGATCGGTGGCCCTAGTTCTTGACCCTATCATTGACGGGTACCACCTAGCTAGAGTCCTCATGGACGGAGGCAGCAACCTCAATCTAATTTACTCAAATACAGTGAGGAAAATGGGCACCAATCCTTCAAGGATTAAACCTAGTAACACCACCTTTAAAGGAATAATACTAGGCGTCCAAGCCTGGTGCTTGGGAACACTCACCTTGGACGTAGTATTCGGCACACCGGACAAGTTCCACAAGTTCCACATCGAACACTTAATCTTTGACATTACCCCTTGCCACTGCGGCTACCATGCACTCCTGGGTCAGACGACGTCTGTTTCAACAACGCCCCCCATTACGCATAGCTGAAGCTAAAGATGCCCAAAACGAAGGGCGTCAACACAGTCAATGACAAACATAGAACACTCACTCCGGACCGAGGAGCATACAACGGCTCTAGCAGCCGAAGTCGAAACCGACATCAAAGATCCGATGTACCAGCCCGCCGTCAAGGCACGGGAGGCACGTAAATGGTCTCAGGATCTGTCTCAGCCCGAGAAGGCTCCTTACGCTCAACGTAAATAGGGGTATGTGATACGTCTACAACGTATCTATAATTTTTTTTGTTCCATGCTATTATATTATCATTCTTGGATGTTTTAGAATCATTTTATAGTCATTTTATATCATTTTTTCTACTAACCTATTGACATAGTGCCAAGTGCCAGCTACTATTTTCTGCATGTTTTTACATCATAGGAAATCAATATCAAACGGAGTCCAAACGCAGCGAAACTTTACGGAGATTTTTGATGGACCAAAAGACACCCAATGGACCAAGGCAGCACCTGGGGGGGGGGGGGTGCTCCGAGGGGAGCACAACCCAACAGGGCGCGCCAAGAGGCCCAGGCGCGCCCTGGTGGGTTGTGCCAACCTCAGGTCCCCCCGGACCGCCTCTTTGCTCTATAAATACCCCAATATTCCGGAAACCCTAGGGGAGACAACGAAATTTCGATCCAGCCACCACAGAGTCCAGAACCACCAAATCCAATTTAGATACCATCACGGAGGGGTTCACCACTTCCATTGGTGCCTCTCCGATGATGAGTGAGTAGTTCTTTATAGACCTACAGATCCGTAGTCAATAGCTATATGGCTTCATCTCTCTCTTTTGATGATCAATACAATGGTCTCTTGGAGATCCATATGATGTAAATCTTTTTACGGTGTGTTTGTTGGGATTCGATGAACTTTGAGTTTATGATTAGATCTATCATTTTATATCCATGAAAGTTATTTGAGTCTTCTTTTGATATCTTATATGAATGATTGCTTATAGCCTCATATTTCTTATCCGATATTGGGTTTTGTTTGGCCAACTTGATCTCATTATCTTGCCATGGGAAGAGGTGCTTTGTAGTGGGTTCGATCTTACGGTGCTTGATCCCAGTGAAAAAAGGGGAACCGACACGTAAGTATCGTTGTGACTAAGGATAAAACGATGGGGTCTATTTCTACATAAATAGATCTTGTCTAAATCATGTCATCATTCTTATTGCATTACTCCGTTTCTCCATGAACTTAATACACTAGATGCATGCTAGATAGCGGTCCATGTGTGGAGTAATAGAAGTAGATGCAGGTAGGAGTCGGTCTACTAATCTTGGACGTGATGCCTATATAATGATCATTGCCTGGATATCATCATGATTATTTGAAGTTCTATCAATTGCCCAACAGTAATTGTTGTCCCATCGTTTGCTATTTTTCTCGAGAGAAGCCACTAGTGAAATCTACGGCCCTCGCGTCTCTTTCTCATATTATTTGCCTTTGCAATCTATTTTCCTTTGCTTTTATTTTTAGACCTACTAAACCAAAATCCCAAAATACTTGGCTGTAATTTATCTTATTTATCAATCAATCAATCAATATTTACAACTCTATAATGCCCATTACCCGAAAGGGATTGACAACCCCTTTTACACATCGGGTTGCGAGTATTTGTTATTTCTGTGCAGATGATGTTTATGTTGTGTTGCTTGGTTCTCCTACTGGTTCGGTAACCTTTGTCTCATCACTGAGGGAAATATCTACCGCTACTATACTGCATCATCCCTTCCTCTTTGGGGAAATACCGACGTAGTTCTAGCAGTCATCAAAAGGAATTTCTGGCGCCGTTGTCGGGGAGCACCTCAACATATACAAGGTTCCTAATCACAAATCTCATCTCCTCACAATTACATTATTTGCCATTTGCCTCTCGTTTTCATCTCCCCCACTTCACCAACATTTTCCATTTTTATTCGCCATCTTTTCCGTTTGCCTTTTTGTTTGCATAGTCATGATGCCTCAAAGAAAATATTATGATGTTCCTTACCCCAATATTTTGCTTGAAATAGAGAAGAGTACCAAGGAGTATATGACCACACAATTTGAGCATAATAAATATTTCACCGAAGAACTCAAGGAACACTCCGTTGTGCTTGATGATATAACAAAACAACTTGATGATATTAGTAGAGAAGTTTGCAATCTCCAATCTAAGTATGCTTTTGCTGAAAGTTTGCTAGGAAAAATATCCGAATATACAAATTTTGATTGATTTTTTTTGGAGAACATTAATATACAAATTTCTCACATGTACATATTTTGTTTAGAATTGTTAGGGTTGCAGAAGTATTCGAAACTTCCAGATTACTACAGATTGTTCTATTTTTGACAGATTCTGTGTTTATTGTCTTATGTTCTTGTTTTGATGATTCTATGGTTTTATTTGATGAGCTTTTGCCATAGAAAAGTTGGAATACAGTAGATATAATACAAATACAAAATATGAATTGGTTTACTACATCATTTATAGTAGTGATTTGCTTTCTTATACTAACGGATCTCACGAAGGTTTTGTTGAGTTTTGTGTGAATGAAGTTTTCAAGTTTTGGGTTATCTCACGATGGATGAAGGAATAAGGAGTAAGAAAAAGCCTAAGATTGGGGATGCCCCGGCATCCCAAGCTATTATCCAAAGAGAAGCAAGCAACTAAGCTTGGGGATGCCCCCGAGTGGCATCCCCTCTTCTTCTAACGACCATCGGTATTTTACTCGAAACTATATTTTTATTCTTCACATGATATGTGTTTTGCTTGGAGTGTCTTGTATGATATGAGTCTTTGCTTATTAGGTTTGCTTTTTAAGTCAACAATCCTTGCTGTACACATCTAATTGAGAGAGCCAAAATTATGCAATGACTTGTTAGAATAGATCTCTATGCTTCACTTAAAATTTTATGACCTATGGATTTGCTCTAATGCTTCACTTCTATCTTTTGAGCACGGTGTGCTTTACTATTTTTGAAGAAATACTCTGTTGCTTCACTTAGATTTATTTGAGAGTTAGTAAACTTTTAGGAAATTCTCTCTTTCTTCACTTAAATTATTTTGAGATAAATAAATTTTTTATGCTCATGATCTTCACTTATATTTGTTTGAGCTTATCAAAAGCAACACATGAAAATTAGTCCCAAAGTGATAGATATCCAACAAGGATATAATAAAAACTTTCATGAAGATCATTGGACAAAATAAACTTGATTCCTTGTAATAGTTTTGAGACATGAAGATGTGATATGTGAGTCATGTTGATGAGTAATTATGCTTTAGTAAGAATATTCGTGTTAAGGTTTGTGATTCCCTATGCAAGCACGAAATTCAATAAATATGCAATGAAATTATATCCTACTTGTGGTGCATTATTCAGTGTTATTTATGCTCAATGTTCGCTTATGAGATTATTCGTTTCATGGTTGGTTGCTTCCAAGTCTTTTGCTAGCCTTCATTTTGCACTAAGTATGATCTCTACTTGTGCATCCAAGATCCTTTACCCCAGTTTTGCCACATGAGTCCACCATACCTACCTATATGCGATATTTCCTTGTTGTTTTAAGAAAATTTGTATGTGCCATCTCTAATTTTAAAATAAATTTCCCTTTTGTGTGCCCATACCGCTCGCGAGGCGGTGAGGGGTGGCCAATATTTTCCATGCTAGATGTGTTATTCTCACGATGAGTGTTTATTCACTTGTCATTGCATGAGAGTAAGGCAAAGGTATTAGGGATGCCTAGTCCCTAAATGAAATACAAATTTACTTTATGTTGTCAAATAATAAATTCCTTGGAAAGTGTTGGTATGGAAGGCAATCGTGGATTCGGCTAGCCATGGCTTGTGAAAGTTTGGTGGAAAAGGAATACAATTTATATTATGTTTGGGAACCGCCTATGATATATCTAGCATGGAAAGTGTTCGGAACCTCAAGTTGTTTTCGTTGGTGGGAAATGTATACCTCCCAAAAAAAATATTTATCTCTCAATTTAAGCTTTGAGCTCTGGCACCTCTACAAATCCCTACTTCCCTCAGCGAAGTGCCTTTCTTTTACTAATGCAATTTTTATTTTTGAATTTGAGTCTCCATCTTCCCTTACAAGAACCAACTGGGAAACACTATGATGGTACTTGAGCATTGGGTGTAACTAATATACGATTGTGTTTCATGAATGGATCAATGGTTGAGCATGATGGGCTAGGGATAACTTATTTTAGCATTGATATTTTGAAAGACATGATTGCTTGTTGATATGGTTCAGTACTTAAATCTCTTGTCAAAACTAGACTATTGCTTTGAACCATATAAAAGTCCAAATGTCCATGCTATAAAGAAAAAAATATGATATGACATGATAGGCAGCATTCCACATAAAAAATTCTGTTTTTATCACATACCTACTCGAGGACGAGCATGAGTTAAGCTTGGGGATGCTGATACGTCTCCAACATATTTATAATTTTTGATTGTTCCATGATGTTATATTGTCATTTTTGGATGTTTTACAATCATTTTATAGTCATTATATATCATTTTCTGGTACTAACCTATTGACATAGTGCCAAGTGCCAGTTGCTATTTTCTGCATGTTTTTTACATCACATGAAATCAATATCAAACGGCGTCCAAACGCAGCGAAACTTTACGGAGATTTTTTGTGGACCATAAGACACCCAATGGGTCAAGGCAGCACCTGGGGGGTGCTCTGAGGGGAGCACAACCTACCAGGGCGCACCAGGAGGCCCAGGCGCACACTAGTGGGTTGTACCCACCTCTGGTGCCCCCAAACCGCCTCTTTGCTCTATAAATACCCCAATATTCTAGAAACCCTAGGGGAGTCGACGAAATTTTGATCCAGCCGCCGTAGAGTCCAAAACCACCAGATCCAATATATTCATCATCATTGAGGGGTTCACCATTTCGATTGGTGCCTCTCCGATGATGCGTGAGTAGTTCTTTGTAGACCTACGGGTATGTAGTCAGTAGCTAGATGGCTTCATCTCTCTCTTTTGATTATCAATACAATGGTCTCTTGGAGATCCATATGATGTAACTCTTTTTGCGGTGTGTTTGTTGGGATCTGATGAACTTTGAGTTTATGATTAGATCTATCTTTTTATATCCATGAAAGTTATTTTAGTCTTCTTTTGATATCTTATATGCATGATTACTTATAGCCTCATATTTCTTCTCCGATATTGGGTTTTGTTTGGCTAACTTGATCTCTTTATTTTGCCATGGGAAGAGGTGCTTTGTAGTGGGTTCGATCTTACGGTGCTTGATCCCAGTGATAGAAGGGGAACCGACACATATGTATCATTGCTCCTAAGGATAAAACGATGGGGTCTACTTTTACATAAATAGATCTTGTCTACGTAATGTCATCGTTCTTATTGCATTGCCGTTTCTCCATGAACTTAATACACGCACGCTAGATAGCAGTCGACGTGTGGAGTAATAGTAGTAGATGCAGGCAGGAGTCGGTCTACTAATCTTGGTTGTGATGCCTATATAATGATCATTGCCAGGATGTCGTCATGATTATTTAAAGTTTTACCAATTGCCCAACAGTAATTGTTTTCCCACCATTTTCTATTTTTCTCGAGAGAAGCCACTAGTGAAATCTACGGCCCCGGGTCTCTTTCTCATATTATTTACCTTTGCGGTCCATTTTCCTTTGCTTTTATTTTCACATCTACTGAACCAAAAACCCAAAAATACCTTTCTACAATTTATCTTATTTATCAATCAATCTATCAATATTTACAACTCTATCACGTCGGTTACCCGAAAGGGATTGACAACCCCTTTTACACGTCGGGTTGCGAGTATTTTTGTTACTAGTAAGTGTGCACGTGCAACGCACGTCTCAATCAAACCATGTCAACTTTTGCAGGTATAAAATTTTGAATTCGACGGTGAACAACTTCTCCATAGAGAATGCAAGGGCATATCCTATTTAGTGTATTCCTACGAAGATTTTAGAATGTTTATTTTCTTGGGCGAAAATCAAAGGAACATATAAATATTGTCCAAGTGAACATGGCGTCATTGCAAAGTTGGAACAAAGATACATAAAAAATAAGAGTCTTGGCAGAAATAAATTAGTTTTCTCCTTCGATTCTAGCTGCTTGTTATCTTCACAATTTGAAGGCTCGACGGCTGCGGTAAAGCCACCCATGGGAGCTATAACATTCACTGCCTGCGAGCAGGAAGAGTCATAATTTTTTTTGCCCCATTCTCAATTTATCTCAACTTCTCATGGAGTGTCAGTATAGTTCAGACAAACAATATCTATTGTGTATATAGTTGCAGAACATCTAGAAGCTAAAAACAGATTAATAAAGCAGTAGGTTCATGGTAAGGAATTGGAGAGAGTGAATTTGACATTTTCTCTATGACATGGATGGAATGCAAGCAACCCTTTCTCTACCCTACGCTCAGTTCTGACAATATTAAAAATGAGTTAAAAATGTCGCTGTGCATAAAGGCTACTATTCTAGAATGAGAAACTATACAATATAAGGAAATTGGGCATGTGCAGATCAAGGACTATAATAATAATTGTTTCGCAAAGCTAACCAAGACTAAAAAAGAATCCACACAAAATTTAGGATGACCAAAGCCACTCAAAGACCACCCTATCTAAGATGAATATACAAAAAATCATACTAAATTAACACCGGATACATAAGTAAGTTTAATGGCTAAAATGAAGGATATGCGTCATGTCATGCCGCTTTTAGTTATTCGTGCACAAATCCAACAGTAAGCATGATCTAATGAAAGACACAGATTCAAAGTTATCAGTTGATACAAAATGTGTAAATATTGCTATGCAAAAAAGAAATTAATAGAATGTAGCCTTTCTGCAGAGTTCAACAACAAGCATGATGCACCTTATTAGAGGAAGCATGATGCACCTTATTAGGGGAAATGCAACTACATGAAATCCCGATAAATTTAAGAAGACAGGTGTCGCTAAGATCTGTTAAAAGATCTTACCCATGCTTGGAAGGATGCCATTGCAGTAGCAGTTGCGTAAGAGATGATGCACTGATATCTTTAGAAGCTTTCTTACTTATTCACACTTCCTGAGTTGAGTATAAAACACATCAGGATTTGACAATCTGGTTGGTAGTAGCCGATTTTCTATGTGATGTTTTGCCGAAATGTTGAAGCTCAACAAAGTTTTTTCATGGTTCAATAGGTCAGTGTAAAATAATTATGTGGCTATCAAGTCTCCCTCCCATGTTATTTACAATCTCAAACGAAGAAAGCTTGCTTTCTACAGTTCACCAAAGGTTCTAATTTACTACTTTATACTCAAAAGATCCAATGTCTACTGATCCCTCTCAATCTTATGGCCGAGATTAGCATAATTTTAGAAAGCAACATCAACTCAAATTTTAGACTTCATTGGAAACCACCAAACAATTTCCAGCAAGATGCTTTTTTGATGAACAGAGGGACCATATGACTTCCATTTGTCTAGGAATAATGCAGGTAAACCTATACAAAGAGCACACATATATACATGCATACCTGGTAATTTCTAACTGCTCATGATCTGAAACCAAAGGCATACAAAGTAGAATTCCCATATACGGATGAACTTCCCTTCAAAGTATAGTTTCAAGACATGTATGCAAGAAAAAGAAAATGATAGGAAATTAATACTAACTGAGCAACCAAGTGGATCATATATGTATATAATCGTCAGAGCAGTATTCTTCATGTAGTGAGTGTGAAGTGAATCCTTACTTTTTGTTGCCACGAGTTAAACATGACAAGTGATATATACTTACCCTTACCCCCACACATGCACTTGCTTTGCATTGTTGCTCATCCATCCTGGACATGCAGCTGCTGCCGCTGCGCTCTACACATGTATTGATAACCGCCGATGTGTCGCATTCGCCTCCCCGGGCGACCCCACAAGTCATAACAATTCATATCCTCTGAAACATCATTCAGTTTATTTAAAATTTTACTTCAGAAAAGATTTTAAAATAAAACGATGCCTCGACTTATCCAAAAAATGAAATATTTGTAAATATAACTTCATAGACTATAGTGTTAATATAAAAATTGCATCGCAATAAGTTTTTTAAACACATAACTGCACATGAAAAATCAGATCCTTCAATCTCCGAAGGTGATCTTCGTGCCCTTCTTCCACCCTAGCTTGACATCGATAGTCAGGATCTCCTCCAGCGGGATGGTCTTTCTACAAATAGTTGCCATGAGGAATTAGAGTTTAGTGTTTATTTTAGCACCTAAAATCAGTTTGTTGTTATATTAAAGACATGCACCCAAAACTGAAACTAATCCAAAATGACCGAGCAGACTAAAAATTGAAGCTGGCTTAAATATTAGTGAGAACCGACCAGGCTGAAGTATTTTATTAAACCATGAGAGATGCTGCACTGCTAATAATCTATCTTTAGAATAGATCATGAACAAAGGTGGTTGTCACTACATGTATTTAAAGAAATCAGACATACCCAAGTGGCCAACTACGCATTTCTCAGGTTTAATCTTGGGAACACATTTACCTCATACTAACATTAAAAAATTCAGAATGATTGAGGAAGCTAAAATCCAAATACGGGTTAAATTTCCTAAAAACTGTATAAATCAATAATACAACTGAATTGTCAGATGGAACAAAAAAAAGTAAGTTGCATTTATCAAGTTTAACCTAAACCAACTAACACGGTCTTAAATTTTCAAGAATGTAGTAGCTCTTGATTCTTAATCAACGATAACAAATAACCGCATGTGTACCACTCTTCAATTTCCTGTAAATATAAGAGGGGGTAGGGAAAAAAGATTACTTACAAAGATTGAGCAGGTAAGAATTGAGTGGTGAAAGGTTCCCAGTTATTGT
Source organism: Secale cereale (assembly GCA_902687465.1). Classification (NCBI taxonomy): domain Eukaryota; kingdom Viridiplantae; phylum Streptophyta; class Magnoliopsida; order Poales; family Poaceae; genus Secale; species Secale cereale. The sequence goes on along the minus strand of LR738712.1, from coordinate 396,295,408 downwards.
CCCATATCTCACCATGAGCATCAATACATCAGCGACCGACATGAAATTGCAACCACAAGCATAGGTCAGTATCGATCTTGGTACAAGTATGTGTGTACCTGAGCATGGTCCTTGCGGTGGGTTCCTATGAAGCTGAACTTTCCGTGATTCTGTCCTCGCCAGTGAGGTTGAAGCTGTCTTCACCGACGGCTTGCAGATTTCATATGTACGTGTGCTCCTGAAAGAAAAATCCATCCAGCTGTATGCGTGGCTGCTTCTTGTGTATGCGCGCATCTTGATGAAGAATCAATCCACCAGGTTGGTTTTCTGGATCGGCCGCTCATCCTGGGCATCGAGGAGAAGAGGGCGCCAGATCTTGAGGGAATAGCAAGGAGATGAATCCGCAACTCGCCGCTCCCGAGCCGTCGTGGTCGCTTAGATGTAGTCCGAGCCATCGGCGCCTCCGTCGCCGCCCGACTGCTTTCTCCCCGTCAACCCCTCCGCCCGACTGCTTTCTCCCCGTCAACCCTTGACTGCTATGGGGCGGCGGTGGGGAAACCCTAGTGCCTCGATCCAACCCCGCGCGCCAGGCTGCCGCCGGAGCATGCTCGCCGGCGAGCACGTCCTGAGCCGCCGTCAGGCCTCTCATTCTCCCCCTCTCTTCCGCCCGTGAAGATGCGCCGCCGCAGGCCAAACCAATGCATGTGAGCCATATTGCTGAACTTAGGCCATGCCGCTGCATGCAAGCCTTTAATCATGCGAATCAGTTTATTTTTTTCCCACACAGCAGAATGTTTCGTCCCCTCGCTCAATAGACGGCAGAGTATCGTCCGCTTCTGTTAATTGCTAAACATACACAGATGAGGGTTAAATTGTATATTAACGGTTAGATCTAATTAGCTGGATCTGATCGTGAGGTGGTATTTTATCCTGGTTATTTCGTGTACGTGTTTCCATGTGCATTTAGGGAAGAATATGTTTGCTTGTTTAATAGTAGTAGAGATTTGTAGGCAAGTGTTGTTTACGTTGTGTTGCTTGGTTCTCCTACTGGTTCGATAACCTTGGTCTCATCACTTAGGGATATACCTACCACTGCTATGCTGCATCATCCCTTCCTCTTTGGGGAAATACCGACGTAGTTCTAGCAGTCATTAGTATGCACTCCACAACATTCCCATTCAAGCTGCACAATGCATGCCTTGCATACACAACTTCGCGCTTTAAATACCATGGGCAGCTGTTGGCGCCAACAACGCATGAGCCAAGTGTTCGGGTCAACTGATCTACACATGTCCTCAAACAGACATTGGTACCATCTAGGACCTATTCGGCATCAAGACAATACAGTGCAGCAACTTCTCAAGAACCTCTTTCATGGGGCTGTTGGCCGATTACCATCCCATATAAGGGATTTCTTACTCCCCCCCCATAGAAGCAAATGAGCAGACCCGCCGCAGGGCATAGTAGGGACCTAAAACCACGCATCAAGGCCTTGCGTAAATCTTTTCTCTGTAAATTTTTTATTTTTCACAAAGTATCTATAACAGTTGCTTCGACAGTTCGAAATGTATGGTTAGACATCACGAGCTTCTCGAATAAAAGACCAATTTTATGATCCTCTTGTAGTCATCTATGTCGCACAAGCCTTCCCGCTCTTCCACACTGAAACAAACTAGGTCGGTACACATCTTCTTTAGATGCTAACGACTAATAAACCAGGGGCTCAGTTATAATACTCACCCTAAGCATCAGTTTGGCACTATCTTTTTCTTATGTGTTCGGAGTCTCAGATATTGCATTATATGAATTGGCTCCGAATTATGTCTTGGGTCAATTGTTGGGTTGTCTGGCTCCTGTGTGTACCCTCTTATCTTCCGCATTTTCGGCTAAGAGTGTGAAGGGAGAACCACTACGATGGTACTTCCAGCTTTCCTGGTTAAGAACCTTAGTGGAGAAAGCCAAAAACTAACTGTCATAATAGGCGAGAGCTGGTCCGCGATCCGATGGCAAGTGTTAAACAAGAAATCATTGGAGATTACACCATGTTATACGAAGGGTTTGTCTTCCACCAAACCATTTGATAAAGGTGTATATCTCGGCTCACCCAAATATCAGAAAACACCATAAGCTAGTCACTAGCCCCCGCAGTCAAGCTCCTATGGCTAAGTGAAAGAAGTAAACATGGCTAAGTGAAAGAACTAAAACCGCATAGTCTGATTGCCTGGTTTCCCTCACACATTACCACCTTCAAGCACCGAGAGGTGGGCTATGGGTCACAATGCAGAGGTCGGAACACCCCTTGTAGCATATACATGGGGGCTGAAGCCGATGACTAGTAACTTTTAGACTAAAACAGCCGCACATGAGTCAAAATAAATAACAACAAACAATGCATGATAAACCATGCAAAGCAACCACATTATAAAGGAAAACACTCAATTTCATTCCATACACAATAGTGCGCTCACTCAAGAATTACATATTTTGAACACTCGGCCTCCACCGCCCGAGCACGATCCATAAAAGTGCGGAAGTACATCTCGGGGCGCCTGTGGTTCTTTCTAGAGGGTGGGGGTCCGATGGCCATCTCAATAGGCTGGATCTTGGGCCAGTGCACCATGGTCCTTGCGAAGGCCATCCGAGCTCCCTCGATGCACACAGAGTGCATAACAGTGTAAATCTGGGACGCGACGTTGCACAACTTTTGCACCATGGCAAAGTAGCTGCTCGGTATTGGCACTGAGGACCATAGCCGGACACAAAGGTCCTTCATGGTTGGCTCTGCCATACGGTGCAGGTCCATTAGCTGCTTCATCTGATTACTCAGAAGGGGAGGGTGTTTGGCCATCTAGAATTGTGCCCAGAATAACCTTTGCACGACATCGTCATCCCAAACCGCAAAATGCATTGCCGCATCCGCAACACTCCTTGGAAGATCCAGAAACGCGCCTGAGGAACGCCACACTCGTGTGAACGAAGCGAACCAATGACCACCAAAGACACTTTGCATTAAGTATGTCTTACCATCTGCAATTTTCTTCACTTGGGGAAGCTCTTCTTGGGCACCCCGCAGCTCCGTCCTCGCCTCCTGGATCTCCAGCATGATCTCAGCCAGCTCAGTGGCTTACCATTATTTTTCTACTGAAGGTCCTCACATTTAGTGACAACATCCTTGAGCTCTTGATGCACTTTGTCCACCCTAGCCTCATGCTTGTCGCTGGCAGCCTTCGCGGTCAACAGCTCGGCAGCCGCTCGGTCGGTCGTCGGCTTTGATTCAATAGCCTCCTGCTTGGCCTTCTTCAGTTCGGCCTTGAGGTTCTCGACCTCCGCGACGACAGCTGCAATCGTCACACATCATCCCTTGTTTAGGGTTCACCCCGAATACCTCGTTTAAGAAAGCCATCTGAACTACTAATAAGTTTAATCCGGGCTAACCTTGCACTTCGTTGAAACGCTTGTTGAGAAGGTTGAGCTCCTCATCGCAACTCTTAAGCTCCTAATTCACCTCGGTCAACTCCACAATGTTGGCAGCTGCCTCTTAGGATGAGGCCTACACAAACAACTTACACCATTTATTTCCCAGATATAATGATTTTATATGCCCCACCAGGTTCTACAAATCTTGACAGGGACTCGGGGGCTACGATCAGATTTTTGAGCTAATCATAGGCACTCTTCTACCATTCGATCCCAGGTTGAGTTTTTCAAACTCACGTAGGACTCAGGGGCTGCCATATATGAGGATTGACGATCATGTGGAATTTACTTTATAAAAATAAAAAGAGAATAGAGCATATTACATGGCTCACCTCGAAACCCATCAGAAGGCCTTCAAAGGCTTCCTTCAATCCGCTGTTATCGAACCAAACACTTCGTAAAACCACGCCCATTAGGGCGCGGTGTTCGCCGACGATTGAGGTGTTAGCAGTGACCCGCTCCTCGGTTTTTGGCGATGATGGCGGGGACCTGTCCCACCCTTCGGAGGAGGGCGGGATGGGCAACTCTGGAGGCCTTGCGGGACTCCAGAACTGTCTTTAGGAGGGCTCAGATTGACCGGGCTCCGGCTCTTTATTTACTAGGAGGGATAACCCCTATTGGTGTTCGGCGATCGAGGTGTTATCCTCGGCCATAACGTTTTCATCCGGGCCCCATGTGTTATGGCCAGGGGGAGTCTTGTGAGACATCACCTCCTCGGCCCCCTCGGGGTTGGGGGAGGCATGGAACATGACACGGTCGCACTCTGCGCCAGATCGGCTGGCGAAGAGTTCCCCTTCGAGACTTGATCGATGGGGAAGTTGCACAGCAACCTGCAATATGAAATACATGCATACGATTAGTAATAAAGTAATGAAGCAAATGCCCGGGGATTCATCGGATTCGTACCATTGGGCAGGGGGTTTCACCTTGCGGTTCCTCGGACGCAGTGGACTCCTTGTCAAAGTCCGAGCAATCATAGGGTAGGACCAATTTGGCCCTGTGCGGCCTCTTCGGGGCATGAGGAGGTTGTTCCTCCTCGCCATCCTCCGATGCCGCCCTCTTCCTTATTCGGGAGCAGTCGCTCTCCTCCCCATCCTCTTCCTGCCCCCCTCGTGAGCGGAGGGGCCTTGGGTCTCACCGGACCTGGTGTGCGGATGCACCCTCGAGCGAGGCCTTCTCTGGCCTCCCTCGCACTACTGCGGTATGCTGCTAACGCGACACTACAATCAGAGACCCTTTGACAAAACTGTGTGCGATGCATTAATCGCAAATGATGATGTAAAAAACATCAAAAAAGATGCAAAACGTTTGCATGGCGGATCCATCAAACACGGTTCCGATTTTCATTGCGTGTGCGACGCATGGCACACAGTTGATCCATCCAAACTATTTGCGATGATACAGAGCAATAGAAACAGGCGGCCATATCAAGGTGTGTGCGATATATGCCATACAGTTCACTACTACTTCTTGAGCTTGCGTTGATTTTTCCATTGAAGAGGAAAGGGTGATGCATCAAAGTAGAGATTAGTTTTCCTTCAGTTTGAGAACCAAGGTATCAATCCAGTAGGAGGTACAAGCAAGTCCCCAATATATTCACATGCACAAACTAACAAACACTTGCACACAACACGAAAAGGGTTTGTCAATCCCATCAACATCATGGACAAGAGTGAGATATGATAGACATAGATTCAAAACTAGAGTAAAAGGCAAAATAAAGTAAACACAAAACAATTGCAGCAAGGTATTTTTGGGTTTTTTGTTTTATAGATCTGAAAATAACAAATGTAAAATAGACATGGGGGCCATAGGTTTCACTATAGGGTTCTCTCTTGAATAAAGGATACGGTGGGTAAACAAATTACCATCGAGCAATTGATAGAAAAGCGCAAAGTTATGATGATATCTAAGGCAATGATAATGAATATAGGCATCACGTCCATGACAAGTAGACCGACTCCTGCCTGCATCTACTACTATTACTCCACACATCGACCCCTATCCAGCATGCATCTAGAGTATTAAGTTCATAAGAACAGAGTAACATCTTAAGCAAGATGACATGATGTAGAGGGATAAACTCAAGCAATATGATATAAACCCCATCTTTTTAACCTCGATGGAAACAATGCAATACATGCCTCGCTACCCTTTCTGTCACTGGGTGAGGACACCGCAAGATTGAACCCAAAACTAAGCACCTCTCCCATTGCAAGAACTACCAATCTAGTTGGCCAAACCAAACCAATAATTCGAAGAGAAATACACAGATACCAAATCATGCATATAAAAATTCAGAGAAGATTCAAATAATATTCATAGATAATCTCATCATAAATCCACAATTCATCGGATCTCGACAAACACACCGCAAAAGAAGATTACATCGAATAGATCTCCAAGAACATCGAGGAGAACATTGTATTGAAGATCAAAGAGATAGAAGAACCATCTAGCTACTAGCTATGGACCCGCAGGTCTGAGGTAAACTACTCATGCATCATCAAAAGGGCAGCAAGGTTGATGTAGAAGCCCTCTGGGATCAAGTCCCCCTCCGGCAGAGTACCGGAAAAGGCCTCCAGATGGGATCTCATGAGTTCGGAAACCTGCGGCGGTGGAAAAGTATTTTCGTGGATGCTTCTGATTGTTGGGGAATATTTCTTAATTTATAGGCCAAATATTAGGGTTGGGGTGTCCTGTGGGGCCCACAAGCCAGGGAGCCGCCCCCCCAAGGGCGCGCCCTGACGGCTTCTGGTGGCCTCGAGACTCCTTTGACTTCCCGTCCAAGTCCCACGTGTGTCTTCTCGTCCAAGAAAAATCATCGCGAAAGTTTTATTCCGTTTGGACTTCGTTTGATATTCCTTTTCTTCGAAACTCAAAACAAGGAAAAAACATAATCTGGCACTGGGCCCTAGGTTAATAGGTTAGTCCCAAAAATAATATAAAATAGCATATTAATGCATATAAAACATCCAAAACAGAATATATAATAGCCTGGAACAATAGAAACTTATAGATACGTTGGAGATGTATCTAGCATCCCCAAGCTTAATTACTGCTCGTCCTCGAGTAGGTAAATGATAAAAACAGAATTTTTGATGTGGAACGCTACCTAACATATTTATCCATGTAATTTTCTTCATTGTGGCATGCATGTTGAGATCCATAAGATTCAAAACAAAAGTCTAATATTGACATAAAAACAATAATACTTCAAGCATACTAATAAAACAATTGTGTCTTCTCAAAATAACATGGCCAAAGAAAGTTATCCCTACAAAATCATATAGTTGGTTATGCTCCATCTTCATCACACAAAGTATTACATCATGCACAACCCCGGTATTAGTCAAGCAATTGTTTCACACTTTAGTATTCTCAAATCTTTTCAACTTTCACGCAATATATGAGCGTGAGTCATGGAGATAGCACTATAGGTGGAATATAATATGGTGGTTGTGGAGAAGACAAAATGAAGGAGATGGTCTCACATCAACTAGGCATATTAATGGGCTATGGAGATGCCCACCAATAGATATCAATGTGAGTGAGTAGGGATTGCCATGCAATGGATGCACTAGAGCTATAAGTTTGAGGGTGCATCCAACTCACTTGCTCACGAATACCTAGGGCAATTTGAGGAAGCCCATCATTGCAATATACAAGCAAAGTTCTATAATGAAAATTCCCACTAGTATATGAAAGTGATAACATCGGACACTTTCTATCATGAAGATCTTGGTGCTACTTTGAAGCACAACTGTGGAAAAGGATAGTACCCTTGCCCCTTCTCTCTTTTCGCTCTCTCTTTTTCTATTGTTTAGGGCTTCCGTGGCCTTTTTTGGCTTTGTTGGCCTCTTTTATTATTTTGTAAAGTGCAGAGACTCATCCCAACTTGTGAGGGAATCATAGCTTCCATCATCCTTTCCTCACATGGGACAATGCTCTAATAATGATGATCATCACACTTTTATTTACTCACAAGTCAACAATTACAACTTGATATTAGAACATATGAAAGAACGGTAGAAGTTGCATGGAAATATATCTCGGGATGGCTATGGAAATGCCATAATAGGTAGGTATGGTGACTGTTTTGAGGAAGGGTAAATGGTGGGTTTATTGTACTGGCGAGAGTTGTGCGGTACTAGAGTGGCTAGCAATGGCGGAAGGGTGAGAGTGCGTATAATCCATGGACTCAACATTAGTAATAAAGAACTCACATACTTATTGCAAAAAAAATATTAGTTATCGAAACAAAGTATTATACGCATGCTCCTAGGATTTAACCATCTCACACTCCCGACCTCCACACAAAGGGTGACAATTATTAAATACATCATGCTCCGACTTCATCATATAACGGTTCACCATACATGCATGCTACGAGAGTCACAAACTTTAACACAAGTATTTCTACCAATTCACAATTACTTTCTAGCATCACTCTAATATCACCATCTTTATGTCTCAAAACAATCATAAGGAATCAAACTTCTCATATTATTCAATGCTCTTTATATGAAAGTTTTTATTGTATTCATATTGGATGCCCATCATATTAGAACTAGATTCATAACCCAAGCAAATTACCATGCTGTTTAAAGACTCCCAAAACAATATGAGTGAAGCATGAGAGTTCAACAATTTCTTCAAAATAAACATCACCGCCGCGCTCAAAAAGATATAAGCGAAGTGCTAGAGCAACTACCTAGGTCAAAAGGTGTAAGTGAAGCACAAAGAGTATTCTAATAAATTCACGATTAATGCGTGTCCCTCTCAAAAGGTGTGTATAGCAAGGATGATTGTGGAAAACAAAAAACCAAACACTCAAATCATACAAGACGCTCCAAGCAAAACACATATCATGTGGTGAAGAAAAATATAGCCTCGAGTAATTTTACCAACGGATTGAATAGGAAAGAGGGGATGTCATCCGGGGCATCCCCAAGCTTAGATGATTGGTGGTCCTTGAATATTACCTTGGGGTGCCTTGGCCATCCCCAAGCTTAGGCTCTTGCCACTTCTTATTCCATTGTCCATCAAATCTTTACTCAAAACTTGAAAACTTCACAATACAAAACTCAACATAAAACTTGTGAGAACCGCTAGTAAAACAAAATTCAATCCTTACATGTAGGTGTCGGTGTCAAAACCGGCAGATCTCGGGTAGGGGGTCCCAAGCCGTGTATCTGAGGATCGAGGGACAATAAGGACACGATGTTTACCCAGGGTTTGGCCCTCTTAATGGAGGTAAAACCCTACTTCCTGCTTGATTTAACTTGATGTGTATAGGGGTTACAAGAGTTGATCTACCTCGAGATCGTATTGGCTAAACCCTAGCCGTCTAGCCTGAGATTGTTATGATAGCTTATACGGACTACACCCTCCGGTTTATATACACACCGAAGGGGCCTAGGGTTGTACAAAGTCATCTTCCAAAGGAAGGAAACATTACACCCAGACACAAAACATGCCATTCTACGCATATAGGAGTCCTACCCGGACACAAGGGATAATCTTCTGCTTTTATCTTTACGGCCCATCAGTCCGGCCCATATCGAGTAGTCCGTACACCCGAGGACCTCCTAGTCTAGGACTCCCTCAGTAGCCCCTGAACCAGTCTTTAATGATGATGTGTTCGGCATTGCAAGGAGGGTTCCTTCTTTTGAACATTTTAAGTTAATTTCCTGCATAAAGGAACTATGTCCGGCTCTGCATGATTAATACAACCCTTAGCCATGAAGGCAAGACATCAAAATAGGTACACTATCTTTACTGAGAACTTTCTTCGACAAAACGTCGCACTTGACCCATTATCATTTCGAACCGTTTTCTCGCCTCTTGTTTCGCGTTTCGAGGCATAGCCTCCATTGACACGTCTTGTCGAAACAGAGATCGTGCCCACCCATTATGGGATCCTCATCAATATGGTTTGGGTACCCAACCGCACCTTATGCACGATTTCATTGGGAACAGGCGAGTATTATGGCTTGAACGGGGGACATTTGGTATTTTTACCGTCAATAAAAGGATAAAGACCCCTCCTTTTTGCTCACGCCTTCCTCTAGCCTCTGCTTCCCAATCTTCTAGCTCTAGCGCCCGTAGCTCCAATCTCCTCCACCACCACCTCCTTCTCCAGCAATGGCCGCATCCGGCTCCAAGGGCAAGTGGGAGGCCTCAAATGTCACTGAAAAGGACGTGAAGGATCTCCGAAGCGCGGGCTATTGGTCCGCAAACATAGCGTATAGGATCCCTGACAAAGATTAGGTGATTCCCACTCCGGGGCCCAATGAGAGGGTCGTGTTCATCCCCCATTTCCTTCGGGGGCTAGGATTTCCCCTCCATCCCTTCGTTCTGGGCTTTTTGTTCTTCTACGGGCTAGATTTCCATGATCTAGCCCCAAATTGCGTCGTACACATATCGGATTTTATAGTTGTGTGTGAGGCTTTCCTCAGCGTCCCCCCACACTTCGGCTTATGGCTCAAGGTCTTCAATCTGAAGCGGAAGCTGGTCGACGGACAGCATGCAGACTGCGGCGGAGACATGGTAAGCAAGCTCCCCAACGCCACCTTGCCCAAAGGGGCTTTTGTGGAAACAGTCAAGGTATAGCAGCAGGAGTGGTTCTACATGACCGAACCCCGTGAAGCCACCTAGGCAGCCACGGCCGATTTCAGATCCGGGCCCCCAGTGAGACTCACCTCATGACCGCCAAGGGCCTTGATTGGGGTCCAAATCGGAGGTGAAGTTTCTTCGAAATCGCATCTTTGATATGTTGGCTGAGGGCACTAATCTCACTGACGTGATTCAAGTGATGCTCTTCTGCCGCATTATTCCCTGCCAGCTCTGAGCCTCCCTCTTATGGGAGTTCAATACGAAGGAGCCACAGACCCTGAAGAACTTCTTCGGAACCACACACGAAGACATATGGAAGCAGCTCTTCGAGACCCAGAAAAAATGGCCGAAGAAGAATGATGACATCGGATTCTACAGTGAGACCCCGGCCACGGCGGTAAGCATGATTTTGCCGAAGACCTATCCAGTCAATATTTCAGGTATAACAGAAACTATAAGGTTTGCGTTTTATACAGGCCTGGGCGGCAAAGGCGGAGCGGATCAACTATCCGGGACCGCTGCCCGAGGGCCCGGCCACACCCTAGCTGGCGGAGATGCTGGTACCGACGCCTTATCAAGCGCGGGAGAAGAAGGCTAAGAAGAAGAAAGGCAAGGAGGCCAAGGGAGGCCCCCGCCCCAAGGGTCCTTCGGAAACTGTGTCCGAAGAGACCGAAGCCCCCCTTACATTACGAGGAGGAAGATGAAGAGGAGGTGGAAAGCAACTCCCCCTCAAGGGGAGGAAGAAGAAGAGGGCGTCACCCAAAGACACGAAGGAGGGGGCGCCCAGGAGGAGGAAGCTGAACCTCCTGGATAGTTCGGATTCAGGATCCGAAGTTCTCCCTCGAAGACAACCCAGGGTGAAGGCCCCAGCCGAATCGTAAGTATTCGAAGACTTACTGTCGTCTTTGGTCTACTTGTGTTCATTATGTAAGTTACCTTGTTTGTTGTTTTTAGTCCTCCCCGCACACTCCCGATACCCCATCATCAGAGGGGAACTCTTTGCCAGCCGAAATGGCAGACAGTGAGACGCTACCGCGAGCCCCCTCCCCTACCGTCATGAGGGTCATCAAAGTTTGCTCCCTGAGGACGTCCCCTGCCCGAGAGGGGGCGAGCGAGGCCGATAAGAGAGCGCCCGAGGTTAACACCTTGGACGCCGAAAACCAAGGGGAGGCGGTCCCCATGGCGACCGATGGCGAGGATCCCAACAATCCGGGCTCCCACCGAACACCATTCCGGCGGCCAGTATGGCTCTGGGATCGGATAAGAAACTCCCTACGAAAAGGGGAGGAGCACCAGCTCCAGCAGAAGCCTCCATTAATCCGGAGGCGCCCAACGCTCTAGAGGAAGCGCTGCAAAGCACTTCCGTCATGGCGGAACACCACACCCTGATGGGTGCGGTTATGGAGAAGATTCAGTCTACTAAGGGCAGACTGAATGAAGCCTGCCATAGCTTACTAACGGGCTTTGAGGTATGTGATGTAATACTCTAAGAAGAACTTTACATTTTATTTGTGTAGGATAATAAACCTGTGTATGAACAGTAGCCCCTGATGCTCTGTCCAATTTGAAAGAAATCAGACAGAGGATCCATATAGTATTCGGGAATACAGCATACTGTGTTGTTATTGAAACATGCTTCCATGTTGGTGGCAACCGCCCATGCCGCAGAAGTTCCTGAGCTCGATCAGAAGCTTCAGGTAGCCGATGAGGAACTCAACCACATCAATAAGCGGTTCGATGAAACGCAAGGTATGCATATTTAGAAAATTTTATTTTTTTTATATCAAAGATGATATGTATATTGGGAGGTTAACTCATTAGATGATGTGATTAGGAACATAGCTGGCGCAGCCAAGGTCAAGACCCTCAAGGGCGCCCTTGCGGAGGCCATGAAGGAGGCAGAGGCGAATAAGGCAGCCGCTGACAAAGCGGCTGCCGAACTGGAGACGAACAAGCTGCCCACCACCAACATGATGCTTGGGTGGCCGAAGTCGAGCAGGAGCTAAAGGACACCATCCACAAATGCTAGGTGTTGGAGCAAAAGACTTTCTACCGGTCATCCGAGCTTGCCAAGGCTCTCCATGATGCGAAAGAGGCGCGGAGCGAGGCCCGGAGTGCTCGCGAAGAGATCCACCAGGCGAGGCAGGTATCGGCTGGCAAGGCCTTTCTTTTGCAGAGTATCTTTGGATGTCAGAGGTATGCGTTGCTCACCCGAGTGTGGAGTTCTCTAGGCGCGTTTGCGGATCTCCCAAAGAGTGGTGCTGACGCTGCACAATTCTTCAGAGTCCAGGAGGGGAACTCGACGGAGAAGCTGTTCTGGTCACAATTTTTTGCACCGGAACACCCGACGCCTCTCAACGACCAGCTGAAGCAGCTGGTGGAACTACATAGAGTGACAGGTTTGGCTATGAAGGACTTAATAGTGCACCTCTGGCCAACCGAGCCGATCCCTAAGAGTTACTTCGGCTTGGTGAAGCGGCTCGTCAATGCGCGACCGTGGATTGATGTTATGAAGTGCTCATCCTGCATAGAGGGTGCCCGGATGGCCTTCTCTCGCGTCAAGATGCAATGGGCGAAGACGAAGGCCACCAAAGTGGCGACCGCAGGCCCGCCCGAAGGCAAAGATCATCGGAAGCCGGAGAGGTACTTCGATGTTGTCCTAGAAGGAGCCAGCATTATAGAGGGCCAATGTTCAAAGGACATAATATTTAGTTAAGTGTGTTTGGGCTGTAAAACCTATGTTATGAACCCATGCTGCTATGTATGACTATGTTTGCGCCTTCTATTCGAGCGTCTTTTCCTCCTGTGCGGCCGTTTATTGTTATATTTCTGAAAGTTACCAGTCGTCGGCTTCAGCCCCCATGTATATGCTACAGGAGTGTTCGGCATGACGCGTGACTGCACTTTATCCAACGTCTTGGTCCGTAAAGGAGGTGTCCGCGAGGTGAACTAGGAAATTAGACTATGCGGCTTTATTACTGTCACTTAGACATAGGAGTTTGATTGTGGGTCTAAGTACTAGCCCCTTGTGCGTGTGCGGCTATCCGGATTACAGTGCCTCTTCCAAGCGGTTGGGCGAAGACCAACCCCTCATGTAACACGGGGTAAATCTCTAACGATCTGTAGTATAGTACTAAGTCACTGAATCGCCGACCAGCTCTCGCCTATCATGACAGTCAGTTTTCGGCTTTCTCTACTGAGGTACTTGAACGGACAAACCAGAAATACAATCACAGTAGTTCTCCCTTTACTACCATAGCCAAGCAATGCGGAACGTAAGGTGGTAAGCATAGGAGCCGGGCAACCCAACTATAGACCCAAGACATGATTCAGAGCCGATGCATCTAATGCAATATCCGAGACGCCGAATAGTACCCTATAGGTGTTCGGACTTGGAAATGTGCTGGGCCGCATACAACCCCAAGTGTTAAGGCCGGATTAAAGCACGTGTGGCAATCTGAGGTGGGGAGGGAACACAGATGATAATGTAAATTAAAATGAATTCCAAACAAAGTAGTGATCAACCGCTTCCTTTATACCCTGATTAATATGGCAAGCCGTGTAGTTACAGATAATGCCAAAAACATTGAGGACATTTTACATGCCAAAAGTTTATACAAGGGAAAGGTTTACACAGAGCCGAAATGAAATGGTTTAAAAATCCAAATGATGCCCTGCTACACGTGTGCGCTGTTTCTCCCTGGTGACACATCCTTCAAGGAGAGGAGTCTGATGGTCATCTCCGAAAAAGAGGAATCTAGAAAGAAGTCCCCGCGCGACCATAGATATGGTGGGTTCTTTAACGAATCTACAATGGAAACGTATTTGTGGTCTGAATAGTGTCAAGCCGTACTATGGACTATTTTTCGTAGTGTGCCTCCGGCACTGCCCAAGGTATTTCAAGGGCGTAGTTGTGTACGCGAGGTACGTACCTAAACTACTACTCAATCTTAGGTTCCACCGAGCTACCGCGTTGAAATGCTGGTCGGACACGTTTAGCAGTGTCTTTGGTCTTGATGACCGATGAGTTGTTCGGCTTGATAAGGCAGCCTTGAACTTCGGCTGCTAGGGCCGCGGTATGCTCCTTAGAACGAAGGAGTGCTCCATATTCCCATTTATTGTAATAATTTCATGAGGTCCAGGCGTTTTGAGCTTGAGATAAGCATAGTGCAGGACTGCGTTAAAGCATGTGAAAGCGGTTTCTCCGAGCAGTGCATGATAGCCACTGCGAAAAGGAACGATGTCGAAGATCAATTCTTCGCTTTGAAAATTGTATGGAGAGCTGAATACTACCTCCAGTGTTAGTGACCCCGTGGAGCGGGCGTCCACGCCGGGTATCACTCCTTTAAAGGTAGTGTTACTTGGCTTAATTCTTGACGGGTCGATCCCCATCTTGCGGACAGTATCCTGATAGATCAAGTTGAGGCTGCTGCCACCGTCCTTAAGGACTCTAGTGAGATGGTATCCGTTGATCATAGGATTGAGTACCAGGGCTGCCGAACAACCATGATGGATACTGGTTGGGTGGTCCCTGCTGTCAAAGGTGATCGGACAAGCCGACCAGGGGTTTGTGCTCATGGCGTAGACGTCCCTTAATGTGCGTTTGTGCTCCCTCTTAGGGATATGGGTGACATATATCATTGAAAGTGCAAGTTATCGACTAGAGGGGGTGAATAGGCTTTTTTTACAAAAGTCTTCAAAACACGAGGGTTTTGAAGACAAACGATAGAAATGAACCTATTGCTACACGGTGGAAGGCAGAACTAACATGGATCGAGATAGAAGATATATTAGAAGCTAAACAGATAGTGGTCTTCACACAGTGAAGCCTAATAGAGCATGCAGATGAGTAATGGCTTCACGAAGACAAACTAAAATGTAAAAGAGAATAAGGATAGAACTAGATGCTTGATGGAGATAGGAGTTTGGTAGACCAGTTCCAATTGTTGTCTCAACTGTACGTCTGGTTAGGGCGTCTAGGTATTTAAACCTGAGGACACACAGTCCCGAACACATAGTCCTCACCGTATTCCCCTCGAGCTAAGGACAAACAGTCCTTGCCCAATCACTCGGGTAAGTCTTCAAGGTAGACTTCGGAACCTTCACAGACTTCGTTCACTGGCAGTCCACAATCACTCTAGGACGCTCTGAACGTGACGCCTAACCGGCTGGAGGAAGCACAATCCGTAAGTGTAACAAGTCTTCAGGTCACACAGACAGAAAGACTTCAGTGATGCTTAACTCTCTTTGGCTTTGGGTGTTTTGGATTTTGTCCTCAAAATGATCTTCTCTCTCAAAGGCTTCGGAGGTGGGTTGCTCTCAAACGACAAAAGCCGTGCACTAACTCTCAGCAGCCACCAATTTATGGTGTAGGGGGTGGGCTATTTATAGCCATGAGGCAACCCGACAGGATATGTCCGAAATGACCCTTGGTCACTAAGTAACTAACACATGTCTAACAGTCATATTTTGATCACACGCGGCAACCTTACTTGAGCTCCAAGTAAAGCTAACTTATCCAGCTCTGCATAAGATTTGCTCTCATTCGTCTTCGCTTGAAAACATAGGTGTTTTGGTTGAGCATCACCTCAGTTATTCAACTGTGTTCACTTGAACCCCACTTAACAGCTCGGTGGATCCTATGACTCAAGAAGGAATAAAGAGAACAACAAAAGAAACTATGTCTTCGCATTCTATAGTCTTCAATGAATGTCTTCATAGGCCATTATCTTCACGTGAATGTCTTCATGTACCACCATTTGCTTCCTTGTCTTCACACATTTTTAGCGGTCATCTCTGGAAGTTAAACCGAATCTTTGTGGAACTATTACCTGTGCTATCCTACAATTCTAACAAACACATTAGTTCCTCAACCTTGTTTGTCGTCAATACTCCAAAACCAACTAGGAGGCACTAGATGCACTTACAATCTCCCCCTTTTTGGTGATTGATGACAAACATGCTGAAGTTTTCAATGGGGATAAAATACGTGATACTCCCTCCGTTCCTTTATCTAAGGTGTATTATTTTTGGCACGGTGAACAAGGCACATTATTATAGACGTGTTAAGACAAAATTACCCTTGGCAAATTTATTCGTAGTGGCAAGTAAATCAGTTAGTCCAGGAAATTAAGAGATACATGCAATCGACATAGAGATAGTTTCCTTCTTTTGCTACAAGGAGAGATACACACAATCAGGAGAGAGATAATTTCCTTTTTCTGGAGGGCTAACAAGGGAATTATGAGAAATTAGAAGAAATGCACCTTACATTATGGAATTTTATCAAAAAATAAATACACCTTATATAAAGGAACGGAGGGAGTATTATGGATAACACGATCGATGGCTTCATAAAGTTGAGAGGGCTCCCCCTGAAGATGTGCACATAGTAGTTTTGCTTTTGAATGCAAAGGCACATGGCAGGTTTTGCTTTGTGGAGATCTCCTTCAGTTTTATGAAGACAAACCATCATGCATACAAGGATGAAATGAAGATAATGAGATGCATAATGGAAAATGGGCGTCTGTTGAATGACTTCATGCGCATAGGATAGATATTTAACAAAGCAAAATAAACCGCGACAAATGTAGCAGATGACCATCAAGTTTTAAGTGTTACAACTCAAGAGCCAAATGTTCCAAAATGAGACTTGTAAGAACTTAGCGAAAATAAAGCACCCGACCCATATATGGACCCGCTTGAAGACTATCTACTCATATGTTTCTCCCCCTTTTGTCAGTAAGGACCAAAAAGGTTTGAAGACATAGAGTATCTATGCATTCCCAGGCGTAGAAGATGCTGGGACAGCTGGGTCGACGTTGGAGTTTGGTGGTGCAGAGGGGCCTAATGCAGAATCATGATGTAGTGAAGCAATTGTTGGGGAAGTGGCGTCGTCTTCTTCATCGATGACTCGAGCAACAACAGTTGCAGCCGAAGATGAATACTCAAAATCTTCAATAGATGGAGTTGGACACCAAGTTGCAGCTTGCGGAGGGCTGGAATCAAACTTGAAGTGCTCAGTGAAGCCATCTTCTTCAAGATCAGCTTCAGAGCTTAACATGGTGAGGCTCTTCCAGGACCGCCGATAAGCTTCATGTGCAACAAATGAATTCTTGGTTGCCAAGTTGCGAATGTCATTGACATCTGTGAGAAGACTTTCCACTTGGCGCTTCATCCAGTCATGATGCCTATCTTGTTTCTGGTGAAGTGAAACAAGAAGCTCTCGGTCATTCAGGACACGAGTACTCTTTTTCGGCCGTTGAGCAAGAGTGCTTCTAGTGGCATCAGTGTTAGCACGATGTGAGAGGCGTAGTTGTCTAGCCAGAGGATAAGTAGGCACATTCGCATTTGGCACATACACACTGTCATCCTGCTGTGTGAAGCTTTGATGATCAGCATTGTGCTGGTGAAGTGGTTGCTTGGCAGGCTCAACATAGATGGCTTCATAAGATGTATCAACCTCTGGCAAGAAGACAACATGGTTTCGCGCAGAGGCTTGATAGCTGACTATAGAACGAAGCTTAATGAGCCTCATGTTCCAAGGAGCGTAGAGCTTGAGGCCAAACAGATCAGTGGCAGAGGCAGCCAGTTGGCAAAGGAAGAAGTCATGTGTATTGAAGCGGATGCCATTCACAATGTGCAAGACCAAAGTCTTCATGACGCCAGTGAGTGCAGCTTCAGATGAGTGTCCTTTGACAGGCCAAAGAGTACGTCTCAATATATGGTATATTGTGCGAGGAAAGTACTCAAGGTCTTGGATAAGGAATACTTTTGGAAGATCGGCATCAGGAGGCAGTGGCTTCATCATGCTTAGCATTTCGCTCATGTTGGGTTCATCCTTTTTGAAGACGCTTTGGAGCTCTTTCTGATGCAGAGAACAGCCTGGTTTGTATAACTCAGCAGGAGTGGCAGGGAAGTAAGCTCAAGGAGTGTCTGAGAATTAGCTTCATAATGACCGTCACCTGACATCCACTCAAGGACCCAAGTCTTCAAATCCCTGTTGTATCCCCAGATATGCAGAGTGGCATAAAACTGCAGTAGAAGCTCTTCGTTCCAATGTTCCTTGGCAGTGACAAAGGGAAGCAGACCAACTTCTCTGAAGCAATCAAGGGCTTCTTCAAGGCAGGGCAGTCTAGCAATGGTATCACAATCAAGACATTGATGCAGAAAGATCCGGTCCTGATTGTACAGAATGCATGAGTAATAGCTTCGCTGCTGAAAGCTCCAGAACCTGTCAGATGAAATCTTGGGATTCTTGTACGGGTTCTTAGCTAAATCAAAGAATGTGTTGTTGGCCCTGAAGCTGTTCACACCGAATGCGCCTTGTGCCGTTGCAGTGCTTGTAAGCCTGGGCAATCTAGGCTTTGGCTTCTGCGTCTGAGGCTGCCACTCCACATGATATTCATATTGTGGTTCAAGAGCAGGAGGCATCGGAAATTGGCCACCTGCCGGTGACAAGCTCTCCATCACGATTGTAGGCCTGGGCCATGGTGTGAGGCTCATGAAAAGGAGAAGTCACTTTAGGAGCATTGGCTTCAGGCACAAGCACTTCAGGAGTGGCAGTGACTTCATGCTGCACAGAGGCTTCAGTCATGACAATGTCATGTGGTTCAGTACGCACAGAAGTATCAGCCACATTTGCTTCAGATGTAGTGGCTTCAGGCTGAGTGGCCTCATGCATGACAGTTTCTTGGTGGACATGTTCTTGCATGACGGGCACGTCTTCTTGGGCACCGGAATCTTGCGGAGGGGGAGTAACTTCACGAGCGTCTTCTTGTGCTTCATCGGCTGATGCAGCCAGAATGTCTTCAGCCATCTTGGATTCAGATTCATGAGCAGACTCTGAAGGAATGTCGTCAGAGAACACTTGACGTGCCACTGAGCTAGAGTTTTGCTCTCCATCTTCAAGACTGCTCGACATCGAGACTTGAGGCCTGAGACCTTTGCGAAGCCTGTGAAATTTGGGCGACTCAATTGGTGAAGCATATGCGTTGATCTTCTCCATGTCATCTTCTGGTGTTACTGTCAGAGTCTCAACTACCGGAGTGGTAGCTGGAGACGGTGGAGTGCGAGGAATAACTCCATGTTGGGGGTTGTTTGGATGTTGCTCTTCCCAGTATTCATCTTGAGTCATGGGCGTTGTGGGACCGCCAATGCTTATGAGTTCAATGCTCGTGGGAGCATGTGATTGAATAGGTTGGGGTTCAATCTAAGGAATTAGTTCATCATCATTCACATTGTCGTCATGACCAATGTCTTCAACTACAGGTGAGTCAGCAGCTGGGATCTCTTCAGTCTAAGGAGCCTATGTGGGAGCAGGCTCATGTACAACTAGACGTCTTTCTCGGTTGGAGGAGGCAGGAAGGGCAACAGAGATAGGTTCAACCACCAATGGCTCTGTGAAGGAAGGGTGAGGCTGCCGTGAAGCCTTTGAAGCCTTGACCTTTTGCTTCTTCTTGGAGGGAGCAGCAGCAGAGGCATCATGATGCTTGCATTTCTTGGCTTCGGCTTCAGCTTGCCTCATCTTATTTTGAGCAGAAGCTGCAGAAGGAACCTTTGGCTTCGCACCAGTCATGCTGTCAGGGAAGACAATGCTAGGTCTTTCCTGCCTTGGAGGTTCAGTGTCTTCTGCAGTAGGCTTCTTGTTCTTCTTGGGTTTCTTGGCAGCCAGCTTGGGATCAATGCCAGGACGGCCAAGAGCTTTTCTCTTTAGAGCTTCATTGTGGGCTTGGACGCATTTATCAGCACAGTTCTTGAGACGGTCCCTTGAACCCTTGGCCAGTTCACGGCGCTTAGCAAATTCAGCCTTGAGTTCAGTCATCAAGGTCTTGAAGCCTTGAACTTCTTGAGTGCTGGGACTTGCCATGTGCTTCTTGAACAGAGCATTCTCATGATCAATTTTGTTCGTTTGCTCAATCACCTTCTGTGCAACAGTAAGTTCTTGAGCAATGTACCCTTGAAAGGTTACACTGATGTCAATTGGAAGCTGAAGATCATGAAGTGAAAGAGAGGTATCTTCATGCCACTCATCAATGAAGTTGTTGATAATTTCAGCGTCAAAGATTGGCATATCATTGAAGATCTCGGCCTGTTGCTTTCTCTTAATCAACATCTCCAAGGCATCATCAGCAAGATCTTCATTACTATACAGATCTATGATGTCATCATCGTGGCGTAGAATGCTTGCAGGAGTGAGTCCTTGGCCAGATGGCTTCACGAGCTGCTTGGAGCGCTGGGAGATGCGAGAGTGTTCTTCAGACTGTACACTGGATTCAGGAGGTACAATTTTCAGAGGCTTCACATTTGAAGCTTTTGGTGCAGCAGCAGGTTTGGAAGCCTTTGATTTCTTCTTTGGCTTCACAGACTCAAGAACAACTTCAGGCTCCATGTCTTCAGCTGCATCTTCCACAGTTGCCCTTTGAGCAGCAATGTGGGAAAGCAATCCATCGAGGTCATTGAATGGAGCAACACGATTATCCTTTGCTTCACGTGTGCCATCAGACCGTGGCTGAGATGGGCCAGGATTGAATGCCCAGGTCTTTCCTGTTCTAAGTGGCAGAGTTCTTGGCAAATTTGTAGTTCTCTTCAAACAGTTCATCATCACGACACCATGGAAGAATGGATGGGTGAGCATCTGAAGGCATAGGTCCTTTGACCATGCATGGGAAAAAGCTCTTGGCAACAGCTTCAGACTTAGTCTTGGGCTGGAGCTTCTTGTAGACGATATCACCCCATGGAGGACGAATGGCATTCTTGGAAGCATACTCGGGGGTAACAAACTTGTACTGAAACCATTGCTCTGCCCAATATCTTTGAATCCATTGGATTCTAGACTTGCGTTCTCCGTAGGATTCTTTTGGGTCAGATTTATACATTTGGAAGAGATCAGGAGGAAGATCTTTGGTTGTGTCTGTACGTCTCTGCCTGCCACCCTTCTTGGATTGTTTCTCTGAAGCCATAGAGTTCAGACTGAAAGGCTTCACACGACAATTTGTCTCCTGCTACTGGTCAGACAAGAGCTGGCTTTAGGCGATTCAATGTGACGCTTTAAGAATTCTGCAAATGAATGTAGACTATGAGAACAAAGGGATACCCCCACGGACATGTACCTGTGACAGAATTAGAGATGCGAGGAAAGGGGAAGAGGTCATATGCATTCTCAGAAGATTTTGAAGATTAAAGAGGATTGAAGACATTGACCTCATAGTGCGAAGACATTCACTTATATGTAGAGAGTTGGTTCCAGATTTGTACGAATCCATGAATAAGTACAAGTGAGGAATCTAACTAGTAGGATCGCATAAGTGAATATGTTTGCATCATATGAGAAATTAATAGATAAAACTAGATCTCAAAGGAACAGAAACCACTTGTGGCGAAGATTTATGAATTTGACGGATCAAAGCAGTGGTGAAAATAGAGATATATTTACCGCAATGATGAACTGCTTGACAGGAAAGGTGGGATGCCGAGCAGATCGATCTCCCGTGCCCTAACTTGGTGAAGGAAGATACCTACGGCGGCGGCGGAGAGACAAGGTCCACGGCTGGTGTGAAGACGGCGTCGAAGAGGTCATGACAGCTAAGCGCTTCGTCTCCGACGTCGACTGGAGCTAGCGGTGGCGCTAGGGTTGAGCGAGGTGGCGAGAGGAGGGAGAAGGAAATAATGACCGCGAGGGGTGGAATATTTATAAGGAGAGGCGACGGTGTAGTGCAATTACGCAGGTGCCCCTGGCGGTTCACATTTGGTCGTCACGTGGCTGGCATGCATCTTATGGAGAGATGAGCCACGATCCCATGCGCGCCAGATATGTCGGATGGACGTTTTGATTCCTCCGGATTACAGGCACAAAGGGACATAGCATTAAAAATGTTTTAAATGTTTGTCTCTATATCTTCAGCTGACAAGGACACAGTGAAGACATTCAACAAGTGTCAATAGAATGCATATGAAGAGATAGAGAGAGTTGGAGAGTTATAGCATAGGGGGGAACAGGGTCCGATCACCTTCACTTAGATCAAAAAGTTTGAAGACATAGATATAAGTGAACGCTGTAGAGGACATAACATATATATATGTATACAGAGAAAACCAACTAAAATAACATTGAGAAGATGAGTTTTTAAGACAAACAATGTTGAAGTCAAACATGATGTGAAGATAAAGCAGTTATGACGCCAAACTAAATCTTCAGAAAAGTTTGGTGGTGGTGTTACCCATCGTATAAGAAGTATTAGACCAGGACACGGTGCACAATTATCGTGGCGCTCTAGAGTCAATTTCCACATTAATGTGTTCACACGCGGAGTGTAATTCTTCATGAATTGAAGACATACATTACTTAGTGTGTTGCACCTCTAAGTCGTCAAAATGCATAAGCGTTAGGATGTGTGTCCAATCACATGACATTTGAGGATTCTAGGATATTTAGCTCACACCGCAGCTTGCAAAACCTTTTCTCATCCAAGGGCTTAGTGAAGATATCTGCCAGTTGCTCTTCAGTGTTGACATGAATGATTTCAATATCCTTCTTGATCACATGATCTCTGAGAAAATGCTGACGAATTTCAATGTGCTTTGTCTTCGAGTGCTGAACTGGATTGTGAGCAATCTTGATGGCGCTCTCATTATCGTAGTAGAGAGACACCTTTTCCATGTTGAAGCCATAATCCTTGAGAGTTTGCTTCATCCATAGGAGTTGAGCACAACAAGATCCAGCAGCAATATATTAAGCTTCAGTTGTGGAAAGGGACATTGAGTTCTGCTTCTTTGAAGACCAACAGACAAGAGATCGTCCAAGAAAGTGACATGTGCCTGAGGTGGACTTGCGATCAACTTTGTCACCAGCATAATCAGCATCTGAGAATCCGACTAGATCAAATATAGAACCCTTGGGATACCATAATCCTAGTGTGGGGGTGTGAGCCAAATATCGAAGAATTCGCTTCACAGCGAGGTGATGCGATTCCTTTGGTGCCGCTTGGAATCGGGCACACATGCAAATGCTAAGCATTATATCAGGCCTAGATGCACATAAATAGAGTAAAGAACCAATCATGGAGCGGTATACCTTCTAATCGAACTCTTTACCATTGTCGTCGGAGCCCAATTGTCCTTTGGTTGGCATTGGCGTCGTGTACCCTTTGCAATCTTGCATTCCAAAGTTCTTCAGGCAATCTTTGAGGTATTTCTCTTGAGATATGAAGATGCCATTCTTCTGTTGGCGAATTTGGAGACCAAGGAAAAACTTCAGTTCTCCCATCATAGACATCTGATATTGCTCTTGCATCATGTATCCAAACTCACCGCCGTATCTTTTGTCAGTGCATCCAAAGATTATGTCATGCACATAAATCTAACATACAAACAGTTCTCCATCATATGTGTTGGTGAAGAGTGTGGATTCCAATGATCCAGGTTTGAAGCCTTTGCTCTTCAAGAAGTCTTTGAGTGTGTCATACCATGCACGAGGAGCCTATTTGAGTCCATACAATGCCTTGTTTATCTTGTAAACCATGTCAGGATGCTTTGGGTCTTCAAATCCTGGAGGTTGTGCTACATACACTTCTTCTTCAATTTTCCCATTCAGAAATGCGCTCTTCACATCCATTTGATACAGGAATATGTTGTGATGGTTGGGTATGCTAGTAGTATGCAAATGGCTTCAAGTCTGGCAACATGAGCAAAGGTTTCATCGAAGTCAATCCCTTCTACTTGAGTATAGCCTTGAGCAACTAGACGAGCCTCGTTTGTGACGACTTGACCATTCTCATCTTGTTTGTTATGGTAGATCCACTTGGTGCCAATGATGTTATGTTTCCTTGGATCAGGATGCTTTACCAATTCCCAGACATTATTCAGCTCAAACTGTTGAAGCTCTTCTTGCATTGCTTGAATCCATTCAGATTCCTTAAAGGATTCATCAACTTTCTTGGGTTCAGATATTGAGACAAATGCGGAGTGACCACAGAAGTTTGCTAGCTGAGTTGCTTCTGAGCGAGTGAGTGGACCAGTTGCATTGATGCCATCAAGAATCTTTTCATTTTGAACTTCATTTGCGACTCGTGGATGAGTTGGGCGAAGACTTTGCTCATTCGGTTGATTGTCTTCATGTTTAGTGTTGGCTTCAGGCTGAGCATAGTCTTCGGAATTGTTAGGTGGATAGATGATGATTTTGTCTTCAGTTGGTTCCTCGATGGGTATGATTTCGCCTGTACCCATTTGTTTGATAGATTCACTTGGAGAGGCTTCATCTAGCACATTTGACAGGTGCTCTCTTTGCGAGCCGTTAGTTTCATTGAACCGCACATCTACGGTTTCAACCACTTTATAGTGAAAGAGATTGAAGACCCGATAGGTGTGCGAGTCCTTCCCGTAACCAAGCATAAAACCTTCATGTTATTTCGGTGCAAATTCGGAAGTGTGATGCGGATCCTTGATCCAACACTTAGCACAGAAGACTCTGAAATAGCTTACGTTTGGCTTCTTACCTGTCAGTAGTTCATATTATGTTTTCTTGAAGAACTTGTGAAGATAAACTATGTTGATGATATGACATGCAGTATCAATGGCTTCAGACCAGAATCTTCTTGGTGTTTTGTATTCATCAAGCATAGTGCGTGCAATCTCCATGAGTGTTCTATTCTTGCGCTCGACGATGCCATTCTGCTGAGGCGTGTATGGGGCTGAGAACTCATGCGTAATACCCAATATATCAAGATAGGTGTCGAGGCTAGTGTTCTTGAATTCGGTTCCATTGTCACTTCTGAGGTGCTTGATCTTGATGCCATAGTTGTTCATGGCTCTATTTGCGAAGCGTCTGAAGACATCCTGCACTTCAGTCTTAAACAGGAGTGTATCTAGAGTAGTCATCAACGGTCACGAAACCATATAAGCAAGCAGTAGTAGTGAGAGTAGAGTAGTGAGTGGGGACAAATAGGTCCATGTGAAGCAGCTCGAAGGGACGAGTTGTGGTCATGATTGTCTTCGAGGGATGCTTGGCCCTAGTCATCTTTCCAGCTTCACAGGCACCACATAGATGATCTTTCTTGAACTTGATGCCCTCTATGCCTATGACATGATTCTTCTTCACGAGAGTGTGTAGGTTCCTCATGCCAGCATGACCAAGTCTCCGATGCCAAAGCCAACATTCTGATGCTTTTGCAAGAAGACATACCGCGAGTTCAGGTCATGCAGAGAAATCTACCATATACAGATCACCTTTTCGATGTCCTTCAAAGACTAGAGATTTGGCAGATTCCATAAGCACAAGGCAATAATATTTTCCAAATATCGCACAACATGGAGACTGACATTAAGTTGTATCCAAGTGATTCAACAAGCATTACTTTGTCCATGTGTTGATCCTTTGAGATAGCAACTCTGACAAGTCCCAATACCTTGCTTTTACCAGTGTCAGCGAATGTGATGTGACTTTTGGGAGAAGGACGTAGAGTTGAGTCCATGAGAAGACGTCGATCACCAATCATGTGGTTAACGCACCCACTGTCAATTATCTATTCAGTGGCTTCCAAAGCAGTACCCTACAGATCAGTTAGTGACATAGTCTTCACAAAGTGAAGTGTGAAGCATAAACATTTGACGAACAAGTGGGTTATGGAAGTTTAGATCTTGGTCAGTCACGATAGGAAACTTGTCAAGAAACCATGGGACGAAATACATGGTTAAACCATTTGGACATTTGATCCTGCGTCCCAAAAGATGTTCAAGGTCCCCAACATTGGCGTCGGAAGATGATTTTCGGCTGGAGACCCTTCCCTGCAAAGAAGTTAATTTTTCTTAACCACCCACATCTTTAGGGGTGGCTTAGAAGCAATAAGTCTAAGTGCAGCATCTGAGAATTTTGGCTTAGGAGCCCTAGCAAATAGCCTTGCAGGAGGTGAATAATACTCATATGAGTAAGCAGAAAAGTTCTTAGTTTTAATAACATAGCGGTTTGATGAAACACACTCATATTCATAGGTCTGAGTATGATTTCCTTGCAAAACTTTGGCGTTAGGGTGACTCTGTTGAGTCCTCGGTCTATATGAAGCCTTTGGACCATATGAAGCCTTTGGTCTAGGGTTTGTCTTCTTCCCAGGTGGTGTCATGATGACATTCACAGGAAGATTCTCAAGACAACTTTTGGGCACCTAGATCTTCTTCATTGGTGGCCCATTACTGCAGTTAGTACCAATATACCTGGCAAACACTTCACCATTATGATTCTTAAACAGTTTATAGTTTGCATCAAATGATTCATCAATAATGATTGGGTTAGCACAAGTGAAGCCAGACAAAGTGGATGGATCTACTGCTGGACCTTTTGCAGCAGCCCATGTTGTTTTGGGATACTGCTCATGCTTCCAGTAGGAACCATCAACATTCATTTTCCTTTCGAACCCAACACCCTCTTTCCTAGGGTTTCGGTTCAGAATCTGATTCTTTAGGACATCACAAAGTGTCTGATGCCCTTGAAGACTTTGGACATTCCTGTTACAAGCAATGTCTTCAACCTGGCATTCTCATCAGCAATAGTAGTGGTATCCTCCTTAGAGGGGTTAGTTACCAGATTAGTATTTGAAGATATTGCGACAGTAGCATCAGTAGAACATTCAGCAACAGAGTTAGCGTTATCACGCTCAAGGCATTTTAGACATGGTGGTTCAAATCCTTCCTGAGCGGTACTGATCTGTTGAGCACCAAGTGATTTGCTCTCTTTTTGAAGGTCTTCATGATCCACTCTCAATTTCTCAAGTTCTTGCTTCCTTTGAAAATAATCATAGGAAAGCTTTTCATGAGTAGTTGAGAGCGTTTCATGACGACTTTCAATTTCTTCGTACTTAACATGAAGATTTTTAATGTCTTCAATTAAGGACTAAGATCAGGTCATTTCAGCGTCCAACAGATCATCGCTTTTGTCTAACAGTTTTTGAATATGTTCCATAGCTTTCTGTTGTTCAGTGGCAATTTTAGCAAGTGTCTTGTAGCTAGGTTTGGGTTCACAATCAGAGTCATCTTCACTTGAGGTTTGAAAGTAAGCATCGCGTGAGTTTACCTTGGCACCACGTGCCATGAAGCAGAAGGTGGTAGTAGAGTCATCTTCATCCGTGGCATTTGTGTTGGTGACGAGGCCATGGTCTTCAGTGTTGAAGATAGACTTGGCAACATGTGCTGAAGCCAGAGGCAGGCTTGCCATGCCTGAATCGGACTGATCTTCGGACTCCAGCTCTGCCTCCTCAGAAGCAGACTCCTCCTCTGAATCCATCTCTTTGCCAACATAAGCACGAGCCTTGCCACACGAGCTCTTTTTGTGTGATGACGACTTTGACGAAGACTTGGAAGAAGACTTTGAGAACTTGTTTTTCTTCTTGTCATCACAATCATATTCCTTGCTCTTCTTCTTCTTCTTGTTTTCGTTGTCCCACAGGGGACACTCAGAAATGTAGTGACCAGGTTTCTTGCACTTGTGGCAAGTTCTCTTCTTGTAGTCACGAGAGGAAGCTTCATTGTTTCTTGACCTGGATCTTGAAGACTTTCCGAAGCTTTTCATCCTTGAGAACCTTTGAAACTTCTTCACAAGCATCGCTAGTTCTCTGCCAATGTCTTTAGGATCATCAGAACTACAGTTAAATTCTTCTTCAGATGAGGAAATAGCCTTTGCCTTTAAGGCGCGCGTTTGGCCATAGTTTGCTCCATAGATGTCTCTTTTCTCAGATAGCTGAAACTCATGTGTGTTGAGCCTCTCAAGTATGTCAGACGGATCGAGAGTCTTGTAGTTAGGACGCTCTTGAATCATCAGGGCAAGGGTGTCAAATGAGCTGTAAAGTGATCTCAGGAGTGTCTTTATGATTTCATGCTTTGTGATCTCAGTGGCGCCGAGTGTATGAAGCTCATTGGTAATGTTAGTGAGGCGATCGAATGTGAGCTGGACGTTCTCATTGTCGTTTCTCTTGAAGCGGTTGAAGAGGTTACGAAGAACACAAATCCTTGAGTCTCTTTGGGTTGAGACGCCTTCATTGGCCTTGGAGAGCCAGTCCCAGACTAGCTTCGACGTTTCCAGAGCACTCACACGGCCATTCTGTCCTTTGGTCAGATGACCACAGATGATGTTCTTAGCAGTTGAATCCAGCTGAATGAACTTATTGACATCAGCAGGAGTGACACCTTCATCGGCCTTGGGAACGCCATTCTTAACAACATACCAGAGGTCAACATCAATAGCTTCAAGATGCATGTGCATCTTATTCTTCCAGTAGGGGTAATCAGTCCCATCGAAGACAGGACACGCAGCGGAGACTTTGATTATCCCTGCAGTCGACATAGCTAAAACTCCAGGTGGTTAAACCGAATCACATAGAACAAGGGAGCACCTTGCTCTGATACCAATTGAAAGTGCAAGTTATCGACTAGAGGGGGGTGAATAGGCGATTTTTACAAAAGTCTTAAAAAACGAGGGTTTTGAAGACAAACGATAGAAATGAACCTATTGCTACACGGCGGAAGACATAAGTAGCATGGATCGAGATAGAAGATATATCAGAAGCTAAACAGGCAGTGGTCTTCACACAGTGAAGCCTAATGGAGCAGGCACATGAGAATGGCTTCACGAAGACAAACTAAAATGTAAAAGAGAATAAGGATAGAACCAGATGCTTGATGGAGACATGAGTTTGGTAGACCAGTTCCAGTTGTTGTCTCAACTGTACGTCTGGTAAGGGCAGCTTGGTATTTAAACCTGAGGACACACAGTCCCGGACACATAGTCCTCACCGTATTCCCCTTGAGCTAAGGACACACAGTCCTCGCCCAATCACCCGGGTAAGTCTTCAAGGTAGACTTCGGTACCTTCACAGACTTCGTTCACTGGCAGTCCACAGTCACTCTAGGACACTCTGAACGTGACGCCTAACCGGCTGGAGGAAGCACAGTCCTCAAGTGTAACAATTCTGTAGGTCACACAGACAGAAAGACTTCAGTGATGCTTAACTCTCTTTGGCTTTGGGTGTTTTGGATTTTGTCCTCAAAATGATCTTCTCTCTCAAAGGCTTCGGAGGTGGGTTGCTCTCAAACGACAAAAGCCGTGCAGTAACTCTGAGCAGCCACCAATTTATGGTGTAGGGGGTGGGCTATTTATAGCCATGAGGCAACCCGACAGGAGCTCCAAGTAAAGCTGACTTATCCAGCTCTGGATAAGATTTGCTCTCATTTGTCTTCGCTTGAAGACATAGGTGTTTTGGTTGAGCATCACCTCAATTATTCAACTGTGTTCACTTGGACCCCACTTAACAGTTCGGTGGATCCTATGGCTCAAGAAGGAATAAAAAGAACAACAAAAGAAACTATGTCTTCGCATTCTATAGTTTCCAATGAATGTCTTCATAGGCCATTATCTTCACGTGAATGTCTTCACGTACCACCATTAGCTTCAATGTCTTCACACATTTTTAGGGGTCATCTCTGGAAGTTCAACTGAATCTTTGTGGAACTATTACCTGTGTTATCCTGCAATTCTCACAAACACATTAGTTCCTTAACCTTGTTTGTCGTCAATACTCCAAAACCAACTAGGGGGCACTAGATGCACTTACAATCATGTTCACCGTTTTCACCTCAGTGGGAAATTGTTTCTGTCCCCCAGTGTACGGTGGGCGAGGCTCATCATCATCATCGCTTTGAGGTCCTTTCCCCTTATGTTCGGTATTTAATTTACTAGCCTATTTGAAAACCTAGCAATTTGTGTTGGTGTGGTTGGCAGGCATGTCATGGGTGGCATGAATCTGGCAAGATCTCTCTAGTATTCTGTCCAAGTTGGATGCACCGTCCCAATTTCCCTTGAATGGCTTCTTCCGCTGGCCGGGTTTGGAGCTACTGAATCCGGCGTTTATTGTCGTATCCTCTGCTTCTCTGTTATTGCTCCAACGCTTGTTTTTATTGCGTCGTGGCCTGCCGTTGCCATCCTTGGCCTTAGAAGTGCCTGGGTCGCTGGTACTATTGCTTCTACGAGCCAACCAGCTATCTTCTCCTGCACAAAAGTGGGTCATGAGTGTAGCAAGAGCTGCCATAGTCTTCGGCTTCCCCTGACCGAAGTGGCGGGCGAGCCATTCATCACAGACGCCGTGTTTGAATGCCGCTAAGGCTTTGGCGTAGGGCAGTCGACGATTTTGTTCTTTTTAGTTAAGAACCGATTCCAAAGTTTGCAGGCTGACTCTCCGGGTTGATGGACTATGTGGTTCATGTCTTCAACATCCGGTGGTCGGACATAAGTGCCCTAAAAGTAGGCCCAAAAAGCATGCTCCAAATCTTCTCACCTTCCAATGGAATTCTCTGAGAGGATGTTCAAGCAGTGTCATGCTGGTCCTTTCAGCTCTAGAGGGAGATATTTAATGTCATGGAGGTCATTTCCGCGAGGCATGTGAATGTGAAGAATAAAGTCTTCAATCCATACGGCAGGATCAATCGTTCCATCGTGATGCTTGATGTTCACGGGTTTAAACCCTTCCGGAAATTGGTGCTGCATTACCTCATCGGTAAAGCACATAGGGTGTGTGGCACCTCTATACCGGGCGACATCACGACAGAGTTCGTATGACATCTGTGCTTGGTGCCTACTCCGAACTGTATTATGTTTGTTGTGCCAAGCTTGATGGCCGCCATCCCGTGTGGGGGCACGTCCTCTTGATCCATAGATTGATATGGTCCGGCTGACTCTATTGCCCAGGTCCTAATGTTGGTCGTACTTGTAGCCCGGAGCCGTTGTCTCCTTGCCTTTATGGTGGGGGCGCGGGCTAGTGTTCGACATTATTAGCCACTTTGTCCCGTCCACGTGGTGGTCGGTCAGGCTGATCGGCCTGATTGTACCTCGATGGTAATGGCGCAAGGGCCTCTTCGTCGAATTGTGGTAGTGGCTTGCGTTTGGGATAGCTCTTTGTTTGGCGCTCACGGCCATATCTTTCTTCAGTGTCTAGCACTTGATTCCATCTATTGAGCGTATCCTATTCGGCTTTAAGCCGCGCACTGCTGCTGCTTTGTCAGGCTCCTCGCTATGGCGATAAGCCGTTGCTGAAAGCATTCTTGTTCGAGCGGTTCCTCTGGGATGAATAATTCTTCATCACCAAGGCCGACATCCGCTACAAAGACAGGTAAATAGTTACTGTCTTTCGAATCCTCGTAATTGGTGAGCTTTTCGGGGCTGAATTGACCCTCCTCCCTTTCCTCCTTCTCTAACGCTGGTTCCATGGGCTTTTCGGGGTCTTCGGCATTATCCGGAGTGTCATTATCTCTGGTGCCGGCGTTGCTTTCCCTTCCTCGGTGCGTTTGAGAGCAGCGCCGCTGACGCCAATGTTTTGGTGGTTCATCGACAGGCTTATCCTCATCTAGATCTTTAGTGCCGTCGTCGTCCTTCTTATTAAGCGTGTCCACCATGTATACATCATAGGTAAAAGTGGTCGTCCAGCGCCCGGTGATGGGCGGGTTTTGACTTGGTTTGGCTTCGACATCATCGTCCATGCCATCGATTTCTTCAGAAGCGTAGTCTACCATGTCATTTAAATTCTCGAAAGTAGCTACCAAGTGGGTGGTGGGTGGGATGGAAAATTTCCTAGTCTTAGCCCCTAGTTCCAACTAGGCATAGATCGAAGGTGATACCTCCATGATGGCGAGAGATTGTAGCAGGTCCAGCACCTTGTTTAAGAGCGAGAGCTGGACATGAGTCTAGGGATCTGCAGTGCCAGGCTCGGTGATGACCATTTGATCAAGATCGGAGGGCACAGACCCCAAGAGTTCGGAGCTCGTGATTGGAAGCGAGTCCAGCTTCCCAACGACGGGAAGATTCCCGTTTGATTCTGGGTCTGTGAACGGCGCGATCACCTCTGAGTCTCTGGATAGAAGCTCCATGGAGGGAGAGAGCCCGGCAGGGTTTATCCTCACGTCTTCGTATGAAGCGGTCTGCTCCAAATCTAGGGCCAGAGCGGACCTGAGTGTCGACCCCTGGAAGGGACGTGATAGTAGATCAGAAGGGTTTTCTTCGTGCAGGTGGGGAGTGGCAGCCGAAGCCACTAACCCCTCGAAGATCAGATCTCCTCGGATATCGGCGATGTATTTTAAACTTCCAATTCTGATCTGGTGACTAGGAGCACAGCTATCGACCTGCTCAAGGTGACCGGTCGAGTTGGCATGTAGCACGAAGCCGCCAAACACGAAAAGCTAACTAGGGAGGAAGGTCTCCTTGAAGACAGTGTCGGCGCTGATGACAAAGCGAGCCATCGATCCGTCCCTCGACAACATAGTGGAACTCTCAATGAAAGCACCAATGTCAGTGTCAAAACTGGCATACCTCGGGTAGGGGGTCCCAAGCTGTGTATATGAGGATTGTGGGTAACAAGGGACAACAAGGACACGATGTTTACCCAGGTTCAGGCCCTCTTAATGAAGGTAAAACCCTACTTCCTTCTTGATTGAACTTGATGTGTATAAGGGTTACAATATTTGATCTACCGCGAGATCGTATTGGCTAAACCCTAGCTGTGTAGCTTGAGATTATTCTGATAGCCTCTATGGACTAAACCCTCCGGTTTATATACACACCGGAGGGGCCTAGGGTTGTACAAAGTCATCTTGCAAAGGAAGGAAACATTACACCCGGACACAAAACTTGCCATTCTACGCATATAGGAGTCCTACCCTGACACCGGGGATAATCTTATGCTTTTATCTTCATGGCCCATCAATCCGACCCATATCGAGTAGTCCGAACACCCAAGGACCCCCTAGTCCAGGACTTGCTCAGTAGGTATTGTGGTGAACTCATTCTTATTTTATATTGATGTAATATCTATCAAAAATAGGGTAGTCTGTAAAGAGGCGAATTGATGTAAAACCTCTGTAACTCAATTTTTCTCTAAAAAATTAGGACATCATGGGAAATTTGTAGTTAAGAGACATGTAAAAAATTCAAGAATTTATAGCTCTCCAGCAATGAGAAACAATCCTAACACTAGGCGCAAAAGTTTCTGTTTTTCAGCAAAACCAATATACTATCTTCCAAATCATGCCAAAGGTATTACTTGGCACAAACACTTATAAAAATTAAAATAATTTCTCTAACCGGAGGCTAGATGATATATTTATTCTAGAACAACAAGAAAAAAGTAAAAACCAAAATAAAATTGCGTTGCCTCCCAACAAGCGCTATTGTTTAACGCCCTTAGCTAGGCATTGATATTTCAATGATGCTCACATGAAAGATAAGAATTGAAACACAAAGAGAGCATCATAAAACATGTGACAAACCAATCTAAGTATAACATACTTCCTATGCATAGGCATTTTATAAGATAACAAATTCTCAAGGAAATCAATTTATAGCATATGCAAGGAAGAAGAAATAAACAATATCAATCTCAATATAATGAGAGGTAATTTAGTCACATGAAGATTTCTACAACCATATTTCCCCCTCTAATAATAATTGCATGTAGGATCATATTCAAATTCAACAATATAGCTATCACATAAAATATTATCTACATGATCCATATGTATACAAAGTTGACACTCACTCAAAATAGTGGGATTAACATAGATCAAAGTCATTGCTTCTCCAAGCCCACTTTTTAAAACAAATCATAAGATTGATCAATATCCAAAATAGTGCGATCAAAAGTTGACATTCTTTCAAACACACTTTCTATATTATGGCAAACATTATTACCAAGCTCATATTGATCACGGGGTTTAAATAAATTTTCAAGATCAAAGAAACATCACCCCAATCATGATCATTGCAACAAGTAGTGGCTATTGCAAAATAAGCATCCCCAAGCTTAGGGTTTTGCATATCATTAGCATAATTGTCACTCATAGAATTTATAAGAACTTCATTGCAATCATGCTTTTTTATTTAAGGGACTATCATGAATCACTTTTTGAATTTGTTAAAACACTTCATCACAATTTTCAGATTCACGAATTTCAAGCAAAACCTCATAAAGATAATCTAGTGCACTCGACTCACTAGCAATATGTTACCATAATTGGATATTTTAAAGAGATTAGCAACTGTATGAGGATCCATAACACTTTCCTACTGAATTTGAATAAACAAAATTATGCCAAGAAAACAACCAAACAAACCAAGTAAGACATAATGGCGAATAAAAAGGAAAATATTTTTGAGTTTTATTGAAAACGTTATAGAAGTGTGGGAGATGAAAACGTGAGGCAAATGGCAAACAATGTAAGTGCAAGAGATTAGAGTTTATGACAAGTACATGGCAGCCTTGATGTAGACCTCCCCGGGAACGGTACTAAAAATTCAACCCGCTACTTCTTGTGCTTGCGTTGATCTTTCCTTGAAGAGGAAAGGGTGATGCAGCAAAGTAGGGGACCAAGGTATCAATCTAGTTGGAGGTACAAACAATTCCCCAATATATGCACCTGCACAAACTAACAAACACTTGGACACAATGCGAAAAGGGGTTGTCAATCCCTTCAACGCCATGACAAGAGTGTGATCTGATAGAGATATATTTCAAACAAAAGTAAAAGGAAAAATAAAGTAAACACAAAATAATTGGAGCAAGGTATTTTTGGGTTTTTGGTTTTATAGATCTGAAAATAATAGATGTAAAATAGACCGGGGGGCCATAGGTTTCACAAGAGGGTTCTCTCTTGAATAAAGCATGCGATGGGTAAACAAATTACTGTCAAGCAATTGAAAGAAAAGCGCAAAGTTATGATGATATCTAAGGCAATGATTATGAATATGGGCATCACGTTCGTGGCAAGTAGACCGACTCCTACCTGCATATACTACTATTACTCCACACATCGATCGCTATCCAGCATGTAACTAGAGTATTAAGTTCATAAGAACATAGTAACGCCTTAAGCAAGATGACATGATGTAGAGGGATAAACTCAAGCAATATCATATAAAGCCCATATTTTTATCCTTGATGGCAACAATGCAATACGTGCCTCCTACCCCTTCTGTCACTAGGTGAGGACACCGGAAGGTTGAATACAAAATTAAGCACCTCTCCCATTGCAAGAACTACCAATCTAGTTGGCCAAACCAAACCAATAATTTGAAGAGAAATACAAAGATATCTAATAATGCATATAAGAATTCAAAGAAGATTCAAATAATATTCATATATAATCTGGTCATAAATCCACTACTAGGAAAAGGCTTACTAATGGCGCACCTAATTTGGCTATTAATGGCGCATTAGTGGTGCGCCATTAGTGCCACGCCATTAGTATATTTTACTAATGGCGCACCTCTGGTGCGCCAATAGTATCTGGTATACTAATGGCGCACCTCAGATGCGCCATTAGTATATACAATAGTGCGCCATTAGTATGCCTCCCAGGGGGCCATGTATACCCAGGTGCTTTGGCATACTAATGGCGCACAACAACAAGATGCGCCATTAGTAACTTCAGCATACTAATGGCGCACTGTTTAATGATGCGCCATTAGTATCCTTTGGCATACTAATGGCGCACTGTCATGTGATGCGCCATTAGTATGAATATTAGATTTTTTTTATTTTTTTATTTTCTGTTTTTTGCACAGGTTACAAAATGTATAATTGGACAAAATATAGACATCACACATCAACAATAGATTCATCGAATATAATAGAAGATTAGTCTCTGAATACAATTCATCATATTAGTCTCCGAATACAATTCATCATATTAGTCTCCGAATTGAAAAGACCGAACAAAGATAGAACATTATATTACAAGTCTGGAGACCGCGAGTAGCGAGTTTGTCTTCACATTACAAGTCGATATCGATCATCTAAACTACCATCACATAGAAGAGAGCTGCGGTCATCACGATGAGCATCATCACGACGAAACTCGTCTTCATCTGGTTCCTCCAACGCTCCCTCCCCTCTCCCGCTAGATAGCGGGCGTATCTAGATTCGGCCTCGGCCCTAGTGGTGTACCCTTTGTAACTGTTACCGCTGTATCGGTGAACCTGTCTCCGACACTCCTCCCAGTCGTCGTAGACTCCGGGAACCTTACCCTTGTACACGACATACGACGGCATCGCTATGCACTAGCCAAACGAAACGTTAGTACCAATTCACAGACAATACATAAGCAATATATAAGTATGCAACAGAACGATCGGAAGAGAAAGGCAAGACATTAATAGCATCGATTACATCTAAGTTGAACGACTCTCGAAACCAAAGAGACATACTACAAGTTCATTAAAGTTTAATTACAACATGAGCCAATCGATGTTTCAGAACTAGACACAGCATCACTGCTTTCGACTCGACTCAAGGGACCGGAGCGTGGATGAAGCCGCCGTCTATCGTGGGAGTCATGAAATCACGGGCGTTGTCAGCCTGCATTTGTAGCATTGTGTCGATGTCACTGTTGGACGGTTGATTTCTGAGGTAGAACTGCCCCGAGGTACGAAGGACATCTTGATGGATGATTTCCGCAAACTCCGACTGGATGCGAAAGAATTCTTGTCTGATGTCCGCGTCCTGGATTGCCGACACACTCGTGGCCCAATCTTTGAGTTTACTCGGTAGCAGAAGTTGATGATGGTCCCGTACGATCGCCCGCATGTGATGGATGGCGTAGTAGGCACCCTTCAGACCACCAGGCAGCTGCTTGATGCAGCAGAACATCGTATTGTGGGAGAACACGTGCTTGCCGTACTTACGAATAGGCCTGGTGAAGGTACCTCCAGATTTGGCGTAGCCGGGGAGAACATCATTAAGAACCTTCTTGACATTTGTGTAGTCTACGTTCGACTGACGGTCCGGGTCGAAATACGTGGCCATGGAATATTTGGGGCTTAGGAGGATGAGCGTGCAATGTGTGTCACTGCAGAAAACACGGAATGTTAAAAGAATAATGATCGAAATCTAAGAATTCATATGTGACGAGGCGGTTGAGGGGAGGACCTACTCGGGGAAGTAAGGCACGAGGAAGTTATCCTTATCTCGGTTTGCCAGAATGACGCCTTCGAGGTAAGAACTCGCGACTTGCCGGTCCCCAGCGCGGCCCAAGATCTTAGCACGCATGTAGAAGGGGTCGACTATCACGATGTCCGGGGTCTTGTCGCAAATGATCTGCATCTCCATACTCAGCAAAAATAGCCGAACGAAGGTGTAGTGCAGCGGATGAAGGTTCAACATAGCGTGGATGTCATCAAACCGCAGGACGATCGTACCCCCGATGGAGTTATCCACAAAGCCCTTGCCCTCTGGCACCTTGGCCGCGAAAACCGGGTATGCCACATCCTTCTCTCTGAGACGCCGCTTCTCCAAAAAAGAACACTGTCATGCAGACTCTGCATAGCACCGGTTGCAGCATCGAGCATATTTCTCGGTAGCATCGGCCTACCCGCCACATGCACCCTCCTCATTACATCCTCAGGTGAAGGTGGCCCGTCCTGAGCATGGATCGTACTCGGTGCCGGTTGGCTCACACCCTTGTTAGTCTTTCTTTTGCGTGCCATCTTCTTCTCCTGTAGTGCGACCGAGTTCTGCTCACAGACCGCCTTCTTGAGTGTGTTGGGGCTGATAATATTTCGCACCTCGCCTATCTGAGGCTCGGTGAAGTCGACAGCTGGAGGCGTCTCCTGAGAGCTGAACGACAGACGACGCCTGTTGCAACTTGGCTTCTCCGCGGTACCAGCTAGATCGCGCATGTCTTTTGTTGGGTTGGGTTCTTGAGAAGGAGGCCCCATGAAATCGCCACCGTACCCATGATCGGCAAAGTACTGATCGACGTTGCCAAATGTATCGTCGTCGTCGTCGTTCTGATCCTGTGCCATATGCAAGTTTGGATCCAGTGGCATAGGGATGTCCGGCACCGTTGCGGCGGTCTTGCCATGGGGCCGACTTGGAGCCGGCACGACTGGCAGTGTTGTCTTTGGGGTGGTGTCCCCCGCCCCCAAACGAATCTGGCTCTTCGGCCAAAGCAGGGGCTAGCTCAGGCAGGCGCTGAGGGTCATCACGTCATCATCGTCGGCCCCGACGGGTCGAATCGGAGGTAACAACTCGTCACAGCCTGGTAGCACCCGAACCAGTTGAACCCTAAA
Organism: Secale cereale; assembly: GCA_902687465.1. Classification (NCBI taxonomy): domain Eukaryota; kingdom Viridiplantae; phylum Streptophyta; class Magnoliopsida; order Poales; family Poaceae; genus Secale; species Secale cereale. The sequence continues at coordinate 396,257,244 of LR738712.1, read as the reverse complement.
CAAGTTGGGTGGCATCTGGGTACCGTGGAACAAGGGGTTGCCCGGTTGAACGATTTTGCCCTTGGCGACATCGACCAACTCGTTGTTCACGAAGTGTAGGAGAGTGCACGGAACATCGGCGGCGCCCTGCGAAAACATGTAGGGCGTCAGGGATGCCCAGTCAAAGGCAAGGAGATGAAGTCCTCGGCCGAGAGAGGCTTAATTAGTTACCATGATGATGGCGTCGAGCTCGGCTAATATTGAGGCACCGCCAACGGCGGGCGTGCAGTTGACGGAGGGGCCGCTTTCTGCAGAGGTGCCGACCGGCGTACACCCAGGTGCATTAAGCTCCCGTGCCGGCGTCGGAGACACCAATGCCGCCTCAGCCGGAGACACCATTTTGTCAACAAGCCTTTGCCGGCCACATGACCAGCTGACGTCGGCTTACTGAGCTTATCCTTGTTCTTCATTACATTCAACGCCCTATTTAGAGTCGTGTCCCAAGGGTTGCTCTTAGTCGACCCCGCGCTACTGCTTTCAGTCTCCTGGGGAAGGAATGTGAACCATTTAGAAATTTGGCTTCATTAATTAGAATGCAACCATATGGAGCTAATTACGCGGGGGTGTATTCCTTACCGGAACAAGCTCAAGCGCCCTGGTCTTCGGATCCGTGGTAAGCTCCTTTGTTTTCGGGTCCTTCTTGTACCGAGCCCTGACAAAGTTCCTGGTCTGCTTGTCACCGTATTTATCGAAGAGTGGCGGTAGGCCTTGCTCGGCACGGTCCGCCTCCTCCTTGTCCCATATAGGCTCCGCCACTCTGTAACCGCCGGGACCGAGTGTGTGTTCCCCTAAGTTCAGCTCCCGCATTTCTTTCCCCCACTGACTTGATTCGGAGTTTGCGGTGCTCGAGGAATTGATCTCGAAGTCGTTGTAGTCATCTTCGGTGATCAAAGGATTTTTCTCCTTGATCTTCTCATAACTCTCACCTTTCTCGGTCATTCTCTTCACATTGCTTTTCCAAGTAGACAGGGCCTTGCTCATCTTCGTGAGGGCAGAATTGTTCCCTTTATTCCCTTTGAGGCTTGTGTTTTCAAATTCAGTAGGGAACTTGTATCGTTCGTGCAGCTTCGTGAAGAGGAGGTTGCGCAAATTCCCTCGGTCAGGATGCCTCAGGTTCTCGGTGTTGATCGAGACGGTGCTCCGGAGAATGCACCCGAGCTGAAGCGAGTACCCCTTGACTATTCGTTCGGGCGCCGTTGGATTCCCGTCGGAGTCCACTTCAGTAACTTCCTCCTTGAGGGTGCGGAGCACGGTCGGACGCCGGTCCTTCCGTTGCCTCTTCGGTTGGCTGCCATCTGTGCGTGCGCCGCTATCATCAGTGGTGGCATCCAGGGCGGCACCATCAGTGCTGGCATCAGTGGGGTCATCCTCGGCGGTACCATCAGTGGTCTCAGGATCGGTGGGGAAGGCGGCATCCTCATACAAGTGAGGTTGTTCCTCCATCTCCTGGGACAGCTCCCAGAATGCCTTGCCGCCCGAACCCCCGGCCTCATCGTTGTTGGCCATGTTTCTCTCTAAATAGGAACAAAGTTTGGTCAATAAGTTGGTTATTGTCAAGGAACAAGATCATGGTCTCATCATTTAGGGTTTGTCGACACCGAGGCATCCTTAAAGCTAAGCTTTTATCATTGAGGGTTTTTCGACGCCGAGGCACCCTAAAAGCCTAAGCTTTCATCATTTCGGTTTTTATTGACACCGAGGCACCCTAAAAGTCAAGGTTTTATAATTAATGGTTTGTCGACACCGAGGCATCCTAAAAGCTAAGCTGGGAAGGAGAATTCTAAGTTGGGCCTAATCACTTAGCTCTATTGCCGCCTATGGTTTAATGCAGCTAGAATAAAGGGGCACTTGATCCTACTTAATTAACTACTAAGATACCCCGGCCCATGGATTAGTCACAAGTACCCCATATGTCCTATTTTTAGCAAAGTCATGCTAAAATTCACGGAAAATTTCAGCATGACCTTTGCTGAAAATAAGACATATGGAGTACCCGAATTTGCCGGAACAGAAGTTAATCGACATTCCAGCAAACTCAAGGGCCTCTCGGGTGGACAAGGCAAAAAAGGCCTCCATCACAACATGGAAAATACATTGGCATGTGAAGAGGTGAAACAATATATGCATCTCCAAGCAGTATCATTCAACATTTTGGACAAACCACTACAAGCAATACTGGATCAGATACAAGAAGAATGTGAGAAAATGCAGACAAATACTAACAGATTGAGGTGTTTAACTTGTGGTGCTCTCTGTGCTATTAACATTTCAAGTCAAAACCTTTTCTGGTTAGTAAGTGTTTCTTGAGCATATGTATGTAGTAAGTGTTTCTGCTCTCAGTGTTCAGAACACATATTTTAGCTACCTAGTACCAGTGCTATTACCCAGCAGTTAATTAGCTTTTGCTTTTGCTTTTCAGTGCCAAATTCTAGCTAGTACCAGCAAATTAACATCTAGCAGCAATCATTTTCAAATATATATACACTAGACATTTTAATATTAACCTAAGGAAAAATGAATAGTTAGGTTAATTACCCACTGTTAGTTATTCAGTCTGATGCTTTGTTCTACACTTTGATGCAAATTAGTATACAGAAGAAGCTATTTACTAGCAGTACCATATATAAAAGACATTCAGTCTGATGCTATTTACTAGCAGTACTAGCAGTTTTTCTTCTTCTTCAATAACTGTATTGGCCATCAGACTGTATTGGCCATATATAAAAGACATTCAGTCTGATGCTATTTACTAGCAGTACTAGCAGTTTTTTTCTTCTTCATTAACTGTACTAGCAGTTTTTTTTCTTCTTCATTAACTGTATTAGCTATTTACTAGCAGTACTAGCACTTGGATCATATGCTAATGCTACATTGATACATCATCATGCTGGGTAATATTAAACCCAAGCAACTTTATAATCAACCCAAGATACATCAACTACTGCACTGTCCTGCCTAATAAAAACTGTCATGCCAGCATATAGTATATAAATCTGAATTTGTGTTTACAAGAAGAGTGCCCATTGCAATGTAAACCTAAGAACACAACTCACCTCAAGTGCAGGATATAGCAGACACCTACTTCTTCAGTCAAGTGCAGTAAAAGACCGTTTGCAGAACCTGTTTAGTCAGAGTTGAACATTAGAATCCATACTATGCTCTACTATGCCTGTAAAGGAACACTATGACCTCCCTACCATTTGAGTAAGCTGAAGCTTGGCTTCAACTACTGACATCACCAATTAAAATTCAGATAAAGAGTAAGGTCCTAGAACTCACAAATTATGCATGCATATTTAAGTGGAGGAAACTCCAAGCTTGTGTCCAAGGTTATCTATCTCCACGTTTACATAAGTAAGATCATGCAAATAGCAAAACTCTGCTCTTCAAAGATGCTGGACTCCAACCTTTTAGTACATTGGTAAAGCAGTCATCATACATATGCCTTCTAAATCTTCCATGCTTCTAAATGAAGGTCAAAATAGAATAATGCACACAGCATCGACACAATAATTATAATGGGAAAACTTCATGAAGGTTTTTTCTGAAATGCATGGATTAGGCAGTTCAACTGTTAGGACGTTACCATCTCCGTCTTCAACTTTAAACCCAAGCAAGTTAAACCTTGTTCTCAACTCACAATCATTTAGGATAGAAGCAAATTCTCACTTGATGGATAGAAGCAAATTCATAGACGAATGAAACTAAATGTTTACAAACTAGAATCACCCGGGTGAGAAGCAAAAAATTGTACTGACTTCACAGGTAGCACTACTTGGAAATACGAAAAATTGAAAAATAAAATAAAAAGAAAAATAGCCACCAAATGGGGTCTACGGGAAGATGAAAAGATGAGAACTCTACATAGCTAATATTGGTATGACAGATAGAAAACTGAGAACGGATAAAAAAACTAAGCATGGCAGCAAGACGCTGATGCATCTTCTGTGTCGCCAACTTTCAAAACAGAACCGGAATTATATTGATAAATGGAAGCATTTTTATAGTCCCTCGAAACAAAATAATCACAATACAGAAGCACCTAGGTAAGAAGCTGGAAAATAATACCATGGGTGCATTATGAGTGTTAGTTGGGAGCATGAAACTTCAATAACAAAATCTGTGCCAATTGTGGATGCATGTTTGTGGAAGCTCGATATACAAGAAGCAATGAAAGATTGTTTTGTCAGTAATTCTCATTTTAATTTGAAGCATTGGTGATTGAAACTACGTAATAAGCACGATTGGATTCCTCGATATCTATGGGTGCTCAAACGGTTGAAATAATCGAACTACAAAATTATTTGATGATTAATAACCTAATACATGAAGGCACGAACAGAACAATACTAGGTAGATGAAGAACATGTATACTGTCCCAATTAGTACTCCGCACATGATGAACTACAAACAAATAGAAGGAACCCAATTGCTATGAATACCATTGCATAGAGGAGTATCAAGGTCAAGCTAAAAATTGCAACTGTAGGGAAGGAAGAGGACAAACTCTGATGAACTCGCAGGAACCCTAATGGATCTAAAAGAAGAAGAAGAAGGAGGACAACTTACTTGGGCTGATGAACGGCGGTGGTGCGTGGATGAGATCTGGTCAAATCAGGCTGATGCAGCGGCCGTTGTGGGGGAGAGGCGGCGTCGAGGCGGCGGGGCAGCGGCGTCGGGGCGGCGTCGAGGCGGCGTCGAGGCGGCGGGGCAGCGGCGTCGAGGCGTCGAGGCGGCATCGGGGCGGAGTCGAGGCGTCGAGGCGGCGTCGGGGCGTCGAGGCGGCGTCGGGGCGGCGTCGAGGCGGCGGGGCAACGACGTCGGGAGAGGAGAGGGGAAGGGGATCGAGGGCGAGGGTGAGGGAGAGAGAGGGGATAGGTTTGGGCCGCGGAGGAAATATGGATGGGGGCGGCACAATACTAATGGCGCACCACCCCTCGGTGCGCCATAAGTACATCCATACTAATGGCGCACCTCACCCTCGTGCGCCATTAGTATTTTTTTTTTGATTTCTGCTCAAGCCAACAGGTTATCTTCCACCTGACCTGATCCACATCAAGTCCCCTCTACTAGCTCGACTGGTCAGCAGCCAGTTCTCACACCAGGAGGTCCTGGGTTTGATTCCCAGGCTCCACAATTTTTTATGCATTTAAAATGTTGTTTGATACTTATTTGTGTTTAAATATGTTCAAACTTGTTTAAATCATAACAGTAATTTTTTTTATAAGACAGTAATTTTTTTTAAAAAAATATCATCAAACAGTAATGCAGGTGGAGTGGGGGAGGGTGCGGGGGGTGCGGGGGGTCGGC
>LR738712.1:396220167-396250530 GCA_902687465.1 Secale cereale | reverse complement strand
TTGAGTAGGGGAGGGGTGCGAGGGGTCGGCGGCGGCGGTTGAGTAGGGGAATTGAGGGTGCGGGGGGTCAGCGGCGGCGGCCGGTGGAGCGGGGGGTGCTCGGCGGCGAGGGGGACCGGATCTGGCGAGGTGGGATAGCGATCGAGATGGAGGGGGATCGAGATCGAGTGTCCATGAAATTTAAAAATATTCATGATAGTTCAAAAAGTGCCCATGAAATACAATCGAGAAATGAAGGCTACGATTTAAATACAATCGATCTTAGCTAGCTATTAGTTCACAATCTTCTTGCCCTTCTTTTTCGCAAATGGAGTTCTTCTGTGGAACGGACGTCCTTTAGGTAGGGTGGTCCTGCTTCTTCTTGTTGTGTATGCTGCTACTTCATCATCGTCGTCATGTTCGATCCTCGGGTCGCCGTACTTGTCGAAGTCTTGCTCATTGGCTACTCCATCCATTTCGATGATCTTCCTTTTGCCTCTCCTCACGACAACACGACTGGGCTTTGACGGGTCGGTAATGAAGAAGCATTGGTCAACTTGGGAAGCCAGTACCCATGGCTCATTTTTTGCGGTGACGTTTGCACCCGCGGTCTTGGATTTGGCTTCGGGTATAACCATGGTGGTGAAATACCGGTCTTCTTTTAGGACGCTCTTGGCCCATCTGACACGAAACATCGGGACCTTCTCTCCAGCGTAGCTCAGCTCCCAGATCTCCTCGATCCTTCCGTAGTATCTGTCCTTGTCATTACCGGTGTAGGATTCCATCGTTACCCCGGAGTTCTAATAACCATCGCTCTTCATTTCCTTGGCCTCGGTGTAGAATGTGTAGCCGTTGATATCATACGCCTCATAGGTCATCAGGTTGTGCTCGGCGCCCCGTGACAAGGCGAATATGAGTTGTTCTTCCACGGAAGAATCCTCATGTAAAGGGTACGACAGAAGCTTCTACTTGAACCAACGTGTGAAACATGAGTTGTGCTCTTTGATTATATCTCCGTCCGTCCTCTGTTGGCCTCGGTCATTGTACGTCTTCCCAATAAAGGTTTTGTGCTCTACCACCCAAGGATCGACCACGTCTATGTGTTGTAGCGCGACTAGGTTTGCTCTTTCAAAGTCGGCGAGTCGACCCTCGAAGTCGACATGCATTTCGCGGCGACCCTCACGGTGACCCCATCCAGCGAGCCTGCCGAGGTGCCTGTTAACGGGCAGACCAACGGGGTTCTCGATGCCTAGATAATTCGTGCAGTAGGAGATGCACTCTTCGGTCAGAAAGCCCCTGGCTATGCTTCCCTCTGGACGTGACATGTTGCGAACGTATCCTTTGATGACACCATTCATCCTTTCGAACGACATCATGCTGTGCAGGAACGTCAGCCCGAGTTGGATGATATCGTCCACGATATGGACCAGCAGATGCACCATAACATCGAAGAATGAGGGCGGGAAGTACATCTCAAGCTCGTATAGTATCACCATGATCTCTTCCTGTAGCCTTCTGAGTTGCCTCACGCCAACTGACTTCCGAGAGATGACGTCAAAAAAGTTGCATAGGCCAAATAGGGTTTCACGGACGTGCGCGTCCATGATCCCACAGATTGCAACTGGAAGTATCTGCATCATCAGCACGTGACAGTCGTGAGACTTCATCCCGCTGAACTTCAGCTTCGCTGGGTCTAGGTATCTGCTTATCTTCCCCGCGTAACCGTAAGGAAGTTTTACTCCTACGAGGCAGGTGAAAAACTGCTCGATCTCCTCCTGACTTAGAGTGAAGCACGCGGGAGGGTAGTCATTTCCGGTCTTCTTGGCCTTTTTGCCTTTGCGACGACTTTCCGTGTCCTGCTTCGCCTCATCATCATCATCATCATGATCATCATATATAGCGTGAAGCTCCTGCCTGATGCCCATTGATTTCAAGTCTGCCCTTGCTTTCGGCCCATCTTTGGTCCTCACTGGCATGTTGAGCAGGGTACCAAGCAGACTCTCGCACACGTTCTTCGTGATATGCATTACATCAAGGCTATGAGGCACACGGTGGATCTTCGAGTACGGCAAGTCCCAGAAAACAGACCTCGTTTTCCATACCTTCAGTAGCGGCTCTGGCGCCTTTCGTTCTTTCCCGGCTCTGGCGCCTTTTGCTTCTTTCCCGGCAGTGGGCAATCTTTCCAATTTTTCAACAACTCATCTATTTCCTCGCTGCTCCTCGTACGCGAGGGTCCTCGGGGTTCGGTTTCACCATCGAACAGATCCTTGCGTTTTCTCCATAGGTCATCGTCGCGAAGCCACCTTCGATGTCCCATGAACACAGTTTTCGAAGACCCGGGATCTCTATCTAGCTGGCGATACATTGTGTCATCCATGCACCTGACGCATCCAGAAAATCCGTGGACCACCTGCCCCGCGACATATCCGTAACCAAGATAGTCGTGCACCGTCGTGAGCAGCGCGGCTGTCATAGGGAAATATTCTTTCTCTGCGGCGTCCCACATATTGGCTGGCGTTTTCCACAGCGTGTCAAGCTCCTCTTTCAGCAGCCCCAGATACAGATTGATGTCGTTCCCTGGTTGTTTCGGTCCTTCAATTAGCATACTCATGTGAATGTACTTCCTCTTCATGCACAACCAGGGGGGAAGGTTGTACATCCACACAAACACAGGCCAGGTGCTATGTGTGCTTCTCTGGCTGCCAAACGGATTGACTCCATCGGTGCTCGCGCCCAGCACGATGTTCCTTGGATCGTTCCCAAATTCTAGGTCTTCGAAGTTCAACGCTTGCCACTGGCTCGCATCCTTAGGGTGACTCAACATCTTGTCTTTTTTATCTATCTCCGGATCATTTGCGTCATCTTCTCACTTCTTCTCCTCCCTATCCGCGTGCCAACGCAGGAGCTTTGCTACCTTAGGGTCCGCGAAATACCGCTGCAGACGAGGAGTGATCGGAAAGTACCACACCACTTTTCGAGGAGCTTTCTTCCTCTTCTTGTATCGAGTAACGCCGCACACCAGACATATGGTAGACTCCGCGTGCTCGTCCCGATAAATGATGCAATTGTTCATGCACACATGGTATTTCACGTGCGGTAAATCCAGAGGACACACGATTTTCTTCGCCTCCTCCAAACTGGTCGGGCACTTGTTCCCCTTGGGAAGACGTTCGTGCCAGAATGACATGTTCTCGTCGAAGCATGCGTCGGTCATTTTGTGTATTACCTTCATCTCCAGAGCCATGAGCGTTACTTTCAGGCGGGTATCCTTGGGCCTGCATCCTTCATACAATGGAGTAACCGTGTCTAACTCAAGTTTATCCATCTTGGCTTTCTCTCGGGCGGCAGCTCTTGCGTTATCCGTCTGCTTGAGAAGCAGCTCTTGAATATGAGGGTCCTGCACCCAGCCCATCGATGGTCCAGCGTCGTCTGCTCCGCCGGCATCATCATCTTCATGATCATGCCCGTCGTCTGCTCCGGCATCTTCCTCATCATCATGTCCTGCATATTCTACATGATGACTGTGTACAGCATCACCGTCGTGGTCATCTCCTGGGGATTCTTCGTCTTCTCGCCCACCTGAGCCGCGGTGGTTGTCTTGCTGCCCTTCGTCATTTCTTGCCCGGCCCCCATGGACGACTTCGTAGTCATCTTCATCACCTTGCCACCGATAGCCATCCATCAAACCACGCAAGAGCAGGTGGTCCCGCACCTGCCCGGAATCCGGGTCCGCAATAAGGCTCTTCAGCTTGCATCTTCGACAGGGACATCTTATCTCCGTCTCGTTCTTTTGAAGCATCTCGGCCTTCGCGGACCTCAAAAACCTATTCACGATGCCTTCGGTCATCGTGCGGACCATGGTCGCCTACGGGGTAGAGCAAAACGATATTTTAGAACCAAGAAAAAATTTGGCATGACTTTCCCTAAAAATAGGACCAAAAAGAATGCTTAATGCCAAAATTCTCGCCGAAACGGAAATGAATCAACATTCCGGCAAAATATTGGCAACTATCGCATTTCAAATACCGGCACACCTCCAAACACAAACACATATGCAACACCACAAACATATGCAACACCACGAACATACATAGATCTAGCTAGGCCATAAAAAGTACATGTGCACATTGTTGTAGGGAGAACAACACAAATATAGCTTCCCCCTTACTTACCTATCAAAACAAGGTAATTTAACCACTTAATTTGAATGAATCTATGGTGGAAATGAGGTGAAAAAGAGGAGGCACCCGAGACAAGGAGGAGGTGGAGAGAATGAAGTGGGGAGAAAGTGAGTGTGGGTAGGAGAGGCTGTCCAAAATATCTTGTTGCTGCCCACTTACTAATGGCGCACCAACTCTAAATGCGCCATTAGTAATCCAGGTTACTAATGGCGCACCTTCTGGTGGTGCGCCATTAGTAGTTTTGCAAAAAAAAACATACTAATGGCGCACTGTTCCACAGTGCGCCATTACTAGTTTAAACTAGTAATGACGCACGGTGGAACAGTGCGCCATTAGTAGTTTTGCAAAAAAGGAATAAAAAATATAATAAAAAAGCAACATTAGTGGCGCACTTTGCGACAGGTGCGCCATTACTAGTTACAACTAGTAATGGCGCACTGTGTCTGGATGCACCATTAGTATGTTTGGACAGGCGCACTAGTTCAATTTTTTTTTATACTAATGGCGCACCCTGGGCCAGGTGCGCAATTAGTAGTTTCAACTCTAATGGCGTATCAGAAGGTGGTGCGCCATTAGTATATACTAATGGCGCACCGCTTGTCTGGTGCGCCATTAGTGTCAATCCCATCTATAGCCCTTTTTCTAGTAGTGATCCAAAATTCATCGGATCTTGAAAAACGCACCACAAAATAAGATTACTTCGAATAGATCTCCAAGAACATCGAGGAGAACATTGTATTGCTGATCAAAGTGAGAGAGAGAAGAAGCCATCTAGCTACTAGCTATGGACCCGTAGGACTGAGATAAACTACTCACGCATCATCGGAAGGGCAGTAAGGTTGATGTAGAAGCCCTATGTGATCAAGTCCCCCTCCAGCAGAGTACCGGAGAAGGCCTCCAGATGGGATCTCACAAGATCGGAAACGTACGGCGGAGGAAAAGTATTTCCATGGACGCTTCTGATGGTTGGGGAATATTTCTGAATTTATTGGACAAATATTAGGGTTGTGGTGTCCCGTGGGGCCCACAAGCCAAGGAGGCGCCCCCCTGGGCGCGCACTGACAGCTTGTGGTGGCCTCGGGACTCCTCTGACTTCCCCTCCAAGTCCCACGTGTGTCTTCTGGTCCAAGAAAAATCATTGCAAAAGTTCTATTCCGTTGGGACTCCGTTCGATATTCCTTTTCTTATTAAATAGCATATTAATGCATATAAAACATCCAAAACAGAATATATAATAGCATGGAATAAAAAGTTATAGATACGTTTGAGACGCATCATTCACTGAGATGAACTGTTTGCTATTAGGGAGTGCACCAGAAATGGCTAGCCAGATCAAGGTGTGTGTGATATACAGTATATGGTTCACTCGGACGAACTATTTTCGATTAGGGAACACAATAGAAATGGTTCAACTTAACAAGATGTGTGTGATATGCGGCATACAATTCACATAGATGAACTGTTTGTGATGAGCCAAAAGAACACAAACGAGTCGTGTAAATAAGATGTGTGTGTTACGCGGGAAACAGCCGACTCCGATTAACTGTTTGCGATGAGAAATTATAACACATACGGTTACTACAGTTAATTAGTGTGCGATTCTGTGTGTACAAAAAACTTAGAAAATTGTAAACTAGTTGCTTGTGGTGGCTAGGAGTATCGCACACGATGCCTCTGCGAGTACTCATGTGTGAAGATTAGTAAGTTACACATATGTTTCCTTATGTTAACACGTGTGTGAATTTGCAATATGGACAGTTAATATGCAAATGCATTCTGGACATCGGGCACACACTTAAACTCAATGAACTGTGTATGATACTAATACTTTCCATGAAAATTTAACAACTTGGCTAAGAGCATTTGAGTAACACATATATAGTGGTTACACTATTCGACAAAAAGGAGGATCTTCGTAACACGGTTTTGACAACCATATGGTCCATATCTACATACTTTACATAGTAAAAACTATCACATTTTAAGAGGCTGAACGCCAACAACCTTATGGTCCATATCTACATACTTAACATGGTAATAACTAGCACATTTTAAGAGGCTGAGGGCCAACAACCACAACTATCCGCTGGAAGCAGCTTGATCACGGCGACCCAGCATCTCGTCAATGAAAAGGAAGAGCCCTCTTGTGCCTTGGTAGAGCATGAGTAGAACATCGTCTCCAATTTTCCAATATTGATGCATTGCCATGGCAAGCAAGAACTTGTTAATTTGAATGGTTCCATTTCTGTGGGAAACACAATACCTTGCAATCACTTTGGCGTTATTAGCAGGCACAAGTGTAATTCGACCATGCCGGGAAATCAATCCAGGAACTACTGAAGTGGGCAATTTCTGTTGAAATGTAGAATAAAAACCAATTGTAACGTATCGTTGAAGATATATATAGTTTATGAGCATCAACAGAAAATTAAGACTTTGTACCAACGTTTTGTCCACAAAATTGGTCTTTTTCAATGTGTGCACCATAGGTATAACAAATCCCATCCAAAATCCACCGTTCATACGTTGTGCTATCTATGTTAGATTATCAACAAAGTTTATGACATGCTTCAAGTCCTTTCAGTGAAATTTGGTACACTTAGTAACATACAGATCATTCACTATGCATCCAACATATCCCGCTTAAAAGGTGGAAAGGTATTATTTAATGAGAACAAGACAGAAGAATATATAGTGCACATAAATTGGTAAATAGAATTTGTTACTGCCTAGGAACGGACTCAGAAAATGAAATCACAATTGGTTGCTTAAATAGTGATCAATTAGTAAGAACAAATACCCCGATTTTGCTAAGTAATATGCCAGCATGGAGAAAGTTGAAAGGACACTTACCTCGATCAGACTTTGATCGGCTGATGACGTTGGGGAAGTAAACATCCATGTTAATTAGACCAGGTTGTGGTGCATGCACTAGAATTTTATTGCCAGCTTTCAGTTCATAACACTTAGACATTTTTCCCAAAGGTCCGCATCAAAATAGGAGTGACCATCTTTATCAAGTTTTACGCTTACCGTAATTGTAAATCCATGTTGAGTTGTCAATATGACATCCATGGAGTCATCAATAAAGTGAAGCCCAAGATTTCCTTCTAGTCCTATTCTTGCAAAGCAAGAGATGTACTGCTTGACATGAAAATTAAGATCGTAAATTTGATATATTGAAATAATAGAGGAAGATGCAAATATGGGAGTAACTGATAGAACAGATCAATATATAGATGAAAGCAAAGTACAAAAATATATAATTAAAAATAGATAATGTAACAAAGATTTGATGCAAATATGAGAGTAACTGAATGAACAATACATCATATATTTGCCTAATATGGGGGGGGGGGAATGAAATACGTGCTTGAAAAACATGCCGACCGTGGTAGGTTCAGATTGAACATAAGCGCTCCCTGAAGTCATCTGGAATGGTGAGATAGAACTTTGCTTCGGACTGGCCACGACCACACTTGCCCGAATTTTGCTCGCACTATGGACACATGAATGAAAACCCTCGAATTAGCTAGAAGAAAAATGAATCCACGGCGATTTCCGTCGGTTGATTAACAACGACGGACGGACTGCGATAAGAGATGAGTGAATATTTCCCTAAGTTTATTACCTTCTCCATGAGAAAAATCCATGGCCCTATCCTACGGAAAACCCCAATCGACCAGAGTCAAGAATGTCGATGCAGATAGGCAGCAGAAAGTGGTAGGGGCGAAATCCTGTGTCGTTTGGAGCCGACCTCCGCCCGCCGACAATATCCGGCGAGATTAGGGTGGCCGCCATGATAGAAGTTGATGAGGTGCAGAGTTGCGGAGGAGTACGCGGCGAGTGGGTCGGAATGAAGTGGGCGAGGGTTTTCATTTTTCCTTTTACATGTGGGGGTGAACACACACGGTTCGCAGAGGCGATGGAGCTGAATCGTGTACGATAGTAAATCACCAAGATTGAAGGGGAATCCAAATCTCCTTTGTCCTTTGTCCATGAGTTTTTTCTACGATGAACATAAACCCTGCAAATCACCATCTTCAAATTTGGCACTTTCCCGGGTTCATTTACAATATTTAGGGGATTATGTGCATTTTCTAGGCATTAATGCACATAATTCAAATTCAAACAAGCGTTGCATGAAAAGGTGCACGAGAACGGTCTCGAAACCATGATCGTGCTATTTAGTAAATTCTCATGCCTTTTACAAGGAATGGGCAGATGTTTCATGAAAATGTCTGGAAATAGTCAACCACAAACACGTCATTTTTTGGTTTTTGAACTATATAAAAATAAAATACATGCTTGAAAAACATGATGGCTGGCATGGTGCCATGGTATGGCCTCACCTTACCTTGGTACAAATTTGAGAAGGGTTGGCTTATCTCGTCGTCCACTGACACGCCAATTTTGCATCATGCTTTCATATCATTCTTTATTGCATTATGGGCTATTATTACAAATTATGGCACAATACTTATGCCTTTTCTCTCTTATTTTACAAGGTTTACATGAAGAGGTAGAATGCCGGCGACATGAATTCTGTACTAGATAAGGAGCAAATCTGAGAGACCTATTCTGCACAACTCCAAAAGTCCTGAAACTTCACTGGGATTTATTTTGGAAAATATAAAAAAGTATTGGGTGAAGAAAGCACTAGAGGGGGCACCCTACCATCCACAACGGTGGGGGGCTAGCCCTACCCCCTGAGCGCGCCCCCTGCCTTATGGGCAGCCTGGCACGCCCCCGAAGCCCATCTTTTGCTGTATCATGTGTTTTGACATGGAAAAATCATAAGGAGGTTTTCGGGACGAAGCGCCGCCGTCTAGAGGCGGAACCTGGGCGAAACCAATCTAGGGCTCCAGCGGAGCTGTTCTGCCGGGGACACTTCCCTCCGGGAGGGGGAAATCAAAGACATCATCATCACCAACGATCTTCTCATCGAGAGGGGGCCAATTTCCATCAACATCTTCATCGGCACCATATCCTCTCAAACCCTAGTTGATCTCTTGTATCCGTTCTTTGTCTCGAAACCTCATATTCGTACCAATGGGTTGCTAGTAGTGTTGATTACTCCTTGTAGTTGATGCTAGTTGGTTTCTTCGATGGTAGATCATATGTTCAGATCCTTAATGCTATTCAATACCCCTCTGATTATGAACATGAATATGCTTTGTGAGTAGTTACGTTTGTTCCTGAGGACATGGGAGAAGTCTTGTTATAAGTAATCATGTGAATTTGGTATTCGTTCAATATTTGGTTGAGATGTATGTTGTCTTTCCTCTAGTGGTGTTATGTGCGTCGACTACAAGACACTTCACAATTATTTGGGCCTAGGGGAAGGCATTGGGAAGTAATAAGTAGATGATGGGTTGCTAGAGTGACAGAAGCTTAAACCCTAGGTGTTGCTTCGTAATGGGCTGATCTGGATCCACATGTTTCATGCTATGGTTAGATTTATCTTCATTCTTCTTTCATAGTTGCGGATGCTTGCGGGAGGGGTTAATCGTAAGTGGGAGGCTTGTCCAAGTAAGGGCAGCACCCAAGCACCGGTCCATCCACATATCAAATTATCAAAGTAACGAACGCGAATCATATGAGCATGATGAAAACTAACTTGACAACAATTCCCATGTGTCCCCGGGAGAACTTTTCTTTATATAAGAGTTTGTTCAGGCTTGTCCTTTGCTACAAAAAGGACTGGGCCACCTTGCTGCAC
This sequence comes from Secale cereale, assembly GCA_902687465.1. Lineage (NCBI taxonomy): Eukaryota > Viridiplantae > Streptophyta > Magnoliopsida > Poales > Poaceae > Secale > Secale cereale. Next base: position 396,240,648 of record LR738712.1, on the reverse strand, counting down.
CTTAGTTACTTATTTTACTTGTTACCCATTATGATTTATCGTATCACACAACTATGTGTTACCGATAATTTCAGTGCTTGGAGAGAATACCTTGCTGAAAACCACTTGTCATTTCCTTCTGCTCCTCGTTGGGTTCGACACTCTTACTTATCGAAAGGACTATGATATATCCACTATACTTGTAGGTCACCAAGACTCTTTTCTGGCGCTATTGTCGGGGAGTGAAGCTCCTTTGGTATATGGAATTTGGTAAGGAAACATTTATATAGTGTGCCGACATTTACTATCACTTGTTACTATGGAAAATAATCCATTCAGGGGTTTGTTCGGGGGCATCTTCACCCTAACCAGAAGAGGGAAGAGTTGCCCCTCAACCTAATGCACCTACTTAAATATTTTTTATGAAATTCCTTTGGGTATGATAGAGAAACTATTCGCTAATCCTTATGTAGGAGATGGAACATTACATCACGATATGCACCTAATCTATGTGGATGAAGTTTGTGGATTATTTAAGCTTGCAGGTTTGCTCGAGGATGATGTCAAGAAGAAGGTATTCCCTTTATCTTTGAAGGGAAAGGCATTGACATGGTATATGCTATGTTATGATATTGGATAATGGAACTACAACTGATTGAAGTTGGAATTTCATCAGAAGTTTTATCCTATGCATCTAGTTCATCGTGATCGGAATTATATATATAATTTTTGGCCTCGTGAAGGAGAAAGTATCGCTCAATCTTGGGGGAGGCTTAAGTCAGTGTTATATTCATTCCCTAATCATGAGCCCTCAAGATAAATTATTATTCAGAATTTTTATGCTCGGCATTCTCGTAATGATCAATCCATGCTCGATACTTGTTGTACTGGTTCATTTATTAAGAAGACTATTGAATACAAATGGGATTTATTGGAAACAATTAAACACAACTCTGAAGATTGGGAACTTGACGAAGGTAATGAATCAGGTATAAACCTTAAGTTTGATTGTGTTAAATCTTTTATGGATACCGATGCTTTTCATGAATTTAGCACTATATATGGACTTGACTCTGAGATAGTAGATTCTTTCTGTGAATCATTTCCTACTCATGTTGATCTCCCTAAGGATAATTGGTTTAAATATCATCCCCCCATTGAAGTGAAAGTAGTAGAACCAATTAAAGTTGAAGAAGAAACTATTGCTTATAATGTTGATCCTATTATTCCTACTACATACATTGAGAAACCACCTTTCCCTGTTGGAATAAAGGATCATGCTAAAGCTTCGACTATGGTTAAAAAAATCAATATTAGAGCACCTAGAACCCCTGAGCAAATTAAAGTTGAACCTTGTATTGCTATGGTTAAAGATCTCTTTGTAATGCCCAGGATGCGACTATGTCTCCCACGTGTCGAGGCACGACTTAGAGACATAAGCACATTCTGGAATGATCGCATGCGTGGTATCTTTGCACAACTCATATAAAAGTTCAGGGATGAAAGTGTAAAAGATAGTTGGCTTACACCCACCACGTCACACAATGAATACAATAACATACATTCATCCAAATAACACAGGGTCCAACTACGGACTAAATCCAAAACGAGAAAGATACCATGATACTTAGTAACAACCACGCTCTTCATCGAACCACTACTAATAGGAACCACTACTAATAAAAGCCCGGATCACTCCTAATAGGAACCACTACTGATCGTCGGGATACGATACATAGTAATGACCACACTCTTCATCGAACTCCTAGTGAAGTTCAGATGCATCTCCTGCATTGTTCTCAGCAGTACCTGCATCTGGTGTGTGTTGTAAACTGTGAGCCACAAAGGACTCAGCAATACCGTTCCTGGGTATCAAAACTACCAAAGCCTTAGGTGTTGAAAGGTTATTAAGGTGTTTGCAGCAAGCCCTAAGCAACTAGCATACGAGTTCAGAGCGAGAAGTGAGTATGTTCCAACGGTCACCAAGTTGATCAAGAAGTGATCCTAGCTACTCAGGTTCATACATAACCCCACCGTGTTCACCTCCCAAAGCCCTTCGGAAAAGACCATCACGGTTACCCACACAGGTAGTGTATTCTTAAGGATATGGTGTCAAGTTATCTACAACCAGATATTAACAAATTCCCATCTGCCACATAACCGCGGGCACGGCTTTCGAAAGTTCAAACCCTGTAGGGGTGTCCCAACTTAGCCCATCACAAGCTCACAATCTGCGGAGTCGCAACTCTAAAGTAGGAAGACCAGAGTATTCTTGGAATCCCGTGCTCAAGATATTTAAACAAAGGTAAAACTAATCCAGCAAGACCTCCCGGCGTGCCGACACCCTAATACTAGCCGCGTGTATCTCGTCTCAGGCCACGACCAGATGGGTGATCATACATGTAATACCAGATACCTCGGGTTTCCCCAAGGCGGCCCCGCATAACCCCCAGTTTGGACCAACACTCATGAGGAGCACTGGCCCGGGTTGTTAATTAAGTCCACGGGGTAGTTAGTCCCAATGCAAATTTTTAGTTGTTAGGAAAATGGAGTACCAATGTTGGGCCTTGCTGGAAAAGCTTTAAGCAGTGCGAATTATCAAGGGGGCCCATAAACCCCAACCGTGTTAGGAACGCAAAATCAAGGAACATAACACCGGTTTATCGGGTCCTAAGGTGGCATGAGTGGAACGAAACACCAAGCAGAAGGCCAAGCCTTCCACCCATTACCAATATATATGTGTGTTAATTTAATTAAGATATATATTGTGTTATCACAAAAGACAAGTCCAAACGTGGAGCAATCTTCAAAACTTCACCTGCAACTAACAACGCTATAAGAGGGGCTGAGCAAAAGCGTACTTAGCCAATCAACGGTTTGCTAGGAAGGCATTTAGAGTGTTTCATGGCAAAAATAGGAGGCTGGCAAATAGGAATAGGCATCGAGGCATAGCTAAAGAGCGAGACAACTAGCATAGGCAAAGATAGAGGTGATATCGGGGAATGGTCATCTTGCCTGGTAAGTCGTCGGTGGGATGGTAAGACGGCTCCTCAAACTCAGTCTCGACAAGATCCTCGTATTCGGTATCGACTCTCGGCTCTACCCAACACAAGAGTGCAACAACGGGACAGTATCAAACATGGTGCAATGCACAATCAACATGATGCAAGACATGTCATGGGATGCAAGTATGAAGTGCGTATGCATGAGGATGCTCTCGAGCCTAAGCAGAAGATGATGGAAATAGCCTCATCTTGGGTAACCAAGCAAGCCACTGGATAGAGGGGAAGATTTCGGTCGAAATCTATATAGATATCATGGGAAACGGATGCACGGTTTGCAAATGACAAGCAAAACAAGATGCAATGCAAAACTGCAGTTAACAGCAACATGGCATCTTTGGAGCAAGTTATAATTATGCTACAACACCCAAACATGAAGACAAAAGGCATGGATGTGAAATAGACATAATTCTTAACAAGCAAGAACTTAGGGCACACCAAAAACTTGCTGGAACACAATTAAACAAGCATGGCAAGATTCAATAAGTTTACATATTTCTCAGACTTAGTGAAAATTACAAGGCATGCAACAACAACGACATGTAGGCATGTTTGCAAGCTTGTGCAACTCATCCCAAAGCATAGCATGGCATGTGAATATAACCAACAGCAAGAAGACATGTGTGTGAAGCTACTCATTTCAAGAACATGGTCATAGGATGCATAGAACGCTAGCTATTCACGTGGCAAAACTAAACTTGTTGATAACATGCTGACATAAACATTTTATAGCAACTTGATAGCATGAAACAATAAGCCACAGAAAGCCATCATGGCAAACAAGAGCATGGATAGCTAGAGCATAACATATACATCAAGGAACACCCACTGGAAACCTCTAACCATGCACAACAATGATGGGAGCCTCATGGAAACATGGCATAAAACTTAACAGATTCACACCTAGCAGAAATTTAACATCACGATGGCATGTTAACAAGCTTGATGCACTCATCTCAAGACATATCATGGCATGAAAATGAATCTATCATGTAGAGGACATTCCAATGAGCAAAACTCATGTTGACACCTAGCTCATATGACACATGGATGAATATACACGAACAAGACAAAACATCATCTCATAACAAGTTTAGAAACTAATCAGCCACATGCACTTTTGCAACAGGGTTAAATATGGCATGATGCAACCTATCATGTACGCAAATACTTCCATCATGAAGAGCATCACAAGACGAACATCTGGACATATCATACACTCCATTTGGACCAACATGTACAAAGTTACTAGCTCCCGAACATGCCAACAAATTTACATAGACAACAATTGCTGAAACAGTAACATCACGAAGCACTCTCGCCATGAAGATTTAGACATCTAGATGATCCCTAACATGCAGGGACTTATGCTAACATGTAGAGCATGTCGAGACGAACATTTTGATATATCATACATACAAAACGGAGAACCGAGCACAAAGTTACCACATGATGAAGGAGGCAATTAATTTAAGCGGATCTGGGACTTAGAGAAAATATACCCCTCCGAGAAAGTCAAATCGAGACGGAGGCATGCGGGATGGAGGGATTTGGGACGAGGCTTCGTGTGTTTGGTTCGAGGAACCGGTAGATCTGGTCCAACTTCTCCAGATCCGGCCAGACCTCGCTGGAGTGGAGGCGGCGGCTCGCCGGAGGTTGACGAGGCGGCCAACGGCGGGGGGAAGCGGGGCCGGCGTGGAGCTCGCGGTGGCACAGCGGTCTCGGGGCACGGCGGCGGCAGTCGGCGACCAGGCAGCGGGTGTGTCGGCAGGGAGGAGGCGGCGTGGTGGCGGAGGTAGCCGGCGACGAGGCGTTGCGGGAGGCGCGGGGCAGCGGCCTCGGGGCGGGAGGCGGACGGCGGTCGGGCCGTAGGGGCCGGCTCCGGGCCGAGCGGGCCCGCGGCGGCGCGGTGGAAGGTGTGCGGCGGAGCAGGCCATGTGGCGGCTCGGGATTCGCCGGGCACGTCCGGGGGACGTGTCCGGTGGCGTCCGGACATCTCCGGCGGCGCGAGGAGGAGCTCGGACTAGGGTTTCACCCGAAATCCGGGGAAGAGATGCCATTTTATAGGTAGAGGGAGCTAGGACTGTCCAAATAAGGTACAATTTTTGCCCACACGATCACGATCCGACGACCGAGAGGATGGAAGTGGTTGTGCTGGGTTAGTGGGCTATTGTCGAGGGGTGTTGGGCCAAAAGAAAGAGGAGCTTTTAGCCCCCGCGGTTAACCGTTGGAGTATCAAACGACCTCCAAACGCGACGAAACTTGACAGGCGGTCTCCACATACTAAAACAACAATGTACGACAAGTCTCACCTTGATCCGAGAACGTTCTACGGCCACTTGCGAAAGAAGGACTCGGAGGTGCCACGGGCACGTGTGTGAGTGTCGGAACTCGAAATGGACAATGGGAAGAGACGAGCATGACTGGGTGCAAGTGACAACATGAATGCAATGCAATGCACATGATGACATGACATGGATGATATGCACACACGTAGACGGCAAAACAAAGAAACCCAAAATGAAGGAAGAGCACAGATTGTAATTGATGAAGTCAACAATGCATATATTGCCATAAATGGAATTGTTACATCCGGGGCGTTACAGTCTTGGCTGATAATATTGATGGGCATGTTATTTATTTCTGTGATGAAGCTTCTAGAATTGCCAAAACCGATATTAGAGATAAACATAGACCTATTGTTGGTATGCCTGTTGTTTCTGTTAAAATAGGAGTTCATTATTTTCATGGCTTATGTGATGTGGGTGCTAGTGTGAGTGCAATTCCTTTTACCTTATATAAATAAATTATAAATGAAATTGCACCTGCTGAAATAGAAGAAATTGATGTTACTATCAAGCATAGAGATACTATATCACCAATTGGGATTGTTAGAGATGTTGAAGTCTGGTATGGGAAAATAAAATATCCTACTAATTTTCTTGTTCTTGGTTCCCCGCAAGATGACTTTTGTCCCATTATATTTGGTAGACCTTTCTTGAATACGGTTAATGCTAAGATAGACTGCGAGACAGATATTGTTACTATCGGTTTAGGGGATATGTCTCATGATTTTAATTTCTCTAAATTTCGTAGACAACCCCGTGATAAAGAATTGCCTAGTAAGGATGAAATTATTGCTCTTGCTTCTATTGTCGTGCCTCCTACCGATCCTTTAGAACAATATTTGCTTGACCATGAAAATGATATGTTTATGAATGAAAGAAGGGAATTAGATGAAATATTCTTTAAACAATGGCCCATTTTGAAACACAATTTGCCAGTTGAAATCCTTGGGGATCCTCCTCCACCCAAGGGTGATCCCGAGTTTGAGCTTAAACAATTACCTGATACTTTGCAATATGCTTATCTTGATGAAATGAAGATATATCCTCTTATTATTAGTGCAAACCTTTAAGAGCATGAAGAAAAGAGATTATTGAAAACTCTGAATAAACACTGTGCCACTATTGGATATATTCTTGATGATCTTAAGTGCATTAGTCCCACTCTATGTCAGCAAAAAATTAATATGGAACCTGATGCTAAACTAGTTGTTGATCTTCAACGACGGTTAAATCCTAAGATGAAAGAAGTGGTAAGAAATGAAATACTAAAGCTTCTTGAGGCAGGTATAATTTATCCTATTGCTGATAGTATATGGGTAAGTCCCGTTCATTGTGTCCCTAAGACGGGAGGTATTATTGTTGTTCCTAATGATAAGAATGAATTGATTCTGCAAAGAATAGTTACATGTTATAGAATGGTAATTGATTCCCCCAAATTGAACAAAGATACTAGAAAAGATCATTACCCTCTAACTTTTATTGATCAAATACTAACAATACTATCCAAACATACTCATTTTTGCTTTCTAGATGGTTATTCTGTTTTCTCAAATACCTGTGTGAAAATAGGATCAAGAAAAGACCACTTTTACTTGACCTTTCGGAACTTTCACTTATAGACGTATGACTTTCGGTTTATGCAATGCACCTGCTACCTTTCAAAGATGTATGACTGTTATATTCTTTGACTTTTGTGAAAAGATTGTTGAGGTTTTCATGGATGATTTCTCCGTTTACGGAACTTCTTTTGATGATTTCTTAAGCAACCTTGATCGAGTTTTGCAGAGATGTGAAGAAACTAATCTTGTCTTGAATTGGGACAAGTGCCACTTTATGGTTAATGAAGGTATTGTCTTAGGGCATAAGATTTCTGAAGTCATATTGAAGTAGATAAAGCTAAAGTAGACACTATTGACAAGATGTCGTGTCCTATAGATATCAAAGGTATAGGAAGTTTTCTTGGTCATGCTGGTTTCTATAGGAGGTTCATTAAAGACTTCTCTAAAATTTCTATGCCTCTCACTAATCTCTTGCAAAAAGATGTTCCTTTTGTTTTTGATTATGATTGTTTTGAAGCATTTGAAATAATTAAGAAGGCCTTGTTTTCTGCACCTATTGTTCAACCACCTGATTGGAATTTACCCTTTGAAATTATGTGTGATGCGAGTGATTATGTTGTTGGTGATGTTCTAGGATAGAGAGTTGATAAGAAATTAAACATTGTCCATTATGCTAGTAAAACTCTAGACAGTGCCTAGAGAAATTATGCTACTACTAAAAAAGAATTCTTAGCAGTTGTTTTTTCTTGTGATAAGTTCTGATCTGATGATTCTAAAGTAACAGTTCACACTGATCATGCTGCTATTAATACCTTATGGAAAAGAAAGATGCTAAACCTAGACTTATTACATGGGTTCTCTTGTTACAAGAATTTGATTTGAATATTATTGATAGAAAGGGAGCTGAGAACCCTGTTGCAGACAAGTTGTCTAGGTTAGAAATCATTGTTGATGACCCACTACCTATTGATGATAGCTTTCCTGATGAACAATTAGCTGTCATAAATGCTTCTTGTAATGCTCCATCGTATGCTGATTATGGTAATTACATTGTTGCTAAATTTATACCACCGAGCTTCACATACCAACAAAAGAAAAAGTTTTTCTATGATTTAAGAGATTACTTTTGGGATGACCCACACCTTTATAAAGAAGGAGTAGATGGTGTTATTAGACATTGTGTACCTGAGCATGAACATGAACAGATCCTATGCAAGTGTCACTCCAAGGCCTACGGAGGACACCATGCTGGAGATAGAACTGCACGCAAGGTATTGCAATCCGGTTTTTATTGGCCTACTCTCTTAAAGGATGCTCGTAAGTTTGTTTTGTCTTGTGATGAATGCCAGAGAATTGGTAATATTAGTAGACGTCCAGAAATGCCTTTGAACTATTCACTTGTTATTGAACCATTTGATGTTTGGGGTTTCTATTATATGGGACCTTTTCCTTGCTCTAATGTGTATACACATATTTCAGTTGTTGTTGATAACGTTACTAAGTGGGTAAGAAGCTATTCCAACTAGTAGTGTTGATCATAACACTTCTATTAAGATGCTTAAAGAAGTTATTTTTCCGAGGTTTGGAGTCCCTAGATATTTAATGACTGATGGTGGTTCGCATTTTATTCGTGGTGCTTTCCGTAAAATGCTTCCTAAATATGATGTCAACCATAGAATTCCATCTCCATATCATCCTCAGTCTAGTGGTCAAGTAGAATTGATCAATAGAGAGATTAAATTGATTTTGCAGAAGACTTTTAATAGATCTAGAAAGAATTGGTCTAAGAAACTTGATGGTGAATTATGGGCTTATAGAATTGCTTATGAAAAACCCTTTGTGTATGTCTCTGTATAAAATGGTGTGTGGAAAAGAATTTCACTTACCTCTTGAATTACAACATAAAGCTTATTGGTCCATCAAAGAGTTCAACTATGATTTCGAACTTGCTGATGAAAAGAGGTTATTTGACATTAGCTCACTTGATGAATGAAGAGCCCAAGCCTATGAGAATGCCAAGTTGTTTAAGGAAAAAGTTAAAAGATGGCATGAAAAAAGGATACAAAAGTGTGAGTTTAATGTAGGTGATCATGTTTGCTATACAACTCTCGTTTAAGATTTTTTGCAGGAAAACTTCTCTCTAAATGGGAAGGTCCTTACATCTCAGGTACTCCCATAAACATCTCAGGTACTCGAGGTGGTCTATCGCTTCGGTGCAATGAAAATCAACAATGCCGAAGGCACACATCCGAAGGTGGTAAATGGTCAAAGAATAAAACATTACATCTCAGGTACTCCCATAAACATTGAGACCAATATAATTAATACCATAACATCGGAGGAATACATAAGGGATACTTTCGAGGACGTTTCATACTCCAAAAAGGAATAGGTATGTGGTATGGTAAGTAAACTAACTCCAAAATGTTTCCAACAACAATTTTTCCCTATTTTGGAATATTTAGAAAAATAGGAAAATTAAAAGTAGTCCGAAGAGTGCACGAGGCAACCATAAGGGTGGAGGCCGTGCCCTACCCCCTGGCGCGCCCCTCGACTTTGTGGCCACCTCATGTGCCCTCCAAACTCCGTTTTCTTGCACGATACTTCTTTTGGTTGGTAAAAAGTCATTATATAATCTACCGAAGGTTTTTACCACCGTACCATGACAAAATCATCTGTTCTTATTTCGTGTTGATTTCTAAGCAGATCTAAAGAGATGTCTTCACAAGAGTCGGTCGGGGAGAGTCGTGTTTCTCACCCGACACCGGGCCCAAGAGGAATCAGAGAAGCTGACCACTTTGGGCAATCAAAAGAGGCGGAGATGGAGGCTGACTTGAAAAGGATGGATGCCATGGAAGAGGATCAAGAAGTTACTTCTCGTCTCCAAGCTAGATTCAGGCTGGAGGAACTTCAGAGCTCAGCATTACCAAATTCCGTCATCCCTCCCAATGCTAAGTTTCTCATGAAAATATGAAATGGAGTGTTGCTTTTTCTCCCGCGGCTATGAAACATCCATGGGTGATAGGAGCTCTAGCCGTTACGGGCAAGCTTCGCAAGGAAATAATGGAGCTTAAGCAGCAAATTAATAAGCTGGAGGAGGAGATTCACATCCTTAGGGGCATCATCACCAAGAATATCATGACACCACGTCCGAAGAAAGAATCATAAATACATGGGTATGGGCACTCCCCTTGGCAACTACCAAGCTTGGAGGAGGTGCCCCGGTATCGTATCACCATCACACTTTTATCTTTACCATTTTTCTTAGTTCGAATCCCTTTAGTTATATCTTGCGCTAGTACAATAAAGTTTTAGTATGACTTAGCTTTGAGTTTTGTCTTGATATGTATCTATGTAATCGAGTCCGTGAGTTATATAATAAAGAATAGTTTTGAGTGAGGGCTTTACTTTCTTGCTATGTTCTTAGAAAATAAATGAATATAAATAAAAAGATCATATGTTGATCTTATGGGAAGTAATGACTTCACATATAAAGAGTATGGTGAATAAAAGTTGTTGAGAGTTGACAAACATAGTTTTGGTCATTGTTGCAATTAATAGGAAGTAATAAAGAAAGAGAGGTTTCACATATAAATATACTATCTTGGACATCTTTTGTGATTGTGAGCACTCACTAAAATATGACATGCTAAAAAGTTGAGGTTAGACAAGGAAGACAACATAATGGGTTATGTTCTCTTACATCCTAACAGAAGTTGTATTGCCATGGATTCTCCAACATGTTGAGCTTGCTTTTCCCTCCAATGCTAGCCAAATCCCTTGTACTATGTAGAGATACTACTTTTGTGCATCCAAATATCCATGAACCCAGTTTTGCCATGAGAGTCCACCATACATACTAATGGATTGAGTAAGATCCTTCATGTAAGTTTTCATCGGTGCAAGCAATAAAAATTGCTCTCTAAATATGTATGATCTATTAGTGTGAATAAAATAAGCTTTATATGAACTCGTGATATGGAAAAAATAAAAGCGACGGACTGTATAATAAAGTTCTTTATCACAAGCGGCAATATAAAGTGACGTTCTTTTGCTTTAAGATTTTGTGCATCCAACCATAAAAGAGCATGACAACCTACGCTTCCCTCTGCGAAGGACCTATCTTTTATCTTTTACCATTATACAAGAGTCAAGGTGAACTTCACCTCTTCTTTTTACTTTTATCCTTTGGCAAGCACAATTGTTGGAGCTAGATTTAGAGATATACACACTACACACACACACACACACACACACACACACACACACACACACACACACACACACATATATATATATATATATATATATATATATATATATATATATATATATATATATATATATATATATATATATCCACGCGGATGTAGAGGACCATGAACCATTATTGTTAACATTACCCTTGTGGTAAACCGTTGGGAGGTGAACCTGTAAGTCCCTATCTTTCTCTGTGTCCGATTGAAACACTGAACTCATAAGTATTGCGCGAGGGTTAACAATTGTGAAATATTAAATGATACTTGATTATGTGCACTTGCTGAAAAGATCTTATGTTGACTCTTTCCGATGTTATGATAAATTGCAATTGCTTCAATGACTGAGAACATAGTTTGTTAGTTTTCAATGAAAATTTTGATTCATACTTTACCTTGTGAATGAATTATTACTTTGGAATAAGAACTTATATGACAATATAAGTTGTTGTCTTAAAGATGATCATGATGCCCTCATGTCCGTATTTTATTTTTATCGCCATCTCTATCTCTAAACATGTGGACATATTTTCCGATTTTGGCTTTCGCTTGAGGACAGGCGAGATCTAAGCTTGGGGGAGTTGACACGTCCATTTTGCATCATGCTTTTATATCATTGTTTCTTGCATTGTGGGCTGTTATTACACATTATGGCACAATACTTATGCCTTCTCTCACTTATTTTACAAGGTTTACATGAAGAGGGATAATGCGAGCAGCTGGAATTCTAGACTAGATAAGGAGCAAATCTGAGAGACCTATTCTACACAACTCCAAAAGTCCTAAAACTTCTTGGAGATTTAATTTGGAAAATATAAAAAATATTGGCCGAAGAAAGCACCAGAGGGGGGCCACCTACCATCCACAAGGGTGGGGGCGCCCCTACACCCCTGGGCGCGACCCCCTGCCTTGTGGGCAGCATGGCAGGCCCCCGAAGCCCATCTTCTGCTATATCATGTGTTTTGACCTGCAAAAACAATCATAAGGAGGTTTTCAGGATGAAGCACCGCCGTTTAGGGGCGGAACCTGGGCGAAACCAATCTACGGCTCCGGCAGAGCTGTTCTGCCAGGGACACTTCCCTCCGGGAGGGGGAAATTGAAGCCATCTTCATCACCAACGATCCTCTCATCGAGAGGGGGTCAATCTCCATCAACATCTTTATTAGCACCATCTTCTCTCAAACATAGTTCATCTCTTGTATCCGATCTTTGTCTCAAAACCTCAAATTGGTACCTGTGGGTTGCTAGTAGTATTGGTTACTCATTGTAGTTGATGCTAGTTGGTTTATTCGGCGGAAGATCATATGTTTAGATCCTTAATGCTATTCAATACACCTTTAATTATGAACATGAATATGCTTTGTGAGTAGTTACGTTTGTTCCTGAGGACATGTTAGAAGTCTTGTGTCGGTGCAACAAACCCTGGGTCTGTTTTCCTGACTGTGCACATGCATGGGAGCAAGATTGAGGTACAAACCTAAGTCAGAGTACAAGAGACCAAGAAGTTCGAGGGACCAAAAATAAGATCATAGTAACCAAGGCCAAGCCAGAGAAGCAATATATCGCCAGGAGAAGGGCCTCCCTTGCCGAGCAAGCGAGCCCGGCAAGGGGCAAGGCCAGCCCCAGAACAAGCCAATAAAGGCATCCCGGCAGAGCCTGCCGGGACTCGCGGAGGCTAAATCGCATCACCGACCGCTCCTCCATGACTCATGTCGTCAATCAGTCCGGTGTCAAGCCACAAAGTGATTATGCCGCAGACATTAGCTACATGGCAGCCTCTCCCCACAAGAAGAACCCACAGATGACACCCGTCCTGCGATGTGTCAAGCACACAAGCGTGGAACTAGCAGGATAGCCTGACAAGCCTTGCGGGGCAACCAGTGATGTGACACTAAGTGGCGCATTTAATGTGCACTATCAGCCCGCAGAATTAGGTATGATAGCATTGTTGTTGTCATATCAGTGCATAATGACTGCTGCACCACTGTGGTGACCCCTTAATCTATAAAAGGAGGCCCATGGCAACTGTAGGCAGGGTTAGAAGATTGGATAACCCACACACTTATACGCGCGTAGTCGCTGCTGCTCTGAGGCAACCCTTGCCGGGCAAGTGTACTATGCCCCACCACCTCATTTTCCACCATCAATCCTCCAAAGCAGGAGTAGGGTCTGACGCCACAATGGTGGACCGAAGCTGGGTTTAAATGCCTGCGTGATCTTTGTCGTGCTGTCCCACACTCGTCCGCTCTTTGTGCAATGCGACGTCCCCTCGCCAAACCAGCAAGGGACCTCCTGGTCCCATAGGTGGCCGTGATTTTCCCCGACATCTTTGGCGCACCAGGTAGGGGGGTCGCTTGTGCGAACCTGAAGGCATGTGCAACGCGTCATCTTCATCACCATCTTCAGCTTCAACGGCACCATCAACCATGGCGCCCAAGAAGAAACCAGCTTCTTCGGCGTGTCCTTCTACCTCAAAAACTTTGCAGCCCGTGACCTCTAATGTTGTGGGGGTGCGGAGGCCCGCGAGCACGCAGACGCTGCGGGAGGTGTGTTCGAAGCAGGCGGCCCCATCACCACTTCCCCCACGGTCGACACGGGAGCTAGAGGCACCGGAGGAGAGCAGCATTAGCAACTCCTCGATGGCCATGCTCCCCAAGGCCTGGATGAAGGGGTTACTTTGTGCGTGCCCCTCCTGCCCACTGACGAGCATAGCCGCAGCAACAGCGCTCAGACCGGGGCGAATCGATGTTCTCCAGCCGGTCACACCACAGGTGTGGTCGTAGAACGTGCACCTCCCCCGGGACAGGTCGACCAAGCTGCTATGCCCGGCAGAGCCACTGGCCCTCGTGCGCCTTCACCACACCACCCTACCATCCAGGTGGTCGCTCCACAGCAGTGGGGGCGCAGTACTGCCACCACTAGCACCGTCAGGAGCAGAGCGACGATATTTTTGACTTCTTCAGCACCCATGCCAAGCACAACCTCGGAGGCAATGCGTGTGTTCAGCTGCTGCTGAGGTTTCCGCTAGTAGCCGAGCAGATGGACGAATAGCGTGCCACCATCCAAAGCCTGCTCGGTTTCGCCGAAGTTGGGGGCTCATGGCAAGCTGACCGTTGCAGCCTCCTCAAGCGACAACAACGGTTCGTGCTGCTGGCCGTACAGAGGGAGCTGTCCCCACGGTGCAGTCCCCACCGATGCGGCCAGCGCGAGTGCGGCAGAATCAAGACCTCGACAACGTCTCAATGGCCTCTACTAACCCTCGAGCGCATCCAGGCCAACGTCGATCCCTGGAGGATAGGCGGACAGGAGACGCGTGTGTCGTTGTTGAGCAATGCCGCGATAACCTCCGCCAGACCGACGGGTGCGACAACCCCGATGTCGACGAGCCCGCGCTCAGTATCGGCGAGTGCTTACCTTTCGAGGTTGGCTGCCCTGCCTTTACTTGTGAGCTGCGGCAAGTCCGTTAGCCGTCTGCTCGCATGTTCAAGCCAGAGATACCTAAGAAGTACGACCGGAGGCTGAACCCGACAGAGTTCCTGTGCATCTACACCATCGCTGTTCAGGCTGCCGGGGGAAGAGATGAGAAGGTGTTCGCCAACTACTTCCCTTTGGCCCTCAACTCCAATGTGAGGTCTTGGCTGATGCACCTGCCAGAGAACTCCATTTCATCGTGGGCTGACCTGTGCCACGAATTCATTGACGCCTTCATCGGTGGCCACCAAGAACCCGGCAGGCCCAGCGACCTGCATCTTCTCCAACAGAAGGAAGGAGAAACACTCCATAAGTATTTACAAAGATTCAACAAAGTTCATAGAAATATCCCAAGTATCCATCCGGCAGCTATGATAGCCTCCTTCCAGTCCAATGCGCGCAACCGTCGGATTCGTTCTAAGATGAACGTGCGGTTGCCCAAGACTGTGAAGGAGCTCTACACCCTGGTGGATAAGTGTGCTCGGATGGAGGAGGGAAGAAAATTGCCCGGAGAGGAAGATTGCATCAATGTTGATTCAAAGGATAATGATGAATCAACCAGTCAGAAGAAGAGCAAGAAGCACAATAAGAAGTCGAGAGATAAGGCAGTGATAACTGTTGAACGGTTGGGTACACCTAGTTCCGGCAAGAATGCCAAGGCTGAGGTCTTCAGCAAGGGAGCTGCCGTGTGCACCGACTGCTAGGAAGCCGCCGTAGCAGAGAAATCTGGGAACTGTGGTGGCCCATATTGCAAGATTCATTGGACCAAGGGCCACGACCTTCAAGAGTATCATTAGGTTGAGCAGCTTGTCAAGAGACAGAGAGCAGAATATGAGAAACGTGATAAGGAAAAGAGTCAGAATGTTGATGGCGGTAAGGGCCGAGGTGGCGAATTAAATCGCCTCGGCAAACCCCTTTGGAACCAAGGAAGCCCGCCAGAGGTAGAGAAAAGGGAGTCTGCAATGATGAGAGTGATGGAGGGGATGAAGAGGAAACCCGTGAGCAAGAGTTTCAGAAAGCCACTGACGCCCTATGCATTGACGGGGCTGCATCTCTACACGCCTCTCACCGTCAACTCAAGCGGTGGGCATGAGAAGTCAATACCGTGAAGCCAGCGCCAGAGGCCCGGAAGCCGCTCAAATGGTCCCGCACGACCATCATCTTTGACGAGGAGGATTATCCAAGCCGTACCACTGTGGTAGGATGCTTGCCGTTGTTGATCTTCCCAACAATCCACAACCTCAAGGTCACAAAGATGTTGGTGGATGGCCGTGCCGGGTTCAATCTGATTTCACCAGTAGTTATCAGCAAGCTTCAGATAGCAGAGGAAGAACTAGAAGTTACCGTCACAATACAAGGAGTTAATCCCGGCAGGAGACATCCTAAGGGAAAGATCACATTGCCGGTAACGTTTGGGGGAGAGTTGAACTACCAGATTGAGAGGATTGTGTTTGATGTGGTTGATCTCCCCCTGCCGTACCATTGGAGTCTTGGACGCCCGACACTGGCTAAATTCATGGCGGCATCCCACTATGCCTACAACACCAGGAATATGCCTCGCTTTATCAATATCCCATCAGACAAGAAGGATGCAATCATTTGTGTGGACAAGATGTACCAGGACGCAGTCGTGGTAGAGGCAGTGTCAGCAGTAGCTCCCGCCAAGGAGAGTAAAGGAAAGAAGAAGGATTGTAGGACCTTCGGCAAGATTCCGGGAAGCGTGCCCCCACCGAGTGCACATCACACGTTGACGACGTGCCGGAGTGTTCCTACTACAAGAGATCCAGGGTTGCTGCACCCCAAGCTAAGAAGGTCCCGGCAGGGCTGGCTGGCGTGGAGGGTACCTTTACTATTAGCGCCACCCCCGATGACAAATAGGAAAGCGCGCTCGTTGCCTTCCTTGAGTGAATGTCGATGTGTTTGCTTGGTAACCATATGATATCCCCGATGTTCCCAGGGAGGTAATCGATCACCACCTTGCTGTCTGCCCACATGCCCGACCCGTCAAGCAAAAAGTTCGGAAGCAGACCTTGGAGAGGCAGCAGTTCACTACAGAAGAGATCAAGAAACTTGAGGCAGCTAGTTTGATCACAGGAGTGTTACGTCCAACATGGTTGGCAAATCCAGTGGTAGTCCGGAAGGCCAATAGGAAGTGGAGGCTTTGCATAGATTTCACAGATCTCAACAAGGCTTGCCCGAAGGACCCATTTCCCTTGCCGCACATTGATCATATTGTAGACGCCACTTCAGGTTGTTATTTGCTCTCCTTTCTGGATGCATACTCCGGGTACCACCAGATCTTTATGTCCAAGGAAGATGAAGAGAAGAAGTCGTTCATCACTTCATGTGGTAGGTATTGCTTTGTCCGCATGCCATTCAGATTAAAGAGTGACGGGCCCAATTTTGCAAGGGCAGTTCAGATTGGTTTTGAGCCATAGCTGCACAAAAATATAGAAGCTTATATAGATGACATTTTGGTCAAGACCAAGGACAGGGCCACCCTTATTCATGATTTGGAGGAGACACTTTCTAACCTGCGCAAGATCAATTTGCAGGTCAATCCGGAAAAGTGTGTATTCGGTGTTCCCTCCGGCAAGTTACTTGGGTACTTTGTATCTCACGGTGGGATCGAGGCCAACCCCGACAAGATAAAGGCTATCGAGCAGATCCAAGCGCCAAGGACAGTTAAGGATGTGATGTGCCTAACAGGATGTGTTGCCACGCTAAGCAGATTCATCTCCAAGTCTGCCGAGCGTGCCCTGCCGTTCTTCAAGATTTTGAAAAAGGTAGGGCCTATGAAGTGGACCCCGGAAGTAGATGTAGCTTTGCAAGAGTTGAAGGCCTATTTGTCCTTTGTGTCTACCTTGGTTGCTCCCAAGCCCCAGGAGCCGTTGTTGCTATACTTAGCGGTAACCAACCAAGTGGTCAGTGCAGGCTTGGTGGCACAGTGAGAAGTAGATGAGGCAGAAAGCGAACAGAGGCCGACATGGCCTGGAAAAGATCAGGATAACAGTGAGCACGTCAGTGAGAACAACCCCAAGGACACGACAAGGAATAAAGTGGTGCAGCACCCAGTGTAATTTGTCAGCTCTCTGTTACAAGGGGCTAGATCGTGGTACTCTGGCGTGCAGAAGTTGATCTTTGGTCTCATCATGGCCTCAAGGAAACTGTGCTACTACTTCCAAGCCCATGAGATTACAGTTGTCACTCACTTCCTGTTGCAAAGGATACTCCAAAATCCCGAGGCTACCGGCAGAATAGTGTAGTGGGCTTTGGAGTTATCCAGCTTTGGTTTGAAGTCTGGGAGCACATCAACTATCCAGAGTAGGGCATTAGCAGAGTTTATTGCAGAATGGGCACCAATCCCTCATGACGAGATAACAGAGACAACTATTCCCGACAAGAAATCACCCCAGGAATGGATTATGTATTTTGATGGTGCTTTCCCTACAAGGTCCGGGAGCTGGCGTGCTTCTCATCGCCCCCTCCGGGGAGCACTTGAAGTACGTCGTCCAAATGCATTTTTCCTGGGAAGAAGCAACCAACAATACAACTGAGTATGAAGGGATCCTTGCCAGGCTGAGGATTATGATGGAATTGGGAATTAAGAGATTGATCATTCGAGGAGATTTACAACTTGTGGTGATACAAGTCAACAAGGATTATCAAAGCCCATTGATGGAGGCATACGTCGAGGAAGTGAGGAGATTGGAGGAACACTTTGACGGATTGCAAACAGAGCACGTACCCCATGCAGAAAATAGTATAGTTGATCATCTGTCAAAGTCTGCTACACAGAAGCTTCCTGTGGAACCAGGGACTTTTGTTCGACATCTCACACAACCCTCCGTATTCCTAGCAGCAATGGCCCGGAAGAGGAGAAAGTTGGACACCGGTAAGCCTCTCCCGGCAGAGCCGTCCGCTCCCGACAGAGACCATGCCGGAAACAAGTCCTCACAGCCTGACAGACCACCCCCTCCAGCCGGGTCCACGAACCCCGCGAACGAGGCTGGTGCTCCCGCAGTAGAGGAGGTGCCGCTAGTCCTCGTTGCTGAGACCCAAGCTCCAACTTGGGCAAGGCACATTGTCCACTTCCTCAAAACCGGAGAGCTTCTCGGCAACCAAGATGAAGCTGAAAAAGTAGCCCATAGGGCTAGTATGTACCAATTTGTCGATGACACTCTATACAAAAGAAGGCCCAATGGTGTGAAATTGAAGTGCATCTGCCGGGAAGCAGGAAAGGAACTGCTGGCTAAAATACACAAAGGCATGTGTGGCTCCCATATTGGATCAAGGGCATTAGTTGGGAAAGCATTCCGGCAAGGATTCCATTGGCCCACAGCCCTCCAAGATGTGGTTGAGCTCCTCACGAAATGTGTAGCCTGCCAGTTCCATTCCAAGAAAACCCACCTGCCTGCCCAAGCGCTTCAGACAATTCCTCTCTCATGGCCGTTTTCGATTTGTGGGCTCGATATCCTCGACCCTTTCCCCCGAGCTGCCTGGGGCTTTGAATTCTTGTTCGTTGCCATCGACAAGTTTACAAAGTGGCCGGAAGTAGCTGCCGTGAGAAAGGTGACTGCTCAGTCAGCTATCAAGTTCTTGCATGATCTGGTGTGTCGTTTTGGTGTTCCGGCAAGGATCATTACTGACAACGCCACTCAATTCACGAGCCGCGCCTTCATGCATATGTTCATGCCCTCGGATGCAAGATCTCATTCACCTATGTGGCACACCCCCAGAGCAATGGACAAGCTGAGAGGGCGAACGATGATGTTGCATGGACTAAAGACAAGAACCTTTGATATGCTGCAGAAGCACAGCAGGCGGTGGATCCAGGAGCTGCCAGTAGTTCTCTGGTCCCTCAAAATGACACCAAACCGAGCTACCGGGCAGACTCCCATCTCCATGGTCTACGGGGCAGAAGAAGTTATCCCCATGAAACTCATTTACGAGACTCGTTGAGTGCTTTCCTATGATGAAGTAGCGCAAGTTGAGCACCGGCATGAAGATGATGTGCTACTCGAGGAGAACTGTCTCCGGGAAGCTACGTGTGCTGCACGCTATCAGCAAGCCCTGTGTCGCTATCATAGCCGGAGGGTTCATGCACGATGTTTTGAGGAAGGTGACCTTGTCCTTAGGCGCGTTTTGTCTGCCAACGATACACACAAGTTATCACCAAAGTGGGAAGGCCCTTACCGGGTAGTACGAGTCATCAGACCTGGCGTAGTCCATCTAGAGACCGGATATGGCATTAAATTGCAAAACTCATGGAATACTAAGCATCTCCTTAAGTTATACCCGTAACGCACGGCTGTCGGGCCCTGCCCGGCAGCCACCCATTGTACATGCCATACCTCAGTTGCATGTAATCCCTTGTACAAGCCGGGGCGATAACCCCATGCAAGAGAAAAATAAAGAGGTATCATAGAGGGGGCCCCAACCAAGATAGCATGCGTGCATAAGCATTCCAAGATCACCGCATAATCATTTCATGAGCATTTTCATATGCATATAGATAAGATTGCATCCTGCATTCATTCTCATCTACATGAAGCTGCAGGTTCGTGCCGTGAACTTGGCTTCGACAAGGAGTTGAGAAGACTGCCCGACACTGCAATCCTCGGCAAGCCAAAACATATAAGTTCTGCCTCCTATCCATTAGTGTTCTGTAAGCTATAACTTATGCACAAGGAAACCTCACCACTCTCTGTTGAAACTTGGGTGCTCCCATCCGAGACTTGAACGCTGCTTCGGTCAGGATGGTTGTAGTAGCCCTTGGTGAAAAGAAGTTGGCGGGGGGGGGGGG
>LR738712.1:396192137-396220033 GCA_902687465.1 Secale cereale | reverse complement strand
GGGGGGGGGGGCGGCTCTTTGTCTGTTTCCCGACAGATAGGTTTCTACGGTAGACAAATAGGGTGCTAGCAAGATAGCTTGCCCGGCATACTCGTTTATTTGCATAAAAGAGGCATCTCACCTCCACATGGACATACACATGCACGGTTCCCCGGCAAGTCTCATCTCTTTCATTAACATGCTGATACAAGTACAAGCATTACAAAACACAAACATGGACTCAAGGACTACATTATTTGAATTAAAGTTTGGCAAGTGCCTATAGATTAAAGTTTGAAAAAATATATGTGCTCCTTAAACTCCTCTCCATGTTCCTCTTATCCCAGGTAGCACGGTGGGAAAAGAACAGGATGGGTGGCGCGCCAACACAATGTCACCCCGATCCCCATCAGGAACTAACAAGCACACCTTGATGAGATCGGGGGCAGTGAGGCTCCGAAGGAGGAAGACATGCGGAGCACCTCCATGACCCCCTGGTCACCATCTCCATGACTGGGCAAGGGACTCCAGCACAAGCACCAGCAGAGCAAGACGCCGGGGCCCAGCCGGAAGACACCCAAAGGAGACGGAGGCGCCAGGGGGCATGCCCTTTCTCGGCAGCCAAAAGAAACGATGATGACTGCGTCGGGAAAAGGGGGGAAGAGCCAGACAAACTGGCGGCGGGTCACCAATACGACACGAATGCGTAGATGCGACTGTGCTCCTACTGGACGACCTTCCTCCCGTCTTCTTCTTCTCCCCTAGATTCGTCTTCGTCAACACCATTCCGGTGGAAGGCCGAGGCTCAGACCGAACACCCTCTCCGGGAAGACTGCGAGCGGCCAAGATGGCCAGGGAGCTCGAGACGTGCTACCTCTTGAGATTGCGTTGTATTCCCTCAAAGAGGAAAGGGAGATGCATCACAGTAGCGTAAGTATTTCCCTCAGTTTTTGAGAACCAAGGTATCAATGCAGTAGGAGACCACGCGCGAGTCCCTCGCACCTGCACAAACAAATAAGAACTTCGCAGCCAACGCGATAAGGGGTTGTCAATCCCTTTACGGTCACTTACGAGAGTGAGATCTGATAGAGATGATAATTATATTTTTGGTATTTTTAGTTCAATAAAACAGCAAATAAAAATGGTAAAGGTAAAGTAGATGTAGATTGATATGTTGAGAATAGACCCGGGGGCCATAGTTTTCTCTAGTGGCTTCTCTCATGATAGCGGTATTCTACGGCGGGTAAACAAATTACTTCGAGCAATTGATAGAAAAGCGAATAATTATGAGACTATCTAGGCATGATCATTGTATATAGGCATCACGTCTGAGACAAGTAGACCAAAACGATTCTGCATCCACTACTATTACTCCACACATCGATCGCTATCCAGCATGCATCTAGTGTATTGATTTCATACGAATAGAGTAACGCCTTAAGCAAGATGACATGATGTAGAGGGATAAACTCAAGCAATATGATGAAAACCCCATCTTTTTATCCTTGATGGCAACAATACAATACGTGCCTTGCTGCCCCTACTGTCACTGGGAAAGAACACCACAAGGTTGAACCCAAAGCCAAGCACTTGTCCCATTGCAAGAATTATAGATCTAGTAGGCCAAACCAAACCAATAATTTGAAGAGACTTGCAAGGATATTATGAACACACATAAAAAGTTCAGAGATGAACCAAATATCTTTCATAGATAATCTTGATCATAAACTCACAATTCATCGGATCTCGACAGACACACCGCAAAAAGAGATTACATCGAATAGATCTCCTCGAAGACCGAAGAGAACTTTGTATTGAGATCTAGAGAGAGAGAAGAAGCTATCTAGATACTTGTTGGGGAACGTTGCATGGAAAACAAAAATTTTTCTCTACGTTCACCAAGATCAATCTAGTAGATGCAACTACGAGGGGAGAGTAAGATCCACATACCCTTGTAGATCGCTAAGCGGAAGCGTTATGAACGCGGATGATGGAGTCGTACTCGTCGCGATTCAGATCGCCGAAGACCTAGCACCGAAGCAACGGTGCCTCCGCGTTCTTCACACGTACGGCTCGGGGACGTCTCCTCCTTCTTGATCCAGCAAGGGGTGGAGGAGAGGTTGATGGAGAACCGGCAGCACGACGGCGTGGTGGTGATGGTGGAGGAGAATTCCAGCAGGGCTTCGCCTAAGCACTGCGGGAGAAGAAGATGTTGTGGGAGAGGGAGGGCAGCACCGAGGCACAAACTGTGTTGGCTGCCCTCCCTTTGCCCCACTATATATAGGGGGGGTGGAGAGGTGAGGGCGCCCTAGGGTTTCCCCCCTAGGGGGCCGGCGGCCAGGGCAAGGGGGGGCGGCGGCCAAGGCAAGGGGGGGTGGCGACCAGGGCCAGGCCCTAGGGTTTCCCCCCTAGGTGCCTTGCCCCCCAAGGCTAGGGGGTGCGGCCACCCTAGAGGGGTCCATCCCCCTTGGCGCACAAGGAGAGGGCCCAGGGGGGGCGCACAGCCCCCTGAGGGCTGTGGTGTTCCCCCTTGTGGCCCATTAGGCCCAGAACTGCTTCCGGACCCCCCGAAACCGCTTTCCGGTACTCCGCCGATTTCCCGATGCTCCCCGGAACACTTCCGGACTCCGAAACCTTTCATCCTATATATCAATCTTCGTCTCCGGACCATTCCGGAGACCCTCGTCATGTCCGGGATCTCATCCGGGACTCCGAACAACCTTCGGTAACCATACACTTTTCTCACTAACAACCCTAGCGTCACCGAACGTTAAGTGTGTAGACCCTGCGGGTTCGGAAACCATGTAGACATGACCGAGACACTCCCAGGTCAATAACCAATAGCGGGATCTGGATACCCATATTGGTTCCCACATGTTTCTCGATGATCTCATCGGATGAACCACGATGTCAAGGATCCAGGCAATCCCGTACACAGTTCCCTTTGTCTCGTCGGTATGTTACTTGCCCGAGATTCGATCGTCGGTATCTCTATACCTAGTTCAATCTCGTTACCGGCAAGTCTCTTTACTCGTTACCGTAATACATAATCCCGTGACCAACTACTTAGTCACTTTGAGCTCATTGAGATGACGTATTACCGAGTGGGCCCGGAGATACCTCTCCGTCACACGGAGTGACAAATCCCAGTCTTGATCCATGTCAACTCAACAGACACCCTCGGAGATACCTGTAGAGTACCTTTATAGTCACCCAGTTACGTTATGACGTTTGGCACACACAAAGCACTCCTACGGTGTCAGTGAGTTACATGATCTCATGGTCATAGGAACTTATACTTGACATGCAGAAAACTATAGCGATAACTGACACGATCAAAAGCTATGTTTAACGTTTGGGTCTCGTCCATCACATCATTCTCCTAATGATGTGATCCCGTTACCAAATGACAACTCATGTCTATGACCTGGAAACCGCGGTCATCTTTGATCAACGAGCTAGTCCTGTAGAGGCTCACTAGGGACACAAAGTCTGTCTATTCATCCACACATGTATTTGAGTTTCCAATCAATACAATTATAGCATGGATAATAAACGATTATCATGAACAAGGAAATATAATAATAACTCTTTTATTATTGCCTCTAGGGCATATTTCCAACAGTCTCCCACTTGCACTAGGCACAGAACAGAGTCATTGGGTTCAGTGCACTAGGCACAACTCCAAGATCTGTCATGAACTCCTTCATCCAGACACCTTCCTTTGCCGCCTCCGAGGCAGCTATATACTCCGCTTCACATGTAGAATCAGCTACCACGCTCTGCTTGGAACTGCACCAGCTTACCGCTCCCCCGTTGAGAATATATACGTATCCGGTTTGAGACTTAGAGTCATCCGGATCAGTGTCAAAGCTTGCATCGACGTAACCCTTTACGACGAGCTCTTGATCACCTCCATACACGAGAAACATATCTTTAGTCCTTTTCAGGTACTTCAGGATATTCTTGACCGCTGTCCAGTGATCCATACCAGGATTACTTTGAAACCTTCCGGCCATACTTATGGCAAGGCTGACATCTGGTCTTGCGCACAGCATTGCATACATGACAGAGCCTATGGCTGAAGCATAGGGGACGACACTCATCTTTTCTCTATCTTCCGCAGTCACTGGGCATTGAGTCTTACTCAACTTCGTACCTTGCAATACCGGCAAGAACCCCTTCTTGGATTGATCCATTTTGAACTTCTTCAAAACTTTATCAAGGTATGTGCTTTGTGAAAGTCCTATCAAGCGTCTTGATCTATCTCTATAGATCTTGATGCCCAATATGAAAGCAGCTTCACCGAGATCTTTCATCGAAAAACTCTTGTTCAAATACCCCTTCACGCTATCCAAAAATTCTATATTGTTTCCAATCAGCAATATGTCATCCACATATAATATTAGAAACGCTATAGAGCTCCCACTCACTTTCTTGTAAATACAAGCTTCATTGTAAACTTGTATAAACCCAAACGCTTTGATCACCTCATCAAAGCGAAGATTCCAACTCCGAGATGCTTGCACCAGCCCATAAATGGAACGCTGGAGCTTGCATACTTTGTCAGCATTCTCTGGATCGACAAAACCTTCTGGTTGCATCATATACAACTCTTCCTTAAGAAAACCGTTAAGGAACGCTGTTTTGACATCCATCTGCCAAATTTCATAATCGAAATATGCAGCTATTGCTAACATGATTCGGACGGATTTAAGCATCGCTACGGGTGAGAAAGTCTCATCGTAGTCAATCCCTTGAACTTGTGAAAAACCCTTTGCCACAAGTCGAGCTTTATACATGGTGACATTACCGTCAGCGTCCGTCTTCCTCTTAAAAATCCATTTGTTCTGAATGGCCTTCCGCCCTTCAGGTAATACTTCCAAAGTCCATACTTTGTTTTCATACATGGATCCCATCTCGGATTTCATGGCCTCTAACCATTTGTCGGAATCTGGGCCCACCATCGCTTCTCCATAGCTCGTAGGTTCACCGTTGTCTAACAACATGACCTCCAAGACAGGGTTACCATACCACTCAGGTGCAGTGCGTACCCTTGTCGACCTACGAGGTTCAGTAGTGACTTGATCAGAAGCTTCTTGATCATAATCATTGGCTTCCTCTTCAACCTCTGCAGGCTCCACAAAAACATCTTTCTGTGCTGCGCTACTTTCTGGTTGAAGCAGAGGTTCAATAACCTCATCAAGTTCTACCTTCCTCCCACTCAATTCTTTCGAGAGAAACTCTTTCTCGAGAAAGGACCCGTTCTTAGCAACAAACACTTTGCCCTCGGATCTGAGATAGAAGGTGTACCCAACTGTTTCTTTTGGGTATCCTATGAAGACACATTTGTCCGCTTTGGGTTCGAGCTTTTCTGGCTGAAGCCTTTTGACATAAGCATCGCAACCCCAAACCTTGAGAAAAGACAACTTCGGTTTCTTACCAAACCATAGTTCATACGGTGTTGTCTCAACGGACTTAGATGGAGCCCTATTTAAAGTGAATGCAGCTGTCTCTAACGCATATCCCCAAAACGATAGTGGCAAATCGGCAAGAGACATCATAGAACGTACCATATCTAATAGGGTTCGATTACGACGTTCGGACACACCATTACGCTGTGGTGTTCCAGGTGGTGTCAACTGTGAAACAATTCCACATTTTCTTAAGTGATCACCAAACTCATAACTCAGATATTCTCCCCCTCGATCAGATCGTAGGAACTTGATCTTCTTGTTACGATGATTTTCAACTTCACTCTGAAATTGCTTGAACCTTTCAAAAGTTTCAGACTTATGCTTCATCAAGTAAATATACCCATATCTACTTAAGTCGTCAGTGAAGGTGAGAAAATAACGATATCCACCGCGCGCCGTTACACTCATCGGACCGCACACATCAGTATGTATGATTTCCAATAAGTCACTTGCCCGTTCCATTATCCCTGAAAACGGGGTCCTTGTCATCTTGCCCATGAGGCACGGCTCGCACGTGTCAAGTGATTCAAAATCAAGAGACTCCAAAAGTCCATCAGCATGGAGCTTCCTCATGCGTTTTACGCCGATATGACCGAGACGGCAGTGCCACAAGAAAGTGGTATTATCATTATCTACTCTACATCTTTTGGCATCAATGTTATGAACATGTGTATCATCATTATCGAGATTCAATAAGAATAAACCCCTAACTTCGGGTGCATGACCATAAAAGATATTACTCATATAAATAGAACAACCATTATTCTCTGACTTAAATGAGTAACCGTCTCGCAATAAACAAGATCCAGATATAATGTTCATGCTTAACGCAGGCACTAAATAACAATTATTCAGGTTCATAACTAATCCCGATGGTAATCGAAGAGCGAGCGTGCCGACGGCGATCACATCATCCTTGGAACCGTTTCCCACGCGCATCGTCACTTCGTCCTTCGCCAGCCTCCGTTTATTCCGCAGTTCCTGTTTAGAGTTGCAAATGTGAGCAACCGAACCGGTATCAAATACCCAGGCACTACAACGAGAGTTGGTAAGGTACACATCAATAACATGTATATCACATATACCTTTGTTGTTGTTGGCCCCCTTCTTGTCCGCCAGATACTTGGGGCAGTTCCGCTTCCAGTGGCCGTTCCCCTTGCAATAGAAACACTCAGTCTCTGGCTTGGGTCCAGCCTTGGGTTTCTTCACTGGATTAGCAACTGCTTTGCCACCCTTCTTAGAGTTACCCTTCTTGCCCTTGCCATTCTTCTTGAAACTGGTGGTCTTATTGACCATCAACACTTGATACTCCTTCTGGATGTCTGCCTCAGCGACTTTCAGCATCGAAAACAGCTCGGCGATGGTCTTGTTCATCCCTTGCATGTTATACTGTTGCACGAAGCTCTTGTAGCTTGGAGGGAGTGACTGGAGAATTCTGTCAATGATAGCCTCATCCGGGAACACAAGTCCCAGATCAGCTATGCGGGTATAGTACCCAGACATCTTCAGTAAGTGCTCACTGACAGACGAATTCTCCTCCATCTTGCAAGCGAAGAATTTATCGGTGGTCTCATACCTCTCGATCTTAGCATTCTTCTCAAAGATGAACTTCAACTCCGTGTACATCTCATATGCACCATGACGTTCAAAACGTCTTTGAAGTCCTCCTTCCAAGCCGTACAACATGGCACACTGCACTATCGAATAGTCATTCGAACGCGTCTGCCAAACGTTCATAACGTCCGCAGAGGCTCCAGGAGCGGGGGGGTCACCTAGCGGTGCATTTAGGACATAAACTTTCTGGGCAGCTGTGAGGATGATCCTCAGATTGCGGAGCCAGTCCACAAAGTTGCTCCCGTCATCTTTCAGTTTAGCTTTCTCTAGGAACGCATTAAAATTCAGGGGAGCTACTGCACGAGCCATCTACAACCAAAATTTGCAAAGACATTTTAGACTATTGTTCATGATAAGTGAGTTATTACCTAATCAAATTAATTATAACTCCCACTCAAATTGACATCCCTCCGGTCATTCGAGCGTGACATGATCCAAATTCACCAACCCAAGTCCGATCATCACGTGAGATGAGGTGGTGTCAATGGTGAACATCAACATGTTGATCATATCTACTATATGACTCATGCTCGACCTTTCGGTCCTCCGTGTTCCGAGGCCATGTCTGTACATGCTAGGCTCGTCAAGTCTAACCCGAGTGTTCTGCATGTGCAAAACTGGCTTGCACCCGTTGTATGCGAACGTAGAGTCTATCACACCCGATCATCACGTGGTGCTTCGAAACGACGAACCTTCACAACGGCGCACACTCGGGGGGAACACAATTTTATCTTGAAATTTTAGTGAAGGATCATCTTATAATGCTACCGTCGTCCTAAGCAAAATAAGATGCATAAAAGGATTAACATCACATGCAAATCATAAGTGACATGATATGGCCATCAACTCGTGCTTTTGATCTCCATCTCCAAAGCACCGGCATGATCTCCATCGTCACCGGCGCCACACCATGATCCCCATCATCATGATCTCTATCATCGTGTCGCCATCGGGGTTGTCGGCGCCCACCATGCTCTTACTACTATTGCTACCGTTTAGCGATAAAGTAAAGCATTACAAAGCGCTTAATGATTGACACGCAGGTCATACAAAAATTAAAGACAACCCTATGGCTCCTGCCGGTTGCCGTATGCATCGACATGCAAGTCGATATTAACTATTACAACATGATCATCTCATACATCAAATATATCTCATCATGTCATTGGCCATATCATATCACATACATACCCTGCAAAAACAAGTTAGACGTCCTCTAATTTGTTGTTGCATGTTTTACGTGGCTGCTATGGGTATCTAGCAAGAACGCTTCTTACCTACGCAAAACCACAACGGTGATATTCAAGTTGCTATTTAACCTTCTACAAGGACCGCCTTGTTCTATTCCGATTCAACTAAGATAGGAGAGACAGACACCCGCCAGCCATCTTATGCAACAAAAGTCACATGTCTGTCGATGGAACCGGTCTCATGTACGTGGACATGTAAAGTTGGTCCGGGCCGCTTCATCCCATAATACCGCTGAATCATGAAAGACTAAGGAGGGCAGCAATTGAAACATCAACGCCACAAACCCTTTTGTGTTCTACTCGAGAAAGCATCTACGCAAGATCCTAGCTCTGATACCACTGTTGGGGAACGTTGCATGGAAAACAAAAAATTTTCTCTACGTTCACCAAGATCAATCTAGTAGATGCAACTACGAGGGGAGAGTAGGATCCACATACCCTTGTAGATCGCTAAGCGGAAGCGTTAAGAACGCGGTTGATGGAGTCGTACTCGCCGCGATTCAGATCGCTGAAGATCCAAGCACCGAAGCAACGGTGCCTCCGCGTTCTTCACACGTACGGCTCGGGGACGTCTCCTCCTTCTTGATCCAGCAAGGGGTGGAGGAGAGGTTGATGGAGAGACCGGCAGCACGACGGCGTGGTGGTGATGGTGGAGGAGAATTCCAGCAGGGCTTCGCCTAAGCACCGCGGGAGAAGAAGATGTTATGGGAGAGGGAGGGCAGCACCGAGGCACAAACGTGTGTTGGCTGCCCTCCCTCTACCTCTCTATATATAGGGGGAAGGAGGAGAGGGGGGCGCCCTAGGGTTTCCCCTAGGGGGGCCGGCGGCCAGGGCAGAGGGGGGGCGGCGGCCAAGGGCTGCGCCTGGCCCTAGGGTTTCCCCCCTAGGTGCCTTGCCCCCCACTCCAAGGGGTGCGGCTGCCCTAGGGGGTCCAGCCCCCTTAGCCGCATGAGGAGAGGGCCCAGGGGGGGGGCGCACAGCCCTATGAGGGCTGTGGTGTCCCCCCTTGTGGCCCATTAGGCCCAGAAACACTTCCGGGACCCCCGAAACCCTTTTCGGTAATCCGCCGATTTCCCGATGCTCCCCGGAACACTTCCGGACTCCGAAACCTTTCATCCTATATATCAATCTTCGTCTCCGGACCATTCCGGAGACCCTCGTCACGTCCGGGATCTCATCCGGGACTCCGAACAACCTTCGGTAACCATGCACTGTTCTCACTAACAACCCTAGCGTCACCGAACCTTAAGTGTGTAGACCCTGCGGGTTCGGAAACCATGTAGACATGACCGAGACACTCCCAGGTCAATAACCAATAGCGGGATCTGGATACCCATATTGGTTCCCACATGTTTCTCGATGAACTCATCGGATGAACCACGATGTCAAGGATTCAGGCAATCCCGTATACAGTTCCCTTTGTCTCGTCGGTATGTTACTTGCCCGAGATTCGATCGTCGGTATCTCTATACCTAGTTCAATCTCGTTACCGGCAAGTCTCTTTACTCGTTACCGTAATACATAATCCCGTGACCAACTACTTAGTCACTTTGAGCTCATTGAGATGACGTATTACCGAGTGGGCCCGGAGATACCTCTCCGTCACACGGAGTGACAAATCCCAGTCTCGATCCATGTCAACTCAACAGACACCATCGGAGATACCTGTAGAGTACCTTTATAGTCACCCAGTTACGTTGTGACGTTTGGCACACACAAAGCACTCCTACGGTGTCAGTGAGTTACATGATCTCATGGTCATAGGAACTTATACTTGACATGCAGAAAACTATAGCGATAACTGACACGATCAAAAGCTATGTTTAACGTTTGGGTCTCGTCCATCACATCATTCTCCTAATGATGTGATCCCGTTACCAAATGACAACTCATGTCTATGACCTGGAAACCGCGGTCATCTTTGATCAACGAGCTAGTCCTGTAGAGGCTCACTAGGGACACAAAGTCTGTCTATTCATCCACACATGTATTTGAGTTTCCAATCAATACAATTATAGCATGGATAATAAACGATTATCATGAACAAGGAAATATAATAATAACTCTTTTATTATTGCCTCTAGGGCATATTTCCAACAATACTAGCTATGGACCCGAAGGTCTGAGGTAAACTACTCACAACTCATGGTGAGGGCGATGATGATGATGATGAAGGCCTCCGTGATGGATCCCCCTCCCAGAACAGGCTCCAAGATGGGATCTCCACGGGAAGAGAAGCTACGGCGGTGGAATTAGGGTTTGCTCTCTGTGTATGGAGTTTCTGGGGTACCTAGGTATATATAGGAAGAAGGAGGGCACGGGGGGCATGTGGGCCAGCCTCGGGGGGCACGCCCTGGGAAGGGGGGCGCGCCCCCACCCTCGAGGGCAGGCCTTCCGTCCCCTGACTTTGTCCTGACGTTTCCCGAGCGTGATTTCCTCCAAAAATATGTCTCGCGAAGGTTTCATTCCGTTTGGACTCCATTTGATATTCCGTTTCTACAAAACCCTGAAATAGGCAAAAAACAACAATCTGGACTGGGCCTTTGGGTTAGTAGGTTAGTCCCAAAAATGAAATAAAAGTGAATGATAAAGCCCATTAAACATCCAAGACTTCATAAATAATAGAATGGAACAATCAAAAATTATAGATACGTTGGAGACTTATCAAGCATCCCAAAGCTTAATTCCTGGTCGTCCTCGAGTAGGTAAATGATAAAGAAAGAATTTTTGATGTGGAATGCTAACCAATATAGTTTTTCAATGTAATTCTCTTAATTGTGGCATGAATGTTCAGATCTGAAAGATTCAAGATAAAAGTCTATATTGACATAAGAAATAACAATACTTCAAGCAATACTAACAAAGCAATCATGTCTTCTCAAAATACCATGGCCAAAGAAAGTTATCCCTACAACATCATATAGTCTTGCTATGCTCCCTCTTCATCACACAAAATATTCATATCATGCACAACCCCGATTTCAGCCAAGCATTTGTTTTCATACTCCATTTTTTCAAACCTTTCAACTTTCACGCAATACATGAGCGTGAGCCATGGATATAACACTATGGGTGGAATAGAGGTGGTTGTGGAGAAGACAAAAAGGAGGGATATAGTCTCACATCGACTAGGCGTATCAACGGGCTATGGAGATGCCCATTAATAAATATCAACGTGAGTGAGTAGGGATTGCCATGCAACGGATGCAGTAGAGCTAAATATGAATGAAAGCTCAACAAAAGAAACTAGTGGGTGGGACTCCAACTTGCTTGCTCACGAAGACCTAGGGCATTTGAGGAATCCCATTGTTGGAATATACAAGCCAAGTTCTATAATGAAAATTCCCACTAGTATATGAAAGTGACTAATCATGAGACTCTCTACAATGAAGATCATGGTGCTACTTTGAAGCACAAGTGTGGAAAAAGATAGTAGCAATTGTCCCTTCTCTCTTTTATATCATTTTTTGGAGGGGATTTTCTCTCTTTTTTTATTAACCCCTCTCTATTTTTTTTATTTTTTTGGGCCTTTTTTTATTGGCCTTTCCTCACACGGGACACTGCTCTAATAATGATGATCATCACACTTTTTGTTACAACTCGAAATTACAACTCGATACTACAACAAAGTATGACCCTATATGAATGCCTCCGGCGGTGTACCGGCATAAGCAATGAATCAAGAGCGACATATATGAAAAATTATGCATGGTGTCTTTGCCACAACTACGATGTCAACTACATGATCGTGCATTGCACTATGACAATATGATGCGTGTCATATGAACGGAACGGTGGAAAGTTGCATGGCAATATATCTCGGAATGGCTATGGAAATGCCATGATAGGTAGGTATGGTGGCTGTTTTGAGGAACAATTTGGTGTCTGTTTTGAGGAAGGATATATAGTGGGTTTATGGTACCGACGAAAGTTGCGCGATACAAGATAGGCTAGCAATGGTGGAAGGGTGAGAGTGCGTATAATCCATGGACTCAACATTAGTCATAAGAACTCATGTACTTATTGCAAAAATCTACGAGTCATAAAAAACAAAGCAATCAACGCATGCTCCTAGGGGGGAGGTTGGTAGGAGTTAACCATCGCGCGACCCCGACCTCCACACAAAGGTTGGCACTCTACAAATACCTCGTGCTCTAACTTCGTCACAAAGCGGTTCACCATACGTGCATGATACGGGAATCACTAACCTTAACACAAGTATTTCTCAATGTCATAATGACTCCACTAGCATGACTCTAATATCACTATCCTCATGTCTCAAAACAATTATCAAGCATCCAACATCTCATTCTATTAATTGCACTTGGTGTGAAAATTTTACTACATTGACATTGGATGTTTATCATGTGAAGACTAGTTTCTTTAGCCTAAACACATTACCATGCTGTTTTAATAGACTCTCAAAAGGATATATGTGAAGCATGAGAGTTCAACAATTTCTACATAATATTATCACCACCATGCTCTAAAAGATATAAGTGAATCACTTGAGCAAAAACTATTCAACTCAAAAGATATAAGTGAAGCACATAGAGTGTTGTAATAATTTCTAGGCCATATTTAACTCTCTCAAATAGGTGTGTCCAGCCAGGATGATTGTGGCAAACTAACAAGCAAAGACTCAAGTTATACAAGACGCTCCAAGCAAAACACATAGCATGTTGCGAATAAAAATATAGCTCCAAGTATAGTTACCGATGGATGAAGACGAAAGAAGGGATGCCTTCCGAGGCATCCCCAAGCTTAGGCTTTTGATTATCTTGATTTTACTTGGGGTTCCATGGGCATCCCAAGCTTAGGCCTTTGCTACTCTTTGTTCCATAGTCCATCAAAGAAATACTCAAAACTTGAAAACTTCACAACACAAAACTTAGACAAAAATTCTCGTGAGCTCCGATAGTAAGAGAAAGCAAACCACTACTCAATGGTACAGCAAGGAATTCATTCTTTGTTTAAATTGGTGTTAAACCTACTGTACTCCAAGTTCTCTATGGTTCATATCTTCCAATATTACTCATAGATGCATCAGAATAAGCGAACAACACACGAAAAACAGAATGTGTCAAAAACAAAACAGTCTGTAGTAATCTGCAGGGTTTGCCTACTTCTGTAACTCCAAACAATTCAAACTAAATTTGTAAATTTGCGCAATTTGTCTACCAATGAGAAGCAAAAATAATCAACTAAAAAGCACGCTCTAGTAAAAATCTGAAGTCTACTTTAGCGAGCGCTAACGATTCTGTTTTTCACAGCAAGATCAAATAAACTTCACACAAGTCTTACCAAATGTTCTACTTGGCACAAACACTAAACAAAACATGAAAACACATCTAATCAGAGGCTAGATGCAATATTTATTCCCTAACAGCAACAAAAACAAAAAACATAAAATTGGGTTGCCTCCCAACAAGCGCTATTGTTTTACACCCCTAGCTAGGCACGATAATTCAATGATGCTCACATGAAAGATGAGAATTGAAGCACAAAGAGAGCATCATAAGGCATGTGAAAAAACACATATAAGTCTAACATACTTCCTTTGCATAGGCATCTTATAGGAAACCAAATTACCAAGACAAGCAAGATCTAGCATATGCAAGGAAGGAGAAAGAAACAATAGCAATCTCAACATAACGAGAGGTAATTTAGTAACATGATAATTTCTACAACCATATTTCCCTCTCTCATAATAATTGCATGTAGGATCATGATCAAATTCAACAAAATAGCTATCACATAACATATTCTCAACATGATCCACATGCATGCAAAGTTGACACTCTTCCAAAATAGTGGGATTAACATTAACTAAAGTCATGACCTCCCCAAACCCACTTTTATCAAAAGTTTCATAAGATTGAACATTCTCCAAGTATGTGGGATCTAAAATTGACAATATTCCAAACACACTTTCAATATTAATACAAACATTATTATCAATCTTATAT
The DNA here is from genome assembly GCA_902687465.1 of Secale cereale. Classification (NCBI taxonomy): domain Eukaryota; kingdom Viridiplantae; phylum Streptophyta; class Magnoliopsida; order Poales; family Poaceae; genus Secale; species Secale cereale. Next base: position 396,205,744 of record LR738712.1, on the reverse strand, counting down.
TCCTCATGGGGATTAAATAAATTTTCAAGATCATAAGAAGAATCACCCCAATCATGATCATTGTAACAAGTAGTAGACATAGCAAAACTAGCATCCCCAAGCTTAGGGTTTTGCATATTATTAGCACAACTGACATCAATAGAATTTATAGTATCATCACTGCAATCATGCTTTTTATTTAGCAAGCTATCATGAATCACTTTTTCTTTTAACAATTTCTCAAAATTTTCAGATTCATAAATTTCAAGCAAAACCCCATAAAGATAATCTAGTGCACGTAGCTCACTAGCAATTGGTTCAACATAATTGGATCTCTTAAAGATATTAGCAAGTGGATGAGGATCCATACTTTAGCAAGCGAAGATGCAAGCAAATTGAGGGCACATAGCACACAAGCAAACAAGAGACAAGCGGACGATAAACACATGGCAGAAGAAGGGCAAATAAAATGGCAAGGGTGAAGTGGGGGAGAGGAAAACGAGAGGCAAAAAAAATGTAATGCAAAGGATAAGTGTTTGTGATAGGTACTTGGTAGATGACTTTTGCATAAGCCTCCCCGGCAACGGCGCCAGAAATTCTTCTTGCTACCTCTTGAGCTTGCGTTATATTCCCTCGAAGAGGAAAGGGAGATGCAGCACAATAGCGTAAGTATTTCCCTCAGTTTTTGAGAACCAAGGTATCAATCCAGTAGGAGACCACGCGCCAGTCCCTCGCACCTGCACAAACAAATAAGAACTTCGCAGCCAACGCGCTAAGGGGTTGTCAATCCCTTTACGGTCACTTATGAGAGTGAAATCTGATAGAGATGATAATTATATTTTTTGGTATTTTTAGTTTAATAAAACAGCAAATAAAAACGGTAAAGGTAAAGTAGATGTAGATTTATATGTTGAGAATAGACCCGGGGGCCATAGTTTTCTCTAGTGGCTTCTCTCATGATAGCGGTATTCTACGGCGGGTAAACAGATTACTGTCGAGCAATTGATAGAAAAGCAAATAATTATGAGACTATCTAGGCATGATTATTGTATATAGGCATCACGTCCGAGACAAGTAGACCGAAACGATTCTGCATCTACTACTATCACTCCACACATTGACCGCTATCCAGCATGCATCTAGTGTATTGAGTTCATACGAACAGAGTAACGTCTTAAGCAAAATGACATGATGTAGAGGGATAAACTCAAGAAATATGATGAAAACCCCATCTTTTTATCCTCGATGGCAACAATACAATACGTGCCTTGCTGCCCCTACTGTCACTGGGAAAGGACACCACAAGATTGAACCCAAAGCCAAGCACTTCTCCCATTGCAAGAACTATAGATCTAGTAGGCCAAACCAAACCAATAATTCGAAAAGACTTGCAAGGATATTATGAGCACACATAAAAAGTTCAGAGAAGAACAAAATATCTTTCATAGATAACCTTGATCATAAACTCACAATTCATTGGATCTCGACAAACACACCGCAAAAAGAGATTACGTCGAATAGATCTCCTCGAAGACCGAGGAGAACTCTGTATTGAGATCCAGAGAGAGAGAAGAAGCCATCTAGATACTAGCTATGGACCAGAAGGTCTGAGGTAAACTACTCACAACTCATGGTAAGGGCAATGTTGATGAAGAAGAAGGCCTCCGTGATGGATCCCCCTCCCGGAACAGGCTCCAAGATGGGATCTCCACGGGAACAGAAGCTACGGCGGTGGAATTAGGGTTTTCTCTCTGCGTATGGAGTTTCTCGGGTACGTAGGTATATATAGGAAGAAGGAGGGCACCGGGGGCCGTGTGGGCCAGCCTCGAGGCAGGGGGCGCCCGCCCCCCCCCCCTCGAGGACAGGCCTTTCGTCCCCTGACTTGGTCCTGACGTTTCCTGAGCGTGATTTCCTCCAAAAATATATCTCATGAAGGTTTAATTCCGTTTGGACTCCGATTGATATTCCTTTTCTGCAAAACCCTGAAATAGGCAAAAAAATAGCAATCTGGACTAGGCCTTTGGGTTAGTAGGTTAGTCCGAAAAATGATATAAAATTGAATGATAAAGCCCATTAAACATCTAAGACTTCATAAATAATAGCATGGAACAATAAAAAATTATAGATATGTTGGACAAGTATCAAGACGCGACGCTCCCCACTTCGGCGGGCAAGAAGGCGCGCCTCTCATTGACATCATCCCCAAGGCTTCAGCAGTGCTGGGATTACCAACGATCTGCAGCCCCACCTCCCGACCGAGCTTCGAAGGAGCCAAGAGATTTGCCTCAGTAAGGACCAGGCTCAGTCCCCGAGCGCCAACACCAACGTGCGGCAACGTTAGCCCCAAACAAGAGCCTAGGGGCTGGCCCCATGCTCTCTTATTCAACATAACCAGCAAGAGTAGAAGACAGAAGAAGGGGGATGCCAAGATGGGTGACTCTTCCCTCCTCCTCCTTTCCTTTTATAGGCAGGCCGAGGAGGGGATCCGCTCCCTCAACGAGCGATCACCGCCCTCCTCCGCCAATTCAAGATGACTGGGCCCTCGCCTTGATGCTCTCCCACGCCACACGCCTTTGTTACCTACCCCACGCGATGCATGCAACATACATGGCTAAAGGATAAGGGTGTGGTGGGTGGAGTAAATTGGCAGTTTTCACCTCGTACATTAAAGTCATTCACGGGCAATTACTGGAGCGGCCCCACCACTTTCGGCTCTACACGACACAGGGTAAACTGGAAACTCACCCAGATTCAAGACTCATCAAGAAACAAAAAGAAGATCTGAAGAAACCAGCCTCTCCAGCGACCCCACATGTGCACTCATTAGGCCCTTCCTCGACGACGCACGACAGCGCGTTTGGGGCAGGCCCGGGGGCTTCTGTCGGTGCAACAAACCCTGGGTCTATTGCCCTGACTGTGCACAGGCATGGGAGCAAGATTGAGGCACAAACCTAAGTCAGAGTAAAAGAGAACAAGAAGTTCGAGGGACAAACAAGCAGACTAGAGAAACCAAGGCCAAGCCAGAGAAGCAACATATTGCTAGGAGAAGGGCCTCCCTTGCCGGGCAGGCAAGCCCGGCAAGGGGCAAGGCCATCCCTAGAATAAGACAATCAAGGCATCCCGGCAGGGCCTGCCGGGACTCATGGAGGCTAAATCGCCTCACCGACTGCTCCTCCACGACTCACATCATCAATCAGTGCGGTATCAAGCCGCAAAGTGATTAAGTGGCAGCCATTAGGCACATGGCAGCCTCTCCCTAGAAGAAGAACCCGTAGATGACACCCGTCCTGTGACGTGTCCAGCACACAAGCATGGAGCTGACAGGATAGCCCGGCAAGCCTTGCCGGGCAACCAGTTATGTGACACTAAGCGACGCATTTAATGCGCACTATCAGCCTGTAGAGTTAGGTATGATAGCACTATTGCTGTCATATCAATGGATAATGACTGCTTTGCCACTGTGGTGACCCCTTAATCTATAAAAGAAGGCCCATGGCAACCGTAGACAAGGTTAGAAGATTGGATAGCCCACACACCCATACGCGCGTAGTCACTGCTGCTCTAAGGCAATCCTTGCCAGGCAAGTGTACTACGCCCAACCACCTCATTTTCCACTATCTGTCCACCAAAGTAGGAGTAGGGTCTTATGCCACAATGCCGGCCCGAACCTGGGTAAAATTTCCCGCGTGATCTATGTCGTGTTGTCCCACGCTCATCTGCTCTTTGTGCAATGTGACACCCCCCCCCCGCCGAACCAGCAAGGGACCTCCTAGTACCATAGTTGGCCATGGTTTTCCCCAACATTTTGTTATAAGTAATCATGTGAATTTGGTATTCGTTTGATATTTTGATGAAATGTATGTTGTCTTTCCTCTAGTGGTGTTATGTGAACGTCAACTACATGACACTTCACCATTATTTGGGCCTAGGGGAAGGCATTGGGAGGTAATAAGTAGATGATGGGTTGCTAGAGTGATAGAGCCTTAAAGCCTAGTTTATGCGTTGCTTCGTAAGGGGCTGATTTGGATCCACATGTTTCATGCTATGGTTAGATTTATATTAATTCTCATTTCATTGTTGCGGATGCTTGTGAGAGGGGTTAATAATAAGTGGGAATTTCGTCCAAGTAATGGCAGCACCCAAGCACCGGTCCACCCACATATCAAATTATCAAAGTAACGAACGCGAATCATATGAGCATGATGAGAACTAACTTGACAACAATTCCCAAGTGTTACCGGGAGCACTTTGCTTTATATAAGAGTTCGTTCAGGCTTGTCCTCTGCTACAAAAAGGATTGGGCCACCTTAGTGCACCTTAGTTACTTTTGTTACTTGTTACCCGTTACGATTTATCTTATCACACAACTATCTGTTACCAATAATGTCAGTGCTTGAAGAGAATACCTTGCTGAAAACAACTTGTCATTTCCTTCAGCTCGTCGTTGGGTTCGACACTCTTACTTATCGAAAGGAGTGTGATAGATCCCCTATACTTGTGGGTCATCATCCACGGCATTCATAAATCGAACCATCACCGAGAAATTTTCATGGTTTCGAGGGGGAAATCAGCCAGATTGAAGGGCCCGGGAATCCAAATTTCCTTCCTAGCTTGTCATTAAGTGTTTTCTACAATCAACATAACCCCTCAATTGCAACGTGTTCGAATTTGACATTTTTTCCAGGCTCATTTACCATACTAGGGGATTATGTGCATTTTCTAGCCATTAATCCACTTAATTCAAATTCGAACAATCGATGCATGAAAAGGTGCACAAGAACGGTGTGGAAAAACCATACTCATGGTATTTAGTAAATTGTCAAGCCTTTTACAAGGAATGGGCAGAGATTTTATGGGAATGTGTGGCAATAGTCAACCACAAACGTGTCATTTACTAGGCTATCAACTATAAAAAATGAAATATGTTCTTGAAAAACATGATGCCTGGCATGGTGCCATTGTATGGCCTCACCGTGCCGTGGTACAAAGCTGAGAAGCTTTGATTTATGTCATCATGCACGCCCTTCATAAATCGAACCATCACCGAGGAAGTTCCATGCTTTCAAGTGGGAAAGCACCAAGAATGAAGGGGAATCCAAATTTCTGTCCTAGTTTGTCATTCAGTTTTTTTCCAACGATAAACATACCACCTCCAATGCAACGTGTTCAAATTTGACATTTTCCTAGCTCATTTACCATATTTAGGGGATTATATGCATTTTCTAGGCATTAATGGACATAATTCAAATTCGAACAATCGATGCATGAATTGGTGCACAAGAACGGTCTGGAAAACCATGCTCGTGCTATTTAGTAAATTCTCAAGCCTTTTACAAGGAATGGGTAGACATTTCAAGGAAATGTCTTGCAATAATCAACCACAAATGTGTCGTTTATTGGGTTAACAACTATACAAAATTGAAATACATGCTTGGAAAACATGACGCCTGGTGTGGTGCCATGGTATGGCCTCACCGTGCCCTGGTAAAAATTTGATAATGTTTCAATGAACCATGTGCGATAATGAACGAGGAAAATTGTAAAGGAAGCTAAAATCACTTAATGATCCATAAGTCAATTACATGTGCGATGTTCCCTAATAAACCAGGCGTACCATTGACCAAAAAAATCAACTACATGTGTACATTTTTTGGAGACAAGATCTGCCAATTTTCTATTTTCTTGCACACGAGTATTTTACTCGCTTCGTCTTTGTTGTGTGTTTCCCTGCCCAAGTTTCAAGTTTTGCAGCAAAATTTTCATTAGGCATGCGATTTTAGAATTTACTCCTCCAACCACATCCCCACTAATCAAATTTCCTCAGTATCTCCCCTTCCCCTACCGGCAGCTCAAACCGCCGCCGGCGCAACCACAACTTCAACCACATCTACGATATGCTCGGATCCAGTCAGGTAACCCACCAATTTCTAACACGGCCCCGGCCTGAATGCTTAAATGGTGCCTGTGAAACGTCCTCATGTCTCCAAATCCCCACCGCCTCTACATCCAGAGCATCGCCGCGCAAGCCCACCACATATCACGTGGAGGTCGAGGAGCTGATGGCGGTCCATGGCGAGATGGCCGCTGTGTGTGTTGACCTGGAGGAACACCTCGCCTTCGTCGCCGCTGACATGGTGCAGGCTCTGGCCCAGATCATGTATGACTACCCCTCAGGACTTAACATGTATGATCTGACCAGCTCATTCTTACCAATACCACTTGCAATGGCTATGTTTTGTATGGTTGATGTAGTAAGCATATTCGTGCCTTGTTTATTTAGGTACTACACATTGTGTGATGTTCAAGTATTAATTGTCCAGCTCAATTTCACCAATACCAGCAGCAAATTTACAATAGATGACTCGGGATATCACTAGAGATGTTGCCCATTTGCTATTTTTGGTGGATGCTAACCTTGTTGTACTTAACATGCCAGTCCATGTACTTACACAGGGTCATAACGGCCGATGTTGTTGTTTGCCGTCGAGGTTAGCTTCATCACATGTCTTACAGTATTTCACATCATTTGTGCAATTGCAGTTTAACTTCTAACATTTACTGGTTGCATGGGTACACATGTCAGTGACACTGATCCATGCTTCTACCTGGAGGAACAGCTCGCTTCCTCCACCGCTGACTTTCGGCGGCTCTGGCCAAGATGAAGTGCCTCAACAACTACCTCTCGGGACTTACCAAGTATGTACTCACCAGTTCAATCTTACCAATACCAGTTGCAATTAATGGCTATCTTTTGTACGGTCGATGTATTAAGCATGTTGTAGTAAACGTGCCTAACACGTTTTAGCTACTTTCCCTACCTTTTGATAGACAACTGGGGCCATTCTATGCTCTGGCAGCACCTGCCTTGTTATGTTTAACTCTGCCAATTGCATTTTTATCAGTACCTGTTTCAATGGCTATTAAGCCTGTTGCAAATAACAGTTGTATCCATTTTTAAACAGTTGAATTTCAATGGCTACAAACTTCCAAAACATGACTTAGGATGTTGTTAAGCCTGTTGCAATTAACAATTGTAACATTTTTTTAATCTGACTCTTTGCTACCGTGCTACTCTCCGCGATGAATATACACTAGAGATGCTGTCCATTTGTTATTTTTATGCTAATCCTGTTGTACTTAACATGCCTTTACATGTACTTACACAGGCCCATAACGGGCGATGCTATTGTTTGCTGTCGAGGTTAGCTGCATCCCATGTCTTACAGTATTTTACATTATCTGTGCAATTGCAGTTTGGTTTCTAACATTTTCTTGCTTCTTGTAGGTACACATATTGGAGACACTGATCCACGCTTTGATCCGGGGGAGGAGCTCGCCTCCGCCGCCGCTGACTTTGGCCGTGCTCTGGCAAGATGAAGTGCCCTAGCAACTACCTACTAGGACTTACCAAGTATGAACTCACCAGTTCAATCTTACAAATACCAGTTGCAATTAATGGCTATGTTTTGTATGGTTGATGTATTAAGCATGTTGTAGTAAACATTCCTAACACGTTTTAGCTATTTTCCCTACCTTTTCATGGACAACTAGGCCATTATCTGCTTTGGCAGCACCTTCCTTGTGATGTTTAACCCTGCCAATTGTGTTTTTATTAGTACCGGTTTCAATGGCTATTAAGCATGTTGCAATTAATAGTTGTATCCATTTTTAAACGGTTGTATTTTAATGGCTACAAACTTAAAACACATGACTCAAGATGTTGTTAAGCCTGTTGCAATTAACAGTTGTATGCATTTTTAATATGTCCCTTTGCTACTGTGCTACTCTTTTGCAATAAAGATATCACTACAAATGCTGCCGTTTTATTACCATTTGCTATTTTTCGTGGATGTTAACCCTGTTGTAGTTAACATTGGCTTTCCATGTACTTAAAAAAGGCTACAATGGGCGATGCTGTTGTTTTCCGTCGAGGTTAGCTGCATCCCCTGTCTTATACACCATTTGTTCCTAAATATAAGTATTTTCAGAGATTCCAATATAGACTACATAAGGATAAAAATAAGTGAACCTAGATTCTAATCTAAACTATATCTATAATTCCATATATATCAATATGTAGTTCTTATTGAAATCTCTAAAATACTTGTACTTAGGAACGTAAGTAGTTGTATTTTACATCATTTGTGCAATCTCAGTTTAGCTTCTAACATTTACTAGTTGCTTGTAGGTACATATATGAGCGGTACTGATCCACGCTTCGATCCCTTTTGTGTATGGGGCAATGACATATTCATGAACAAGCATCAAGTGAGGAAACTAAGAAAGATTGTTAGGTGAAATAAACGAATGATGTGAATTAAGCTCTTCATTTACACTTTGTCCAAGACAACAATGAACTTTAGGATGGTAAGTAATGTGTTGCCTTTTCGCCTGGCCACACCAAGTTATTCTATTAGACCTTAGTATCTCATATTTTTCTCTTTTCAGTGGTTTTAGAAGCTATTTACTGATGATTACCTTTCAAACTACATGACCAGAGTGGAGGCAACATAGGTTAATGTATATAATTCATGCTACCATGATAATGCTCTAGAAGTCTTCCTGAAGGGGGTGAAGGATGGGCGGGCGATCATCACAAGGGTTTGGACAAAAGTTGTTCGTGCCTATGGCATGCAGGAAGGCACATTATGGGCATTCTACTTCTTCAACACCATCGTTAGTCAAAATGATTTACACTTGTCTCTTCACCTTTACCTCCTCTAAATATTGTGGTTCATCATAGATAGTTGTTGTCTAATCCTATAAGTACTGAACATATTGTACTGAGAATTTTATTTATGGATTGGTTGTTGAACCATTATGCTGAGAATTTGAATTCCACGTTTCATATTTCAAAATTTCCAATTAGAATAATAAATTACAGGGAAAAATAAAATTATACATGAGTGAATATAATAATGTGCACATGGTTGGAAACAAAGCAGCGTGTGCAATGAAAAATAGAGAACAGATGGTTCTTTGACATGAAACGTTTGCGATGCCTGACGGACGCACACATGGTTTCGTCTCATATGCGTGTGCGATTCATGGTAATAAGGAAAACATTTCAAACTAGTGTGCGTGTGTGATAGGAATACCAATCACACACAGTTATGAAAATGGACACGTTGGCGTTAGTAGAGGCACCACACACATTTTACATTCTTCAACTGTGTGTGGTAACGTACCTATCACAAACATATCGATAGATTACATGTTGATGTCAACCTTTTTCGCACGACTATAGCGGTGTAATCGTTTGGGATGTCTCTCTGATCAGAAACGTAACGTCGAGATGTATATGTGTGACTGGGCGACTTGTCATACGTTTATTCTATGGCGATCATCAGTAGCCGCTCGCCTATCCCCGACGGTTTATGGGTCATGTGGGAAGGACCCCCCCTATCGCAGTCACTCACTAGGCGACTGTTTCTAATGTCGTCACGGAAAGTGGGAAAACGTTTGTATAGCATGATACAGTACCAGTGCGCCTCGATCTTCTCCTTATCTTTCTTCTCTTATGCCTTGTACGGTGCCACGATCAGCATTTCCTCTAGAAGGTCCGAACAGAGGCCTTCAGGCAGCATGGCTGAACTATCGATTTGCGAAGCTTTTTCGAGCCAGCCCTGCGAGTAAGGGGAAGAAAAACTCAGATCCCTTATTAAAAGGCAAATATCCGAACATAAAAGAATAAAGCTCTATCACCTTCTTAGAAGGGTGCATGGTGCCAAGGCCGATGTCCTCCTCCTTAGCTGGCCACTCCTTTTGAGGCTTAAACAACACCTACCACAACTTATCATGGGTGGTGCTATAGAAACGAAGCATGGTGGCCGGGTCCTCGGGCTTGTAAGCCCACATTGGGGCTGCCCTTTGTTGGCAAGGGAGGAGGCAGCGACAGAGCATCACCTAAAGCAAATTGGTCAGCTTGGCGCACGCCTTTATCACGTGGAGAAACGCTTCTACAGTGCCTTCACCTCCCCGGGCGACCCCAATTGGGGCCGTTATTGGTGCATAAGGTTAGCCTCGTGGGAGGTCCGTAACTAAATTCGGGAGCCGCCGCCCGGGCCCCGTCGCGTGGTTTAGTGATGTAGAACCACTCCTTCTGCCAAACCATGACATAATCTATGAATGTACCCTCCGGCCACTCGACCCGGGCGAGCTTGCAAATCACCCCCCCACCCGCAGTCTGCTTGTTCGCCATCAACCATCTTTGGCTTGATGTTGAAGACCTTCGGCCACAGTCCAAAGTGTGGCTGGATCCGCAGAAAGGCCTCACAAATAGCGATGAAGCCGAGATGTGTAAAAAGGAGTTCATGATTAGATGATGGAAATCTGGCCCACAGAAAAACATTAATCCCTTGACGAAGGGGTGGAGAGGGAAGCCAAGTCCCCAGATGAAGTGGGGGACAAACACCGCCCACTCACCTGGTCGGGGTGTGGGGACGACCTAGCCCTCTTCTGGAGCCCGATGAACAACGTCGGCCAAAAGTTACTCAACGCGCTTCAGGTCCCCGATGTCTTTGTTAGTGACGATAGAGGCATACCACTTGCCTTTTGCACTAGATCCGACCATGGCTGAATCGAGGGATTGGCTAAAAGGGGAGTTCTTAAGGTAGGTTGGGTCGGGGCGCTGGAGCTCTAGAGATTGGGAAAGAAATGGCTAGAGGAAGGAGAAGGCATACACAAATTGTGGTGCTTGTTTTCCTTTATAAGCCGCAAAAATGCCAGGAGTACTTTTACTGCATCGCACGCCTCACTACTTCCCAATGTAATCGTGGCATTATGCACGAGTGGGATAACCGAAATCATTAATAAAATTCTTTTAAAAACAGGTACGATCTCCATATTGATGAGACGTGCCAATGGAGGCACTGCCTCCCACCGCGAATCAAATTTTCACAACAGTTTGACATTTGTGACCGGATGTGACCTTTCGCCAAAAGTTGTTAGGCAAGGGGACTGTTCACACTCGAGCGGTTGGCCTTCGAGGCTAAGTGATACCTACAGTTCAGATTCCGAGTATAATCTGGTGAATGCACGATCAAATTTAGCTGAGCCACTCTTGGAGGCTCAACTAAAGGGAGTGACTCTGAGCATAGAGGGGAAGAAGAACTCACCCTACAAGCCAGAGTCTTCGAACACAAAAGGACTCCAGGAGTCGTGAAACATCGGCATTGGAGGCTAGTTTGGGGGCTACTGAGGTAGACCTGGACTAGGGGGTCCTCGGGTTGCGGGCCTATTCTTATGGGCCGGATAGTTGGGCCGCACTACAACTACTAGAAGGCCGAACTATGAGGTGACTCCGTATGCGGGCAGGAAATCTTCGATGCCTTGGTTTGTCCTCTAAGTCAAGATAAGAAGAATCGGCATGTGTGTTCCTTCCCCGTAACCAAACATGTGTAAACCCTAGTACCCCTACTGTCTATATAAACAAGAGGGTTTAATTTGTAGAGGCTAGAACAACAACCGTCATCCTACTCGCCTAGGGTTTAGTACATCTGATCTGGTGATAGATCGACTTTGTAATCATCCTATACACTTCAATATAATCAAGCACGACCTAGGGTTTTACATCTTCGAGAGGGCCTGAACCTGTGTAAACAGCGTGTCCTTCGTCCCTTGTTCCCCATTGATCCAAGATCCACAGCTAAGGACGCCCTACCAAAGATCCGCCGGTTTAGACAATGATAGGGGTGCTTCTACTTTTTTCGATAGCGCTCGACAAATTAGTGTAATGCACTTTTGAATGAAAGTAGGAGTGTCCACCATATAGGAGCGAAATAAGAATCTCGGCTGTTTTGGTGGGGGTCACTTCCTTTCCTTCTTCCCGTGATATACCGTGGTAATGCGCGAGAGGAGGAGGGGAAGTGGCCATCACCGATGGTCGAAATATCAGTGAGAGAGAATCCTGACTGTTGTTATGGGGGTCGCTTCTCCTTCACTTCCGTGTGCTAGACATTCTGGTGAAATCAACTCGGGGACGAAGGGAGGAGCAACCATCACCGACAGTCACAATATTAGAGAAGGAGTTCCCACCACATACAGCACGTGAGAAAGAGTGCAACAACGAAGACTCGATAGATCGAAATTCAACCCATGCTGAATAGTGATCTGTGTGTTGAGTTTCCTGGTAATTGTCATCGATCAATTTTTTATCTTTGAATTATGAACATAGGAAATATCTGACAATGATAGTATCCCGGAGTGTGACTACTATAGCGACGATCGGGGTCTCTGGGACAGGCCTCACCTGGAAGACGGTTGGCGCTTCACTATTAAGCTTGACGAGAGCTTCGATGTTTGTACGGTACACATTAAGCATGACTTCTACTTCTTCAACATGTAATTTCCATTTTTTACAATTTGACTAGTGCATACCTTGCCATGCGAGATGTTATGTCTTGGAGAAGATGGATTTCAAAGATCATGAGAATATGGAGACAAAGAAACTTCACCTCCAGACGCAACATGGTTACACTTTTGCCGTAAAGCTATTCAACGCAGTTACCTACTCTCATTTTGGTTTCCCGAATAGGGCCGCCCTATGCAAGGCGTATGGTTTTCAGGAGGGTATGCATGTTACCTTTGATCTTGGCCCTGAAGATGGCATCAAAGATAATATCAACATTTGGGTCGATGTTGATACGCTTCCACCTGTACCTATATGTGAGTTTCTCAACCATATTTATCAAGTTGTTTATATATTTTATTGAAAATAGATGACAACTTATTTCCATTCTTCGACAAATGTATGGAAAATAGTAGACAAAACCTACTACACTTATGCGTCTGGTCTAACTTGCAATGAGATAAATCAATTTGTTTCATGGATTAAAGATGTTGAGACTTTTAAGACAAGTAGTAAAATTTGTCCATGTTATGATCAATATGTGACACTAGTCCATGTGTTGAACTACGGTAACATCCATCAAGATATCATGGAAAGATTTTTTTCCTATTATGTCACCCGTGCATCTTTTGCGTATGTTATTATGATGTTGTGCAACGGAACCTCCTGGCGGATTTTGTGCCTCATCTTATGGAAATGAACTGTTAAGTGAACATTATTAGCTTAAGGCCAAGTTGGCCTACGTGTCATTTCAGTGGATACACGCTTGGTCAAAGAGATGGTGTCCTCATATTCTAAGATTGGAGAAAAGTTCTGAATGATCGCAGTATTGGGCAACGTTGCATGGAAACAAAAAAACGTCTACGCACATGCAATATCTATCCATGGTGATGCATAACTACCTGAAAGGGAGAGCATCTTCATACCCTTGAACATTGCTAAGCGGTAGCATTTATCATTGTGGTTGATGTAGTCGTAACCTTCACGATCCGTCCCAATCAAGTACCAAACATACGACACCTCCGCGTTCAACACACGTTCAGCTCGATGACATGCTTGCCTTCTCGATCCAGCAAGAGAGGCGAAGTAGTAGATGAGTTCTGCTAGAATGACGGCGTGGTGACGGTGGTGGCGAATCTATTCGCAGGGCATTGCCAATCACAACGGACGTGGACGGATGACGAACTAGAACTAGTGGGAGAGGGGGCACCGCCCATGGCTTGGGGATAGTGTTATATCTTGCCCCTCTCCCTACTCACACACACACGCACGCACACAC
>LR738712.1:396179801-396192048 GCA_902687465.1 Secale cereale | reverse complement strand
CACACACACACACACACACACACACACACACACATATATATATATATATATATATATATATATATATATATATATAGGTGGGGGAGGGGAGGAAGCCCTAGGGAGCCCCAAGGGGCTGTCGGCCAGCCCTGGCTGTGCCCCCCCCTCGTCATTCTTTGGCACATGAGAGAAGGGCTAGAGGGGAAGTGCCCCTCTTTCCTTTCCTTGAGCGAGGAGAAAGGTAGGAGGGGATAGCCCCTCATCTTTCCTTCCCCTAGGGCCGGCCTCCAAGATGGGTGTGTGTCATCCCCCTTGTGGGATGGTGTGCTCCCTCCCTTTGGCCCGTTTAGGGCCATTAACTCCCGTGGACTGCCGGAACCCCTTCTCGTGATCCGATAAATACCCAGTTCTTTCCGAAACCTTTCCGATAACCAAATTGTATTGTCCTATATATCAATCTTTACCTCTGAAACATTCCGGAGCTCCTCGTCATGTCCGTGATCTCATACGGGACTCCAAAAAATATTCGATCACCAATTCACATAACTCTTATAATACTATATCACCAATGAACGTTAAGCTTGAGGACCTAACTGGTTCGAGAATCATGTAGACATGATCGAAACGAACCTCCGGTCAATAACCAATAGTGGGACCTAGATGCCCATATCGGTTCCTACATATTCTACAAAGATCTTTATTGATCGAACCTTTATGACAACATACATTGATCCCTTTGTCTGTCGGTTTGTTACTTGCCTGAGATTCGATCGTCGGTATCTGCATACCTAGTTCAATCTCGTCACCGGCAGGTCTCTTTACTCATTCTGTAATACATCATCTTGTAACTAACTCCTTAGTCACTTTGCTTGCAAGCTTCTTGTGATGATGTATTACCGAGAGGGCCCAGAGATACCTCTCCGTCACACAGAGTGAAAAATCAAGTCTCGATCATGCCAACCCAACAGACACCTTCAGAGATAACTGCAGAGCATCCTTTTGATCACCCAATTACTTGTTATGTTTGATAGCACACAAGGTATTCCTTCGGTATCTGGGAGTTGCATGATCTCATGGTCGAAAAAACATGTATTTGATGTTAAGAAAGCAGTAGGAATAAACTGAACGATTAAATGCTATGCTAACAAATGGGTCTTGCCCATCACATCATTCTCCTAATAATGTGATCCCATTATCAAATGACAACTCATGTCTATGGATTGGAAACCTTAACCACCTTTGATGAACGAGCTAGTCTTGTAGAGGCTCACTAGGGACATGGTATTTGTTTATGTATTTACACTTGTATTTAAGTTTCCGGTCAATATAGTTCTCGCATGAATAATAAACCTTTATCATGTAGAAGGAAATATAATAATAACAACTTTATTATTGCCTCCAGGACATATTTTTATCACGTAGGGAACTACTTGGGGGAAACATCAAGCGCAATCGACAAATGGGAGACATGTTATTTTGTATTCTCCATAATGCAGAGTCATGTGTTTACCTGTTTTATGCAATTTTACCTTCGAGAGAGTAGCAGGTCCTAGGTAGTTATGTGCTACATTGTGCTAGAATGATGAGCTAGTTCTGATATGACAATGATGACATCATGATGATGGTGATGAGTTATGTGCTACACATTGTGCTAGAATGATGAGCTAGTTCTTCTTTGACTATGATGATGAGTTTTTATCATGATGATGATGATGAGTTATGTGCTACCTTGTGCTGGAATGATGAGCTAGTTCCTATATGACTATGATGATAAGTTGATTATAATAATGACGACGATGTATGAGTTCTTATATGAATATGCTATTGAGTTATTATGATCATATTGAGTTATTATATCATTGGGTAGAAGGAACACGGGTTAGATTCATGTGACCAAAACTTATATTTGTAGGATCGTCCTACTAATCCAACTTGTGGTCACATGAATCTAATATGTGTTCCTTCCACCCAATGATATAATAACTAAACATGATCATGATGATATAACAATCCCTTGATTGCTACCATATCTAAATTTGTATAACAATGTATAAATACAATATAAAAGAAATGAAATGAAATACAAATGCATAGCAGTAGTGCGGGGTAAAGCCCATGATACTACTACTTAATGGTAGCGCTAGTGCAGAAGAACGCTACTGCTAACATACTTCGTAGTAGTGCAGGTAGACCAGTGCTGCTGCTAAAGTTTAGTTGTAGCACCCTAGCAGTAGCGCGGGTGCCCATGCTACTATTAGGGAAAAACCCCGTGCTACTACTAGGGTTGTTTTCCCTAGTTGTGTCAAGGAGCTTTTGGCAACGGGGATGTAGGGACTCCGACCTACACAGTCGAAGCCACCGGTTACACGTGCACAGTGATCCCAAGGATCAATGCTCAATGCACACCATAGATTGAATATCAAGAGTTTATATCCATTGCATACTGACTTACACAATTAGGACCATTATGGTCTAGTCTTGAATATAGCATCATAGCTGAAATCTTCGTCGATAACATGGACCCATGCCATATGCCTTAACCCTAAATGTATTATGACTGGGAAAGCATCCTAGCTCGCATGATCATCGCCAAAGAACTCTTCTTCGCATACCTGCTCTTCCATACCTGACCAAGTAAATAGCCAGGGACAAGCCAATGAGTACATTTGAATGTACTCGCAAGCAACCCAAGAGTGATAACAACAATAATTATGCAAGGCTCTACTACTAAATTGGCATCTTTGCGAAAGCTAGTTTTTCTCATGCAACTATGATCGCCACTTATGGGAAACATAAATGTGTCTATAACAAGAATAAAAAGGTTGCAGACATCAACATCGAGAAAGAGTTCACACAACTCGGTCTCAGGAATATCGTGTATTTCCCCAATTCTCATCAACAATGTACTAAACCGTGTGTGTAAAGGATTTCCGGACATAGTTTAAGTAGCACCACCCAACTGTCCATGGCCGTGGAGACGGCTATTCGAATAGTTTGACACTCTGCAGAGGTTGTACACTTTATCCACAAGAATCCCGGAAGCTTTCGAGTCATCCACGACTATGGTACATCAAGTACTCGGGGTAAGCACCCGATCACTATCTTTCCCTAGGAAACACTAACATAGATTCCACTCGTTGGTACAAAACCCTCATGTATAATCATAAAGATCTTGGGACACTACCCTTTTTATCATAACATCTACAAAAAGGGACCAACAGTGTGTTTAGTGCCGTGTGGAAATAATCATGGCAGGCTATCCAAGAACGACCCTATCCCGAGAGTGAACTCGCATCACCCCCGTCACTAGTAATGTGGGCCCCATGCTAGTATCATACTAGGTAATCAATAATGCCATGTCGCATAAGGGGTAGTGCAGTTGTACATGTTTGATTGGGACAGTTGACACGCCTTAAATTTAATCCATCTTTTATACACCCACAACACTTGCTTCGGAACAACACTTCTTCATGAAGCGGTGACCTAGTTTAACATCACCCATGGGCATTAGGGGCACCCTATGGGGTTTTCGAAAGATTGTAACCAAGTGACGATCGTGGCATAGATGCAGCATCATTGAAAGGATCGAAGAAGAGGTGTCTAGGGGGGTGATTAGACCCTCAGCAGGAAAGGTAGCAGTTTTTAGTTTCTTTTAGTTGAGGTGGAGTCTTAGCACAATATTAAGAATTCACAATACATTTCAAGCAAGCATGGCAAGAGTATAAGTAGCAGAAAGATTAAAACATGCAATTGCAAGAAAGTAAAGGGATGGGATTGGAGAGTGCAAACGCAATGGATACACATAGATTTTTGGCATGGTTCCGATGGGTGGTGCTATCGTACGTCTACATTGATGGAGACTTCAACCCACGAAGGGTAACGGGTGTGCGAGTCCATAGAGGGCTCCACCCATTAAGGGTCCACAAAGAAGCACCTTGTCTATCCCACCTTGGCCATCGCCCACGAAAGACTTGCCTCACTCGGGTAGATCTTCACGAAGTAGGCAATCTCCTTGCCCTTACAAAATCCTTGGTTCAACTCCACAATCTTGTTGGGGGCTCCCAAGTGACACCTAACCAATCAAGGAGACACCAGTCTCCAAAAAGTAATAGATGGTGTGTTGATGATGAACTCCTTGCTCTTGTGCTTCAACTGATAGTCTTCCCAACAGTCAACTCTCTCTCACAGATTTGGATATGGTGGAAAGATGATTTGAGTGGAAAGCAACTTGGGGAAGGCTAGAGAACAAGATTCTTGTGGTAGGATTGGTATATCTTGGTCTCAATACGTGATCATGTGGTTCTCTCTCAGAAAATGAGTAGTGGAAGTGTAGGCACGTTCTGATGGCTCTCGCACAGATGGAGAAGGGGTGGAGGGGTATGTATAACCTCCACACAAAATCCAGCCGTTACACACATTTGACCCAACTCAATCAGACCAAATAGAGGAACTTGGTTAGACCGAAGTAGTACAAAATGTGAATGTTAGGAATCTTGGTGGGACCGACATGATCAACTCGGTGTGACCGATGTGCTAGGGCCAGGGCAAAACCTCATCTCGGTGGCGCCGATTGCATGAACTCGGTGAGACTGATTTCAGCAAGGAGCAATACAGAGAGTTGGTCAAGCAAACTTTGTGGAACCAATCGCTCATTTCGGTGAGACCAAAACGTTACAAAAGGATCATAGTGAGTTTGCAAGGCCATCTCGGTGAGACCTAGATCTGTATTGGTGTAACCGAATTGTCTAGGGTTTCTGGCAGTGGCTATGTCAAATGAACTCAATGGTGCTGGATGGATCAAATCGGTGGGGCCGAGTTTGACTTTAGGTTTTGGGCATATGTGGAAATGAGAAACTGGTTGAGGGTTTTGGAGCAATATCACTAAGCACTTGAGCAACCAGATCATTAAGCAACACCTCATCCCCTTTTAATAGTATTGGCCTTCCTATGGACTCAATGTGATCTTGGATCACTAAATTGAAAATGAAGAGTCTTGAGTTTTTACCAATCTTTGTCCTAAGCATTTTGAAAGGGTTCCACATCCTATTTTCCTTGCCACTCCAATGTTGAACTCATCTGTAATACTCTGGATAAAAGTATTAGTCCAACAGGGGATATGTTGACATTAATTACCAAAATCACCCAGGCAACACTTGTGTTTTCAATCTCCCCCTTTTTTGGTAATTGATGACAACATACACTAAAGCTCTAGGTAAAAGATATGAAGAGTAATAAGTAAATCTTTAGAAAGACATGTAACTTGCATGGGCTCCCCCTACATGTATGCATTCATGCAAAAATTGAATATAAGAGCATGTGAATGCATAGTCATGACAGAGCAAGCAATGAGTTACATGTATCTTGGCTATATGCATCAGAGCAAATGAATTAGATGAAGAAATGTGTACCTTCATGTTCATGAATCTTTCTTGCAAATAGTATGTACATCAGCAAGGGATCATCATGTACATGATTGTGATGTATATACTTTCGTTGTGGTCTTGAATTGGCTTTGAAAGAAGTGCACTTGAGAAAACAAGGTTAGATAATGCAAGAACACTCTAATGTAAAGCAATTTTAGGGAACCACAAGAGTACCAAGACTGGGATGACATGTAATAGGTGAGTACTTAGTACTCTATTTGGATATAGACATGTCCCCAAAGATTAAAAGATATGCAATGGACTCCAAAGATTTTCTTCCCTCGAAAAGAGCTCTTTCTCCCCCTGAATCTAATATTGGATAATGGCAAAAGATAGGGAAAAAGAAAATCGATAAAGAAAATTCGAGCCAGAATCAGAGCATAAAGCTAAAGCAATATTCAAGCAACTATAAATAGACATGTCTTTCCCCTCTTAAAGACATGTGACTTCTCTCCTCTTTATATGACTGGCATCTGGAAGAGCTAAGATGTGATTTCTCTCCCATATGATAAGCTTTGATGTCCTCTCTCTCCCCCTTTGACATCAATTTCCAAGAAGGGTACTTCTAGATCTTGAGTCAATTAGGCTTGATCCTCGAGACACATCACAAAGTAGCATGTAGATAATGATGCAGGTAGATGATACGAATCATTGAGTTGAGCTAGAGAAGACATGAAATATGTAATGGAAAAATGTTTTCTTCTGCAATGGAATCGATCACACGATAGGTTTGGGTCGGTGAGTCCGAGTTCAAAGCAGAAAAGAAGTTTTGACAACATAGCTCTCTTGGCAAGTTAAATTTCAAAAGGATTTGCAATGAATTTGATACATGAAAATACTGAAAATATACAAAAGGAAATAAAAGTAAAGGGAATTTATATGAAGTTTTTATAATAAAGGGAACAAGGTAGCAAAACACAAAGTGAGAAACACTAGATAAATTCATCTAGAATTTGTCGGCGACAAAGTCACCTATGTTATTGTATATTGACTTAGGAGTCAAGTGAGGTCACTTGGTCATAGGTCATACTCATCGTTCAAGCTCAAAATGGGGTTACCATTTTCGTTTAAGCACTTTGATGTGTTCACATCTTGTTGAGTTGCTTCGACTCATGACTTGGAGTAAAGCTTCTCTAAGATGGAATAGCATACCTTAGATGATGTTGATCTTGATCATGTAGTTGAAATTTTGTTGGATGCTCAGGGTTGATGTAGTCCATCAAGAGTTGGGAGCACCACTTGTAGTGTGAGTTCATCTTCCTACATGGGTCATTTTTGCAAAGAAAAGCACTTATGTATCCAAAATGACAATCATGAAACTTGATACCAAATGAAATTTGATATATAGAAGTTGTCAAAGGATATATTGAGTGAGTTCATGCTTCCTTGAGATCAACACTCGTGAAGTAGAAACTTGGTGATGTAGAGATTGCTCAAGATGTTAGTGGCTTGCAATCTCATAGATTTGGACTCATGCAAGTACCTACAAGGGGTTAGATAGCATGCAAAGGCAGAAATATGGATCCAAGACATATGATTACCATTATAATAGAAATATCAAGGATTAGTCATAAGAAGGCTCATGCCTTGCATGTATCCGAATGGAATTTCTACTCCAAGTTTGATGTATCAATGATATTCAATTCACCTCTCAACAACAAAATACTTTCTCATCAAGTGGTTTGGTAAATATATCCGCCAATTGCTTATCGGTATGAACATGCTTAAGATTGATATCTCCCTTAGTAACATGATCTTGAATGAAATGATGAAGAACTTCAATATGTTTAGTTCGAGAATGTTGCATGTGATTATGAGCAATCTTAATAGCACTTTCATTATCACAAAGCAATGGAACATGTTTCACATATATCCCATAATCCTTAAGGGTTTGGGTCATCCAAAGTAATTGAGCACAACATGATCCGGCGGCAATGTATTCTGCTTCGGAGGTGGATAAGGATACCGAGTTTTGTTTCTTGGAGGACCAAGACACAAGAGATCTACCAAGAAATTGACAAGTACCCGAAGTGGATTTTTTATCAACCTTGTCACCGGCGTAGTCCAAATCGGAGTAGCCAACAAGATCAAAAGAAGACCTCTTAGGATACCAAATGCCAAAGTTTGGTGTATGAATTAAGTATCTCACTATCCTTTTCACAGCCTTAAGATGACATTCTTTAGGAACCGCTTGATATCGTGCACACATGCACAGACTTAGCATAATATCAGGACGGGAGGCACATAGATATAACAATGAACCAATCATAGAGCGGTAAACCTGTTGGTCAACCGGTTTGCCATCCTTAGTCAAGTCAAGATGCCCTCTAGTAAGCATGGGTGTTTTCATACCTTTGCTTTCTTGCATGTTGAACTTCTTGAAAAGATCCTTAGTATACTAGGTTTGAGAAACAAAGGTACCTTCTTTAGTTTGCTTGATTTGCAAACCAAGAAAGAATTTGAGTTCACTCATCATAGACATCTCAAACTTCTCTGACATTAACCTTCCAAACTTTTCACTAAAATGGTGGTTAGTAGGACCAAATATGATATCATCGACATAAGTTTGGCCCACAAATAATTCACCATTAACCATTTTAGTAAAAAGTGTGGAGTCAATTTTCCCAATTTCAAAGCCTTTTTCAATTAGAAATTTGGTCAAGCATGATACCATGCTCTAGGAGATTGTTTAAGACCATAAATAGCTTTGTGAAGTTTGTAAACATGATTAGTTGCCTTGGGATTAACAAAGACGAGAGTTTATTTAACATAAACTTCCGCCACAATTTCACCATTAAGAAACACACTTTTAATGTCCATTTGATACAAAGTGATGTCATGGTGATTGGCATAAGCAAGTAAGATGCGTATGGACTCAAGTCTAGCAATGGGGGCATATGTCTCACAGTAATCCATACCTTCGACTTGAGTGTAGCCTTGGGCGACGAGACGGGCCTTGTTGCATTGTGACGCCCCCGATTTTTCCGTACACTAATAATGCACGCAAATGTGTACGACCAAGATCAGGGACTCACTGGAAGATATCACAACACAACTCTAGACACAAATTAAAAATAATACAAGCTTTATATTACAAGCCAGTGGCCTCGAGGGCTCGAATACAAAAGCTCGAAAACACAAGAGTCAGTGGAAGCAATAATATCTGAGTACAGAGATAAGTTAAACAAGTTTGCCTTAAGAAGGCTAGCACAAATATAGCAACGATCGAAAAGGCAAGGCCTCCTGCCTGGGACCTCCTAACTACTCCTCGAAGCCGAACTCCACGTAGAAACATCCTTGGGATCTTCTGGGTCCTGGACTCCACCATCTGGTTGCGTCATCCGAGAAGAAGGAACAAAAGGGGGGAAAAGGGGGAGCAAAGCAACCGTGAGTACTCATCCAAAGTACTCGCAAGCAAGGATCTACACTACACATGTAATGATATCTGGGTAAAGGGGTAATATATGTGGACTGAACTGCAGAAAGCAGAATAAGAGGGGGATAGATAATCCAATCGAAGACTACGCTTCTCGTAACCTCCATCTTGCAGCAGAAGATGAGGGTAGCTGGAAAGTAACAAGTATCCTCGCTTCTCGCAGCCCCCGTCTTGCAGCAGTAGAAGGGAGTAGATGGTAAGTTCACCAAGTAACATCGTATAGCATAATCCTACTCGGCGATCCTCCCTCACATCACCCTGTGAGAGAGCAACCACCGAGTTGTATCTGGCACTGGTAAGGGTGTGTTTTATTAAGTATCCGGTTCTAGTTGTCATGAGCTCGGAATACAACTCCGGGTTGTCCTTTTACCGAGGGGCACGGCTATTCGAATAGATGAACTTCCCTGCAGGGGTGCACCACATAACCCAGCACGCTCGATCCCATTTGGCCGGACACACTTTCCAGGGTCATGCCTGGCCTCAGAAGATCAACACGTCGCAGCCCTACCTAAGCACAACAGAGAGGTCAGCACGCCGGTCTAAGTCCTAGGCGCGCAGGGGTCCGGGCCCATCGCCCAACGCACACCTGCACGTTGCGTGCGCGGCCGGTGAGGAGACCTAGCAACCTCCATTACTAAGGAAGTTGCGTTACGCGGTCCAACCCGGCGCGCGCCGCTAAGTCGTTGACGTCAAGAAGGCTTCGGCTGATACCATGACGTCGAGTGCCCATAACTATTCCCACGTAGCTGGTTAGTGTGTATAGGCCAATGGCCAGACTCAGATCAAATATCCAAACTCGTTAAGCGTGTTATTATGAAATAACCGCAGACAACAACCAGGGCCAGGCCACCTCTCCACTGGGTGTCACAACCTGCCCTGTCACTCTGCCACAAAGATCCACTCGGGGGGCCGTCAGGAACTCAGGCCCATCACTACCTGGATGGAGCCACCTATCCTTTCAGCCCCCACATCGAATCACTTGCGGGTACTCAAAGAGCCGACCCGACTTTAGTCACATCATGTGTCATGTAAAGTATTAGTATAGTATATACCCGTGATCACCACCCGAGGTGATCACGGCCCGATAGTATAGCATGGCAGACGGACAAGGATGTGGGGCCACTGATGGAATACTAGCATCCTATACTAAGCATTAGGATAGCGGTAAAGGTATCAACAGTTGTAGCAACAATGACAGGCTATGCAACGGAATAGGAGCTATCGAATAATCAACAGTAGCAATTCTAATGCAAGAATAAGAGAGAGGAGAATGGGCGATATCTGGTGATCAAGGGGGGGGGGCTTGCCTGGTTGCTCTGGCAAGAAGGAGGGGTCGTCGTCGACGCAGTCGATCACCGTGGCACCGTCAGCAGTCAAGTCCCGATGTCTATCGGAGAGAAGAGGGGGGAGGAACAATAAATATAAAGCAAAACATCACACCACAAAGCATAACATGGCAAAACGCGGTGCTACGTGTGACCTAACGCGGTAGGAGGCGATACCGACGAAGGGGGGAAAACATCCGGGAAGGTATTCCCAGTGTTAGGCATTTCCGGGCAGATAAAACGGAGGGGGAAAGTTGCATGTTCGGTATGATAGAGATGTGTGGCGGACGAACGGACCGCGTATTCGGATTCGTCTCGTCGTTCTGAGCGATTTTCATATATAAAACATTTCCATCCGAGTTACAGATTATTTTATATGATTTTCTAAAGATTTAAACTATATTTTGTAATTTATTTTAATTCGAAAATAAAACAGAAATTAGTTTTGTCACCTAGTGCTATTCTAGCCATAGTGTATGACACGTGGGGTCAGGTCAAAGTCAACAATTGACCAGTCATGATTGACTGGTCAACAGGGTCAAAGTGGGGCCCATATGTCATGGACTGATTAGCAAATTAACTAAAGCTTCCACTAATCCTGCGATTAGGCTAATTAATCCTAGTTAATTAAGTTAATTAATTTATTATTTAATTAACTAACTAATTAATTAATTATTTTTATACATATATTTTTTTATCCCTTTTTTTCCAGGGCATGGGGGCCCGCTGGCAGTGGACCAGGCCAGCGGGGCGGGGCGTGTTAACGGGGCGGGTGTGGGCGCTAGCGCCTGCACCCGAGGCCTCCAGATGCGAGGCCGGGGCCTGGGCTTGGCCGGAGTGGCGCCCAGCGCCGGCGAGCGGCGGTCCCAGGCCAGCCACGCGACAGGAGAAGGGGCCCCTGGCGCGGCCATGGCCAGGCAGGCGCGGTGGGGGGGGGGAAGAGGACGCCGGCATGGGAGCGGGGCGGCGCACAGCAGCCATGAGAGGCTCGCGTGGCGGAGACGGCGAGTGACGAAGGAGATGCAGCAGCCGCAGCGTGGTGAGGCGGGGCGCGACGCGTGGTGCGGGGAGGACGCAACGGCGAGGCGGGCGCGGAAAAGGGGTAGTGGCCGCGGGCGTCAGCGGCGGTTGGCCGGGTCGAGGCCAGACGGAGGCAAAGCGCGGCCGCGGGTCAAAGGCAGAGGCGTGGCTCCGGAGAGCGAGCTACGGGCGGCCAAATGGAGCGGCGCGAGCTCCTATAGAACCAGCGTGATGCGCTGCATCCAACCATGCTACGGATGTGAGTTAAGGCGGATCAAAATGACGGCTAAGACGACTTGCCGCGGCGGTGACGGCCGGTGTTAATCAGAATCGAAGCTAGGGGATGCAGGGAAGACAGAAAGGAGGTCATATAGAATCAGGAGCTTACTGCGAAGCTCAAGGAGGTCTCGTGGAGGCCGGGGATGCATCATCGGTGGTAGATCGAACAATGGACGGTGGCGGCACCGAGGTTGAAGACGAGGCCGGATCCGGCGATGGATGGGGGCCAGCTTGTTCCAGTTGGCGAGGAAGATGAAGAAGACACCGGCGGAGCTTCTGGTTACGGTGGTAGGCTGCGGGGTAGACGGTCGCCGTGGAGGAGTGCGACGAACGGCGAAGGAGACGCTCGGGATGGTGGGGGTGGAGAGCGATGCGAGGTGGGGAAAAACAGAGTGGACTAGGGTTTCGGGGAGAGAGAGAGGTATCGGCTGGGGTCACTCTTATCCCCTCGCCGACGGGGGTGGCGAGGTGGTCCGGCGGGGACGAGCGCGCACGGGAGCGGTCGGTCGAGCAGTAGAAGGAGGGAGGAGACCGAGAGCTGGGCTGGGCCGGCTGGTGGGTGAAGGCCCAGGGAAACAAAAAAGGGGGGGGGGGCCTTCTTTGCCTTTTACTTTTCTTTTGCACTTGTTTTTTAATACTTTTCTGTTTTCTAATTAGTTTATCTTATTTTAGGTTTTATAAAATATGGTCTAAGCCCCTAAATTAGTATTAGTAGTTAGGCCACTGCCAAAAATAACTTGGCACCTTAATAAGATAGATTGCATTTATTTCTTATTTAAAATGCA
>LR738712.1:396159343-396179791 GCA_902687465.1 Secale cereale | reverse complement strand
GTTTCGGGGAGAGAGAGAGGTATCGGCTGGGGTCACTCTTATCCCCTCGCCGACGGGGGTGGCGAGGTGGTCCGGCGGGGACGAGCGCGCACGGGAGCGGTCGGTCGAGCAGTAGAAGGAGGGAGGAGACCGAGAGCTGGGCTGGGCCGGCTGGTGGGTGAAGGCCCAGGGAAACAAAAAAGGGGGGGGGGTCCTTCTTTGCCTTTTACTTTTCTTTTGCACTTGTTTTTTAATACTTTTCTGTTTTCTAATTAGTTTATCTTATTTTAGGTTTTATAAAATATGGTCTAAGCCCCTAAATTAGTATTAGTAGTTAGGCCACTGCCAAAAATAACTTGGCACCTTAATAAGATAGATTGCATTTATTTCTTATTTAAAATGCATTTAAATAATTGTTTAAGCCACTATTTTAAATACTTTCAGTTATTTAATCACTTTATAAAAAAATGTGAGTTCAACATGAAAAATATTTAGTGATTATTTTAAACATTATGAACATTTTAGTTTTGACATTTGAAAACTTTGATTGTTTGTCATTAATCCAATTTTGAATTTGGAACGTTTTGAACTAACACGTGAATAGCAACCGTAAACGAGGTTACGTGGCACAGATTACTTTAGCTTAATTACCCGGGCGTCACAATTCTCCTCCACTACAAGAAATCTTGTCCCGAGATTTAAGCGGTGGAGTAAGGGGGAAAGTTCTGGTTACGAAATTCTAACGAGTCTTCTCGGTCTTGACTGCCCTTTCGGAGAGGTTGATCCCTTTCGTTGATGTCTTCATTTCTCTGCTTTAAGTCATCGTGATCGTCATCCTTTCTTCGGGATCTCCATCGTCCTACAAACGCGACCATGGGGAAAAACTCCCGAAGAACGCATCTCCACTAAGTTGGGCACCTGACGGTGAACTCAATGGGAAATACACGAGGTACCCCACGAGTTGCATTTCAGTGAATTCATTGAGTGCAGTATACGTCGGTACCAAAGTTTCAATTGGGTAGGCAATCATTCGATGCCTAGACAGAAGTTGGAATGGGGGCTTGAACAACGAGAATAACATGGTGTTTGATTCCAGGATGAATAATGGTATAGAAATTAGCTCGTGAATCACACACGAAGCCAGGTGCAAAGGATATATTAGAATCCGGATTGTAAGGAAGAGTCAGGTTTCGATCCCGTGGACCTGTGGGTTATGGGCCCACCATGTGGGTTAAGAGTAGGAAGGGCGATGACATCTTGCACAGAAAGCAAGGCATGTCAGAGGATAGTCTGTCAGCTAAGTTGGCAACAATGTCGGTACCAAGGACGGGGGACGAAGAGAACCATTTTCTTGCTCGTTGAAACGAGGCGGACCGGTAGGCAATGTTTTCTTCCATCAGTGGTCACCAGAATGCTACCAACCATGGTAACAGGGTCTTACCGACAAAGTTGTACAACAAGGTGTTTACATAAGCAGAGAATTATTACTGCTTAGATTATATGTAGATCAAGGAAAGGTTAAACAAACAAATGGAAAGGAAAATTGTGATTACACACAATCATTAGGAGTATATCCATCCCATGGACAAGAAGAATCATGGCAGACAGGGTAGGAGAGCAAGCACCCAACCATTCACATAAAGAGGAAATGATTAATCAAGATGTTAACCATTCAAATGTGTTTAGATAACTGACCAAGAAACATTTGGCATCGTGCCTCCAATGTTCTTGTTGATGAGCGGGGCATCATAGTCATGCTTCGAGGTAGCAATGATATGGTGTTTCAATCAAGGGTCAGACTTTGGATACACAAATGATCCATCAGGAGCAACTTATAAGATAAGTCTTACAATTTCCTCCTGGGAGAATGGCTATCCTTGCAAAAGAAATTATAGTGATGGGTCCTCCAGCCCGGGGTGATAGGCATGACATCATATTATTGGGTCATCAAAGGACCAACATTATAACTACTGGAAAGTTGTCCCAACCATCATATCTGACCGAGATTTAGATCCGATTGGTGTCATGATACCTCAGGCTCAGGATGTTCAAGAAGAAAAGGTGCAACACAAATCGACGAAATGACATTGCAAGATTCTCGGGAGTCTAAGAACGAACTGTCGATCGTTATCTTCATAGCAATGGGGTTGCTAGAATTTCAGAACTCAAGCAGCATCATTAGCATATTGGTATCCCGGTTAAAAACAACACGGGGACCAAGGAAGAATGGTGATGGTGAGAAATATCATCATACCGAGAATTTCTAATAGGTGGAGCAATCCCCACAACATTCTCGACATAAAAGATAGTAATACTTCAAGGCAGAACACAACACTAGCTGGAGAGCAAGTTGTATTCATAATGTGGGCAAGTTCGCGATGAAAGGAAGTCAAGGGGGTTGTCGATGATAATAAAAATCATCGAGGGGAAGGAGGGTATTTCTCATCATGAACACAGTTGACATCTAGGCAGTAGTCAAAGTGTTTAAGGTGATCCAACACATTTGCCGGGAGGTTTCAAGAGGATGCAATCAAACAACAATGGCAACAAGAAAGGGAATGATGAAGTGGCAAGTTATAGGATCAATATATAAGATGCAAGCTCGGAATCAAAGTTGCCTTACTGAACAAGCAACCCGATGCTGAAATATCGACGTAAGTTGTGCTCAATCTCTGAAGAATTCGCGCACCAAAGAAGGACGATGTAGCACAGTCAAAGATAGCAAGACAAGGGATGTATCCGATAGTCTAGGAATAACCAGATTGAGTTTAAAAATTTCCCAGTAACATCCACTAGGGGTGTTGAATTTTTAGAGCTGATTTGATTTACTAAACGGTGTCCTCGGTTGATGGCAACCTAGAACCCGTAGAGTGATTACGACGAGGAAGTTATTACTTCAACAAAGTTAGTAAGATGAAGTGCAAAGGCATGATATCCTCGAGATACGGGAGGGTAAAATTCGAAGGCAGAATATGATAGTAGTAGAACTGGGTCGTTGACCGATGACAGCAGGTACTTTAACCTTGTCAAAAATTGACGAGGCACGGGAATGAATTTCTTCCAGATATATTGAATAAGGATAGCATGGTCGGAACCATAACTGCAAGGGATCAATTTAAAGATACCGAAAAGATTATTCAGACAATAATTCATTTTGCAAGAAGCTTCCGAGACGGTCTACATCGTTTCCATGGGCATGAACATAAGCTCAAGGTCGACTCCCACTTCTTTAATGCATATCATTTCATTCACCTCTCGCTTTGATAAAGTTGTAGTGTTGAAACTTTATCTGGCAAAATACCAGAAAAGTATGACTCGTGAAAACTGTCGGTTGACACGGATTAGGGAAGGCATAGGTTCAACCCATCGGGGTATTTTAGGAACCTATACCACAAGCTCCAAGAGTAATTACCCCAAGCTCGACAACAGAGCATGGTTGGTCAAATTATATAATACAATTTACCAAAGGCATTAAGTATCAGGGGAAAAACTCATACAGTGATTGGAAATGAATGACACAACTGGATAAGAATCCACCAATAGATCAGACGATCCACAACGGAGCTGATGTGAGTATCGGTACTACCTCAGAGGAAGAAAGAATGCAAAGGCATCGGGTTATAGAAACAACTGAATAACTCAAGGCTTTAGTAACAAAGGAACTCTGATTTTTCAAGTCGAGGGATCAGAAGCGGGCGCTCATGATCAAGGGTAGATAAGTTGAATAGACTTAGTTGGGCAATCAATATAGGTTTGAATTGTCGAGAACCAAGTCATGTCCGGAAGGACGTGTGAGCCGGAAAGATAATCTTATAAAGGATAACCTGATGAATGCATGCATGCACACACATTGAATCAATAGGCTCAAAATGGCTAATACAAGGGATGTTGACGAAGACTACTAGTCATAAGGAATTAACCATAATGCAAGCAGGCAAGAGTTTCAAGAGTAACAAGCTGCAGAGGATTTTCGAAAGATCGAAAAGTATTCCGAAGAATTTTGTTAGACACATGAACAATTGAGAAGAACAGATCCTCGATAATTGTGAGGAAATAACTGTAAGGGATTTCATGTGACATAAAACTGCAAGACAGTAAACTCAAAGGATTCTCGGGACAACGGAGAATATTTCGAGGCATCTTGTAACAACAAGAGTGACGAGGAATGATCATGAGAATGGCGTGTACAAGCAGATATTCATAGGGTTTCACACCCTGCATTTTGTAACATGTTATTTGCATCAATGAAGCATGAAGATTTGGACCAGCAATTTTTTTTGGCATCATTTGGCTTTTATTTGGAATTCAGTTTTTCTTCATATGTGCTCATTAAAGTCAACTATTACCTCTTGTAGAATTCATCTCCATACCCAAAACTTCTGCCCAATGATCATACCAAGTGTTATATAACAGTATAGTATTTTATTACAAAATTAATTTGGCCAAAATGTATTTTTATAAATTTAGTATTCCTAAAACCCCTGAATTAAGGTTTGCACTGCAAGTGCTTGATTTATGGTGAGAAAATTATTTCAAAAGGTGTATTTGAGACCTAGTAGTCATAGGACTCCCAGAAACCACAAAAGTATAATTTTAAAAATTATTTTCCTATTTTATTTAAAAGCTTTTTCTTCAGGCCAGAAATGATCTTTAATAGGGAAAAATTATTTAAGTATTTCAAAAATATTTGCCAAAATTCAGGGAGACTCATAGGACATATATTGTCCATATATAAGGGTTTCAACACTTGGTCATGTTCAAAATAATGGGGTAATCCCTCTAAAACCCTTTCTGGATATTTCAAGCTTTTGAAATATTTACAAAGGAAATATTCTCCAAAAATTCTAGGGAAACTCTATCATGTCATATATGGCATATTTGATGATCTTGCCAAATCCCATACCTTGGGAATCAAGAAAACATAATCAAAACCCTTCCTAACCATTCTGTCCATATTTGAAGTTTGAGCAACTCTACATTGCCAAACTTGTCCAAATGCTCTCAAACTTGGTGCACATGCTAGAAAGGCCTAATAAGGCATCTAGACCAAATGGCACAAGAATTGGAGTAGGGTAATCTGATCAGAATACCCCAAAACCATTTCTGTTCAAATGCAAATTTCAACAACTTTACATTACCAACTTTTTACCTGGAGCTTCAAACTTTGTGGGCATGATCATAACCCCAAATGATGAAACTACACCAAGTGGTGCATCAAGGGGAGATGATTAGCTTGACTTAAACAAGATGAAGCCATTTCTGTTGATTTCTAGGGTTCACCAAAGTTACATTGGCTAGTTTCTTCAAATGTGCCCAAATTTGGTGAAACACCCTATTTTCATATAACATTCAATCCTGTTAAGTGTCATGGCAAGTTGGGATCATTTGCTTGATCAAAACTTGATCAAACACCTTCTGCAATTTTACCAAAACTACCCTCTTGACCCCCTTTTACTATTTACCTTGGCCTCAACTTTCTACCACAGCTCCATCTAGTTACTATCTACCTCCAGTAACTCCCCCATGTCCCCAGCTCCATGATTGAGGGGTGAAAACCCTAGTTCACCTTGCTGGACAACCAAAACTCACCAAGTTACCAGCTTCTCTTCTCTCTCACAACATTTCCAGAGCATCCAAGGCCTCATCCGTGTTGCTTGCATCACCCTGGACCCCCCAGACACGGCAGACGCGCCCAGAGGGCCAATGGCATGCCATGGCATGCGATAAGGCCGCTCCAGAGCGCGCTACAGTGCGCCCCCGCACTGTAGCTTCGGCCAATCACCTGCCCCCGAAAGCCTCGAGCTCTTCCCTCGTGCCAGTCGATGCCCCTCGACGTCCGCGACCTCCCCGGCGCTGTCCCCCCTCCTCCTCCGCCCTCCAGTGGCCGTCTTCACACGCGCGCTGGCCGCCCGCAGCCTCCACTCGTCGGGCTCAAACGCGCGTGCTGTCTGGAAGCCTCCCCGCTCCTCCTCTCCCCTCTGCTAGGCGTAGGACTCGTCCATGAGCCTCCCTGGCTCAATCACAGGCACCAGAACAGCCTCTGGCCTCGCCTGCAACCTCGCTGGTGCACGAGTCCATGGTGGACCGTGGGCTCGGCTATATAAGCACCCCCGAGCCTCTCCAACGGCACAAACAGCTTCCTCTCACCCCCAGCAACACTCCAGCACCACTCACTCCTCCCCAGAAAGCCCCTGTGCTCGGGATCGACCGGAGCTCCGTCGCGTCGGGCAGCCGAAGATCTCGTGGTACAGTCCCTCTCCGCCCTTCCTTTTGCTCAATTTGGAACCGCCATGCACCACTGATGCATTCCCCTCCCTTTTCCCCTTCTGCAGCTGCCAGATTCGAGCTGGCCAGCGACCTCCCGAAGCTCCACCGCCGTCCCACCACGCCGCCGGCGAACCAAGCCTCCCCGGCGAGTCGCACCACCACCACTGCATCCGCGACTCGCTGCTGAGTCCATCCCTGCCCTCCGTTGGCTCCGCCGTGCCCGGATTCGCCGCCGGTGAGCTCGCCGTCGCCGTGGCCGAGAGGTTGAAGATGACAGGCGGGTCCCGCCTGTCATCCTCACCGCCCTCTCTCTCCCCTCGCAGTCGTTGACAGCCAGGCCCCGCCCGTAAGGTTTAAAATCCTGACGTGCGCGCGCTGGCGCCCGAGCGGCTGGGCTCTTCGCCCTGGGCCGTGCACTGTGGCCACTCTGGCCCAGTTGCACAGGGCCTTTTCTTATTTTTCTTTTCTGTAAGTTTCAAATAATTTTACAGAAAAGATTATTTGCCCAAATAAATTAATTCCAACTCCAAAAATCTTGTAATATTCCAACCTATTTAATGGTATCACTTTCACACATATCCATGAAACTTTTCTGTGTTGTTTAAATTTAAATTCAAATTTGAGCAATAAAACTCCTGTTCTAAAATCCTTAGATTCCATTCTGCAACTCCAAAACTCCAACTAAGAATTTTCTCCATCTTAGTTTTCCCTCTAGTATTTAACAAAAATAAGTTGACATTTTTCTGAGCACTTTGATTTTTCTGTTTTCATTGTGGTCTTATTTTTCCGTTGTTATTTTGCGACGATTAGATCCCGTATTTGACGAAGTTGCTGAGGAAGAAGGTGGAGAAGGATTTGAAGACTTTGAAGACCAAGCCAATCCAGGCAAGCAACCCTTTGACCATGATACACTTGTTCTTTGGAACCCGTTTGTTTCCGATGCATGTTGATAGAGTTACGGTGGTGACCTAGTTGAACCACCACATGATGCATGCTTTGCTCATGATCTTGCTATGTGCTAGTTGTCATGCAAATAGATAGTAGTGATGTTTGTGATGCATGTGAGATATGAACCTTCGAGGTTGAAATCTTTTCATAAACCCCATCGGGTGCCCCTAATGCCCGAGGGTGATGTTGAGTTAGGTCATCACTTGAGGAAGAAGTGATGTGCCGGTAAAATCTTGTGCATGGGTGAAATAATGGATTATATTTATGTGTGACTTCCGTCCCAACCAAACATGTGTAACCACTCTACCCCTTATGGGATGGGGCTTTATTGATTACTTAGGTTGATACTAGCATGGTTCCCGCATTACTAGTGACGGGAAGACTTGAGGTCTTTCCCGGGACGGGGTCGTGCTTGGATAGACGACCATGGCTGTTTTTACAGGGCACCGGACACACCGTTGGTCCCTTCGGGAACGCGTGACATTGAAATTAGGGCAAGTCCCATGATCTATTGTTTGTACCCGAGGGCCATGTACAAACGAGTGGACTCTATGTTAGTATCGTCTAAGGAAAGATAATGACCGGGTGCTTCCCCCGAGTACTTGAGGTACTGCGAGATCGTGGGTGACACGAAAGCTTCCCGGATCTTGTGGGTAAAGTGCGCAACCTCTGCAGAGTGTAAAACTATTCGAATAGCCGTGTCCACGGTCATGGACAGTTGGGTGGTGCTACTTAAACCATGTCCAGAATTTTACTTCATCGGTGCAAGTATGCGTGTGTGATGAGTCAAGGTGGTGACTTGACTCGAGGAGTTGAATCATACTCATGTTGATATCAGTAACCTGTCTTCGAGGTTACGTGAAGTTGTTGATGCATATACTTGATATTTATTCTAGTCATTGCTAGATTGCTCATTATTGTTCAAATTGCATTGTTACTTTGAACCACATCATGGGTTGCTTGTGAGTACATTCAAAGTACTCATTGGCTTGCCACTGGTTATTTAATTGGCCAGGCATGGAGGAATAGGAATATGAGGAAGAGTTCTTTGGAGACGAACATGCGAACTAGGACGCTATCCCAGTCAGAATGCCTGTAGGGTTAAGGTAGATGGCATGGGTTCTACCTATCATCGAAGACTTCCGCTATTTGAGTTATTTGCTATTCAGCCCGTGAGGCTTTATCTATGTAAGACTTGGCCATAATGGCCATAATTTCTGTAAGACGATTTGTATGGATGTAAGACTCTTGTTATTCAGCTTCTGTGTGTTCATTGAGCATTGATCTCTGGGATCACTGTACACATTCATTCGATGATCTCGACTTCTAAGTCGGGGTCCCCACAGAGCTGGTATCAGAGCCATCCTGACTGTAGGAAGCCTTAGTTAGCATGGGCGTTAGTTAGATGAGGCCCCTTTTTCAAAAACCTTCTGAACCTCTCTTCTTTTCTAAACCTGAGATTTCATCAGCTTATTAACCCCTCCTATTCCACCTTTGTAGATGGCCGCTGTACCCGAAGAGCACCTAACCACTGGGTTTCCCTTGCTTCTCGAGGATAGCCTCCAGGAGTGCCAGTTCCACCGAGCACCCATCCTCACATACCTTGAGCATTGGGTTAGCGACACTGAGGTGGAATACCATGTGGAAGTGATCGTAAAGGCAAACGATCCTCCCACAAGCTGGTTCTTCGAGGGACCCCATATGGCAACACTACCTCCCGCTGTCAAGGCTGCTGCACTCAAGGCACTAACCCGTCTCCGCGAGCTTCTTCCGGAGATGGCAGCCAAGATGACAACCCGCTTCTTGCCTTACCGGAAGGAAGGTGAAGATGGAAGCAGCGCACTAGCCCCTCCACTGAAGGAAGGACTCTCGCTTCGGTTCCAGACCTACTTTAGTCTATGTGCCGACAGCTTGGCATAAGACTTGGCCTCGGAATCAATGAAGCTCCGAGAAGAACTTCACAAGACCAAGGCACTTCTTCGTCGAGCACAAGAGAAGACAAATAGGATCAAGAAGGAAGGAGCACCTTCCGGAAAATCCGCTATCGCATACCGAGGCGGAAGGCCCTCCGAAGATGTATCTTCCAAGGATGAAGAACTACCTCGGCGACGCCGGATGACGGCAAGGGAATATCGCAAGCTTTTCCCTGCACCACTGACGAAGCACTGTCGTATCCAACTCCTCCACTCCCCCACACCTTCAAGTGACAAGGGGGCCCAGATTGATGAAGACAAGGAGGAAGACCCAGAAGAGCCGGAATACGCGACCGAGCATTCCGCCGCTTAGGCATTATTCGCTACTCGGATATGCTAGTTGTGACCTCTACGGTAGGATAGGTCGTGTAACCCCTATGCGCAGTCGAGTCCTTGTATGGTTCATATGAAACCATCTAGTGTTTGCTTTTCTTATGTTTGGATGTATGTCATATTCTTCCTTCGGGAATATGTAAACGACTGCATCACCCATTTGGATTTTAATGAATGTGTCTTGGCCTTTCTGGCCCTTGCATGATTTGATTAGTGTCACACCCACCCCCTTACTAGGCACCCATCTATCTTGCTTTCCCTCTTCCAAGTCATGAGACCTTTTACCGCTCCAACAGGATGCCTGTTGTAACTCGTACTGGTACCTCTACCCAGCAGCCTGAAGCCGGAGCATCCGCTTAGTCAGAGGCAGGCCACGACCAAACCAACGACCAAGCTCCACCACCACCACCTCCTCCGAACATGGACATGGCTCAGCTTCTCCAAGCTTTCCGAGAGGAACGCCAAGCCAACACCGCAGCCCTTCAGTTGATTGCTCAAGCTGTCACCAACAACCGCCAGCCGGCGGGGAATGGCAATGGACGTTCCACGTTGGCAGAGTTCAAGAAGCATGCACCGCCAACTTTCATCGAGATTGCTGAACCCCTGGATGCAGACGACTGGGTCCGCGCCATTGAGGACTTACTGGAACTAGTCGGATGCACCGAAGACCGTGAGAAGGTGGCTTATGCAGCCCACTGCCTCGGGGGGACTGCTAGAGCTTGTTGGGATGGATTCAAGTTCATGCATGCTGAACAATACATCACTTGGGTCAACTTCAAGGTAGAATTCCGCAAAGCCCACATTCCTTCCGGAATCATGGCTATCAAAAAGCGTGAGTTCCGAGCCCTGAAGCACGGAAGTGGCACTGTCAAGGAGTACATGCAGAAGTTCAATGTTCTGTCAATGTATGCCCCTGAAGATGTCAGCACTGATGCTGCAAAAAGGGAGCACTTCATGGAAGGCCTCAATCAGACTCTGCAATACTCGCTTGTCGCGTGCGACTGCCCAACCTTCCCTGACCTGGTGAACAAGGCACTTATGCTTGAAGACAAGCGGCGTGCTTTGGAAGACACTCGCAAGCGCAAGATGGTCAGTAAGGGAAGTTCCAGCAACCAAAAGCCTCGTCCGTGGCAGTCAGCCCCGGCCAAGCCAACCTATCAGCAACCAAGAGCTCCTGCACCCCGCACCAACTATCAGCCTCAGCAGTATGCCAACCCAAGGCCAGCTTTCAACCCCAATAACAGTGGTGGAAACAAGATCAACAATCCAAACCAAGTCACTTGCTTTGGATGTGGTCAGTCAGGACACATCTCAAGGGTGTGCCCCAACAAGAAGCCTGATGCCTCGCGCCCCTATGCGCAGAACCAAGGACAAGGCCGCGGGATGCCACCAAGGAACCCAGCTCCTCGCAACCCGCCTAACCAAGGGAAGGGGCGTGTGAATCACGTCACTTCTGAAGAAGCCCAGGAAGACCCGGACGTCGTGCTGGGTACGTTCCTTGTCAACTCAGCACCTACAACTGTCTTGTTTGATTCTGGAGCAACACATTCATTTGTCACTCAAAGATTAGCATTAAAAAGTGGCATGACCCCTACACCCCTAAATAACCCTATGGTGGTACAAACCCTCGGAGCAGAGATGAGAGCCAAGATAGGCTGTAAAGGAGTCAGTATTACCATTAACGGTGTAGATTCCCTAGCAGACCTCATCGTCCTGAGATCATAAGGCTTGGATGTGATCCTAGGCATGAATTGGCTCAGCAAGCACCAAGGCTTGTTAGACTGTGCCAATCGGACAGTCACCGTGACCAATGACCAAGGAGTCGAAGTCAAGTTTGCTTCCAACTCCTCTTCCGCTCAAGCCGCTCAAGTCAACTGTCTGTCTGAAGTTGGGCTAGAGCAAGTACCGGTGGTATGCGAGTATCCTGATGTCTTTCCGGATGAACTACCGGGAATGCCCCCTGACCGTGACATTGAGTTCATCATCTAGCTCGTGCCCGGAGCAGGACCCATCTATAAGAAGCCTTATAGAATGGGGACGGAAGAATTAGCCGAGTTGAAGAAGCAACTGGAAAAGCGGCTGAGGAAGGGATTTATCCGCCCAAGTGCCTCCCCTTGGGGATCTCCTGTTCTGTTTGTGGCAAAGAGCGACGGTACCATCCGCTTATGCATTGACTATCGTTCCCTCAATGAAGTTACAATCAAGAACAAATATCCACTTCCCAAGATAGAAGATCTGTTTGATCAGCTCAGCGGAGCCAAGGTGTTCTCCAAGATCGACCTCATATCTGGGTACTACCAGCTGAAGATCAGACCCCAGGATATTCCGAAGACGGCATTCGTAACCAGATATGGCCTATACGAGTGCACGGTCATGTCCTTTGGGTTAACCAATGCCCCAGCTTACTTCATGTATCTCATGAATAAAGTCTTCATGGAATATTTGGACAAGTTCATTGTTGTCTTCATCGATGACATTCTTGTCTTCTCGAAGACGGAGGAAGAACACGAGCAACATTTGAGGATGGTCCTAGACAAGCTTCGGGAGCACCAACTATATGCCAAATTCAGCAAGTGTGAGTTCTGGCTGCATAAAGTTGGATTCTTAGGTCATGTCTTGACCGAAGAAGGATTATCAGTTGATCCCGTGAAGATCGAAGCTGTGACCCAATGGCAATCTCCAACGACCGTCAAGGAAATCAGAAGCTTCCTCGGACTTGCGGGCTATTACCGCAAATTCGTGGAAGGATTCTCTAGCATTGCCCGGCCAATGACTCAGCTCCTCAAGAAGGACAAGAAGTTCGAGTGGACGCCAAAATGCGAAGAGAGCTTCCAAGAGCTCAAGAAGAGATTGACCACCGCCCCAGTTCTGGCAACACTTGATATTCACAAGGAGTTCGTGATATATTGTGATGCCTCTCGAACCGGATTGGGAAGCGTTCTGATGCAAGAAGGCCGAGTCATAGCCTACCTCTCCAGGCAGCTACGACCTCATGAGGAGAACTACGCTACTCACGATCTTGAGTTAGCGGCAGTAGTTCATGCCTTGAAGACATGGCGGCATTACCTCCTAGGGAAACGGTGTGAGATATACACAGACCACAAAAGTCTGAAGTACATTTTCACCCAAAAGGAATTGAACATGAGGCAGCGAAGATGGTTGGAACTCATCAAAGACTATGACCTCAGTGTTCAATATCTCCCCGGGAAGGCTAACATGGTGGCCGATGCCTTAAGCAGGAAGGCTTGCTCCTTGAATACCATTATTCAGGAGAGGCAGCCAGCCTTGTTTAAGGAGTTCGAGCAATTCGGTTTGGAATTGGTCACCCCTGGATTTCTGGATCATTTGGAAGTCAGACCGACCCTGAGGGACGAAGTCAAGAAGGCGCAAGATGGACATGCAAGCATTGAAGGCATCAAGAAAAAAGATGAAGCTAGGCAAGGCCCCAGGATTCTCTGAAGACGAGCACGGGATTGTTTGGTACAAAGGCCGCATCTGCGTACCAAACAAGACGGAGCTGAAGAACCTGATCCTGCAAGAAGCCCACGACATTCCGTATTCCATCCACCCCGGAGGAACCAAGATGTATCAAGACTTGAAGGCACGATTCTGGTGGCACGGGATGAAAAGAGAGATTGCAACCTATGTTGCAAAGTGTGATGTGTGCCAAAGGGTCAAGGCTGAATATCAGCGACCCGCTGGATTGCTTCAACCACTCAAGGTTCCTGAGTGGAAGTGGGATAAAGTCGGAATGGACTTCATCACTGGATTACCAAGGTCAAATAGAGGATATGACTCCATCTGGGTCATAGTCGACCATTTGACCAAGGTGGCCCATTTCATTCCTGTCAAGACTACTTATGATGGCAACCGGCTGGCAGCTCTCTACATCGACAGAATCGTAAGCCTTCACGGCATTCCCAAGGAGATTGTGTCAGATCGAGGAACCCAGTTCACCTCAAGGTTCTGGATGAAGTTCCAAGAAGCCTTGGGAACCAAGTTATCTTTCAGCACGTCTTTTCATCCACAGACCGGAGGTCAGACAGAACGAGTCAATCAAATTCTCGAAGACATGCTCCGAGCCTGTGTCTTGGCATATGGAGCCAAGTGGGAAGATTGTCTCCCTTTTTCCGAGTTCTCCTATAACAACAGTTACCAGTCGAGCCTTCAGATGGCACCATTTGAGGTGTTGTACGGACGCAGATGTGGCACACCCCTCAACTGGTCAGAGACTGGAGAAGGGCTAGTCTTTGGACCGGATATTCTCCGCGCAGCAGAAGAGCAAGTCCAACTAGTCAGAGAACGTTTGAAGGTAGCCAAGACAAGGCAGAAGAGCTATGCTGACACTCACCGTCGGGACATGAGTTTCCATGTCGGGGACCATGTGTACCTGCGGGTAACCCCTCTAAAGGGAACCAAGCGTTTCCACGTCAAGGGGAAGCTCGCACCAAGGTTCATTGGACCTTTTAAGATCACTGCACGACGAGGGGAAGTGGCTTACCAGTTGGAACTACCACCTGAGCTATCCGATGTGCACAACGTATTCCACGTGTCA
Organism: Secale cereale; assembly: GCA_902687465.1. NCBI lineage: Eukaryota > Viridiplantae > Streptophyta > Magnoliopsida > Poales > Poaceae > Secale > Secale cereale. The sequence continues at coordinate 396,165,736 of LR738712.1, read as the reverse complement.
CAACTCCGGAAATGCCTCCAAGTTCCGAACAAGCCTGATCTCTATAAGGATGTTGATCACCAAGCCATTGATCTGCAGCCTGATTTGACCTACCGCGAGAAGCCCATTCGCATCCTGGATGAAGCAGAACGACGGATATGAAGCCGTACCATCAAGTACTTCAAGGTCCAGTGGAGCAACCACACGGAAGCAGAAGCAACCTGGGAACATGAAGACTATTTTAGATCCGAGTTTCCCGATCTCTTTTAAGACCTAGTTTAGGAATCTCGGGGACGAGATTCTTGTAAGGGGGGTAGGTCTGTCACACCCTGCATTTTGTAACATGTTATTTGCATCAATGAAGCATGAAGATTTGGACCAGCAAGTTTTTTTGGCATCATTTGGCTTTTATTTGGAATTGAGTTTTTCTTCATATGTGCTCATTAAAGTCAACTATTACCTCTTGTAGAATTCATCTCCATACCCAAAACTTCTGCCCAATGATCATACCAAGTGTTATATAACAGTATAGTATTTTCTTACAAAATTAATTTGGCCAAAATGTATTTTTATAAATTTAGTATTCCTAAAACCCCTGAATTAAGGTTTGCACTGCAGGTGCTTGATTTAGGGTGAGAAAATTATTTCAAAAGGTGTATTTGAGACCTAGTAGTCATAGGACTCCCAGAAACCACAAAAGTGTAATTTTAAAAGTTATTTTCCTATTTTATTTAAAAGCTTTTTCTTAAGGCCAGAAATGATCTTTAATAGGGAAAAATTATTTAAGTATTTCAAAAATATTTGCCAAAATTCAGGGAGACTCATAGGACATATATTGTCCATATATAAGAGTTTCAACACTTGGTCATGTTCAAAATAATGGTCTAATCCCTCTAAAACCCTTTCTGAATATTTCAAGCTTTTGAAATATTTACAAAGGAAATATTCTCCAAAAATTCTAGGGAAATTCTATCATGTCATATATGGCATATTTGATGATCTTGCCAAGTCCCATGCCTTGGGAAGCAAGAAAACATCATCAAAACCCTTCCTAACCATTCTGTCCATATTTGAAGTTTGAGCAACTCTACATTGCCAAACTTGTCCAAAAGCTCTCAAGCTTGGTGCACATGCTAGAAAGGCCTAATAAGGCATCTAGACCAAATGGCACAAGAGTTGGAGTAGGGTAACTTGATCAGAATACCCCAAAACCATTTATGTTCAAATGCAAATTTGAACAACTTTACATTACCAACTTTTTACCTGGAGCTTCAAACTTTGTGGGCATGATCATAACCCCAAATGATGAAACTACACCAAGTGGTGCATCAAGGGGAGATGATTAGCTTGACTCAAACAAGATGAAGCCATTTCTTTTGATTTCTAGGGTTCAGCAAAGTTACATTGGCTAGTTTCTTCAAATGAGCCCAAATTTGGTGAAACACCCGATTTTCATATAACATTCAATCCTGTTAAGTGTCATGGCAAGTGGGGATCATTTGCTTGATCAAAACTTGATCAAACACCTTCTGCAATTTTACCAAAACTTCCCTCTTGACCCCCTTTTACTATTTACCTTGGCCTCAACTTTCTACCACAGCTCCATCTAGTTACTATCTACCTCCAGTAACTCCCCCATGTCCCCAGCTCCATGATTGAGGGGTGAAAACCCTAGTTCACCTTGCTGGACAGCCAAAACTCACCAAGTTACCAGCTTCTCTTCTCTCTCACAGCATTTCTAGAGCATCCAAGGCCTCATAAGTGTTGCTTGCATCACCCTGGACCCCCCAGACACGGCGGACGCGCCCAGAGGGCCAATGGCATACCATGGCATGAGATAAGGCCGCTCCAGAGCGTGCTACAGTGCGCCCCCACACTGTAGCTTCGCCCAATCGCCTGCCCCCGACAGCCTCGAGCTCTCCCCACGCGCCAGTCGATGCCCCTCGACGTCTGCGACCTCCCCGACGCTGTCCCCCCTCCTCCTCCGCCCTCCAGTGGCCGTCTTCACACGTGCGCTGGCCGCCCACAGCCTCCACTCGTCGGGCTCACACGCGCGCGCTGTCTGGAAGGCTCCCCGCTCCTCCTCTCCCCTCTGCTAGGCGTAGGACTCGTCCATGAGCCTCCCCGGCTCAATCACAGGCACCAGAACAGCCTCTGGCCTCGCCTGCAACCTCGCCGGCGCACGAGTCCACGGTGGACCATGGGCTCGGCTATATAAGCACCCCCGAGCCTCTCCAACGGCACAAATAGCCTCCTCTCACCCCCAGCAACACTCCAGCACCACTCACTCCTTTCCAGAAAGCCCCTGTGCTTGGGATCGACCGGAGCTCCGCCGCGTCGGGCAGCCGGAGATCTCGAGGTACAGGCCCTCTCCGCCCTTCCTTTTGCTCGATTTGGAACCGCCATGCACCACTAATGCATTCCCCTCCCTTTTCCCCTTCTGCAGCTGCCGGATTCGAGCTGGCCAGCGACCTCCCGAAGCTCCTCCGCCGTCCCACCTCGCCGCCGGCGAACCAAGCCTCCCCGGCGAGTCGCACCACCAGCACTGCATCCGCGACTCGCTGCTGAGTCCATCCCTGCCCTCCGTTAGCTCCGCCGTGCCCGGATTCGCCGCCGGTGAGCTCGCCGTCGCCGTGGCCGAGAGGTTGAAGATGACAGGCGGGCCCCGCCTGTCATCCTCACCGCTCTCTCTCCCCCCTCGCAGTCGTTGACAGCCAGGTCCCGCCCGTCAGGTTTAAAATCCTGACGTGCGCGCGCTGGCGCCCGAGCGGCTGGGCTCTTCGCCCTGGGCCGTGCACTGTGGCCACTCTGGCCCAGTTGCACAGGGCCTTTTCTTCTTTTTCTTTTCTGTAAAGTTACAAATAATTTTACAGAAAAGAATATTTGCCTAAATAAATTAATTCCAACTCCTAAAATCATGTAATATTCCAACCTATTTAATGGTATCACTTTCACACATATCCATGAAACTTTTCTGTTCTGTTCAAATTTAAATTCAAATTTGAGTAATAAAACTCCTGTTCTAAAATCCTTAGATTCCATTCTGCAACACCAAAACTCCAACTAAGAATTTTCTCCATCTTAGTTTTGCCTCTAGTATTTAACAAAAATAAGTTGACATTTTTCTGAGCAATTTGATTTTTCTGTTTTCATTGTGGTCTTATTTTTTCGTTGTTATTTTGCGACGATTAGATCCCGTATTTGATGAAGCTGCTGAGGAAGAAGGTGGAGAAGGATTTGAAGACTTTGAAGACCAAGCCAATCCAGGCAAGCAACCCTTTGACCATGATACACTTGTTCTTCGGAACCCGTTTGTTTCCGATGCATGTTGATAGAGTTACGGTGGTTACCTAGTTGAACCACCACATGATGCATGCTTTGCTCATGATCTTGCTATGTGCTAGTTGTCATGCAAATAGATAGTTGTGATGTTTGTGATGCATGTGAGATATGAACCTTCGAGGTTGAAATCTTTTCATAAACCCCGTCGAGTGCCCCTAATGCCCGAGGGTGATGTTGAGTTAGGTCATCACTTGAGGAAGAAGTGATGTGCCGGTAAAATCTTGTGCATGGGTGAAATAATGGATTAGATTTATGTGTGACTACCGTCCCAACCAAACATGTGCAACCACTCTACCCCTTATGGGACGGGGCTTTATTGATTACTTAGGTCGATACTAGCATGGTGCCCGCATTACTAGTGACGGGAAGACTTGAGGTCTTTCCCGGGACTGGGTCGTGCTTGGATAGACGACCATGACTGTTTTTACAGGGCCCCGGACACACCGTTGGTCCCTTCGGGAACACGTGACATTGAAATTAGGGAAAGTCCCATGATCTATTGTTTGTACCCGAGGGCCATGTACCAACGAGTGGACTCTATGTTAGTATCGTCTAAGGAAAGATAATGACCGGGTGCTTCCCCCGAGTACTTGAGGTACTGCGGGATCGTGGGTGACACGAAAGCTTCCCGAATCTTGTGGGTAAAGTGCGCAACCTCTGCATAGTGTAAAACTATTCGAATAGCCGTGTCCACGGTCATGGACAGTTGGGTGGTGCTACTTAAACTATGTCCAGAATTTTACTTCATCGGTGCAAGTATGCGTGTGTGATGAGTCAAGGTGGTGACTTGACTCGAGGAGTTGAATCATACTCATGTTGATATCAGTAACCTGTCTTCGAGGTTACGTGAAGTTGTTGATGCATATACTTGATATTTATTCTAGTCATTGCTAGATTGCTCATTATTGTTCAAATGCATTGTTACTTTGAACCACATCATGGGTTGCTTGCGAGTACATTCAAAGTACTCATTGGCTTGCCACTAGTTATTTAATTGGCCAGGCATGGAGGAACAGGAATATGAGGAAGAGTTCTTTGGAGACGAACATGCGAACTAGGACGCTATCCCAGTCAGAATGCCTGTAGGGTTAAGGCAGATGGCATGGGTTCTACCTATCATCGAAGACTTCCGCTATTTGAGTTATTTGCTATTCAGCCCGTGAGGCTTTATCTATGTAAGACTTGGCCATAATGGCCATAATTTGTGTAAGACGATTTGTATGGATGTAAGACTCTTGTTATTTAGCTTCTGTGTGTTCAGTGAGCATTTATCTCTGGGATCACTGTACACGTGCATTCGGTGATCTCGACTTCTAAGTCGGGGTCCCCACATAGGGATATATCAGTGGCAGTGAATTGCAAAGGCAATGAGCACAAGAGTCTCGGGAAAATATCGAGGGATATCCTCAGAATTTTCTGACGAAGCAGGCGATCTTCCGAAATGAGGGCTCTCCGGGAGGAATAGTTACGAGAACCTAGAGTCCGAATTAGTAAAATCTTTTAACCCGAATAGAAGAGAGATCAGAGTCCCAGAGTATAGATGAGGAGTAAAAGATCCTAATACCACCCATTGGTGTTGTGGGCCCGTAAGCCACACAACAAGTTAGTAAATCTGTTTTTCCAAGACTAGACTCAACTTCGGCCAAGGAGTTGGAAAGGGGGATTCCTACAGGCAGTTGGCTCTGATACCAACTTGTGACGCCCCCGATTTGTCCGTACACTAATCATGCACGCAAATGTGTACGACCTAGATCAGGGACTCACTGGAAGATATCACAACACAACTCTAGACACAAATTAAAAATAATACAAGCTTTATATTACAAGCCAGTGGCCTTGAGGGCTCGAATACAAAAGCTCAAAAACACAAGAGTCAGCGGAAGCAATAATATCTGAGTACAGACATAAGTTAAACAAGTTTTCCTTAAGAAGGCTAGCACAAATATAGCAACGATCGAAAAGGCAAGGCCTCCTGCCTGGGACCTCCTAACTACTCCTCGAAGCCGAACTCCACGTAGAAACATCCTTGGGATCTTCTGGGTCCTGGACTCCACCATCTGGTTGCGTCATCCAAGAAGAAGGAACAAAAAGGGGGGAAAAGGGGAAGCAAAGCAACCATGAGTACTCATCCAAAGTACTCGCAAGCAAGGATCTACACTACACATGCAAAGATATCTGGGTAAAGGGGTAATATATGTGGACAGAATTGCGGAAAGCAGAATAAGAGGGGGATAGGTAATCCAATCGAAGACTACGCTTCTCGTAACCTCCATCTTGCAGCAGAAGATGAGGGTAGCTGGAAAGTAACAAGTATCCTCGCTTCTCGCAGCCTCCGTCTTGCAGCAGTAGAAGGGAGTAGATGGTAAGTTCACCAAGTAACATCGTATAGCATAATCCTACTCGGCGATCCTCCCGCACATCACCCTGTGAGAGAGCAACCACCGAGTTGTATCTGGCACTGGTAAGGGTGTGTTTTATTAAGTATCTGGTTCTAGTTGTCATGATGTCGGAATACAACTCCGGGTCGTCCTTTTACCGAGGGACATGGCTATCCGAATAGATTAACTTCCCTGCAGGGGTGCACCACATAACCCAGCACGCTCGATCCCATTTGGCCGGACACACTTTCCAGGGTCATGCTCGGCCTCGGAAGATCAACACGTCGTAGCCCTACCTAAGCACAACGGAGAGGTCAGCACGCCGGTCTAAGTCCTAGGCGCGCAGGGGTCCGGGCCCATCGCCCAACGCACACCTGCACGTTGCGTACGCGGCCGGTGAGCAGACCTAGCAACCTCCATTACTAAGGAAGTTGCGTTACGCGGTCCAACCCGGCGCTCGCCGCTAAGTCGCTGACGTCAAGAAGGCTTCGGCTGATACCACGACGTCGAGTGCCCATAACTATTCCCACGTAGCTGGTTAGTGCGTATAGGCCAATGGCCAGACTCAGATCAAATATCCAAACTCGTTAAGCATGTTATTATGAAATAACCGCGGACAATGACCAGGGCCAGGCCACCTCTCCACTGGGTGTCACAACCTGCCCTGTCGCTCCGCCACAAAGATCCACTCGGG
>LR738712.1:396134375-396159268 GCA_902687465.1 Secale cereale | reverse complement strand
GGAACTCAGGCCCATCACTACATGGATGGAGCCACCTGTCCTTTCAGCCCCCACATCGAATCACTTGCGGGTACTCAAAGGGCCGACCCGACTTTAGTCACATCATGTGTCATGTAAAGTATTAGTATAGTATATACCCGTGATCACCACCCGAGGTGATCACGGCCCGATAGTATAGCATGGCAGACGGACAAGGATGTGGGGCCACTGATGGAATACTAGCATCCTATACTAAGCATTAGGATAGCGGTAAAGGTATCAACAGTTGTAGCAACAATGATAGGCTATGCAACAGAATACGAGCTATCGAATCATCAATAGTAGCAATTCTAATGCAAGAATAAGAGAGAGGAGAATGGGCGATATCTGGTGATCAAGGGGGGGGGCTTGCCTGGTTGCTCTGGCAAGAAGGAGGGGTCGTCGTCGACGCAGTCGATCACCGTGGCACCATCAGCAGTCAAGTCCCGATGTCTATCGGAGAGAAGAGGGGGGAGGAACAATAAATATAAAGCAAAACATCACACCACAAAGCATAACATGGCAAAACGCGGTGCTACGTGTGACCTAACGCGGTAGGAGGCGATACCGACGAAGGGGGGAAAACATCCGGGAAGGTATTCCCAGTGTTAGGCATTTCCGGGCAGATGAAACGGAGGGGGAAAGTTTCATGTTCGGTATTATAGAGATGTGTGGCGGACGAACGGACCGCGTATTCGGATTTTTCTCATCGTTCTGAGCAATTTTCATATATAAAACATTTCCATCCGAGTTACAGATTATTTTATATGATTTTCTAAAGATTTAAACTATATTTTGTAATTTATTTTAATTAGAAAATAAAACAAGAATTTAGTTTTGTCACCTAGTGCTATTCTAGCCATAGTGTATGACACGTGGGGTCAGGTCAAAGTCAACAATTGACCAGTCAGGATTGACTGGTCAACAGGGTCAAAGTGGGGCCCATATGTCATGGACTGATTAGCTAATTAACTAAAGCTTCCACTAATCCAGCGATTAGGCTAATTAATCCTAGTTAATTAAGTTAATTAATTTATTATTTAATTAACTAACTAATTAATTAATTATTTTTATACATATATTTTTTATCCCCTTTTTTACCAGGGCGTGGGGGCCCGCTGGCAGTGGACCAGGCCAACGGGGCGGGGCGTGTTAACGGGGCGGGTGTGGGCGCTAGCGCCCGCACCACCGCCCGCACCCGAGGCCTCCAGATGCGAGGCCGGGGCCTGGGCTTGGCCAGAGTGGCGCCCAGCGCCGGCGAGCGGCGGTGCCAGGCCAGCCACGCGACAGGATAAGGGGCCCCTGGCGCGGCCATGGCCAGGCAGGCGCGGTGGGGGGGGGGAGAGGACGCCGGCATGGGAGCGGGGCAGCGCGCAGCAGCCAGGAGAGGCTCGCGTGGCGGAGACGGCGAGTGACGAAGGAGATGCAGCAGCCGCAGCGTGGTGAGGCGGGGCACGATGCGTGGTGCGGGGAGGACGCAATGGAGAGGCGGGCGCGGAAAAGGGGCAGTGGCCGCGGGCGTCAGCGGCGGTTGGCTGGGTCGAGGCCAGCCGGAAGCAAAGCGCGGCCGCCGGTCAGAGGCAGAGGCGTGGCTCCGGCGAGTGAGCTACGGGCGGCCAAACGGAGCGGCGCGAGCTCCTATAGAACCAGCGTGATGCGCTGCATCCAACCATGCTACGGATGTGAGTTATGGCGGATCAAAATGACGGCTAAGACGACTTGCCGCGGCGGTGACAGCCGGTGTTAATCGGAATCGAAGCTAGGGGATGCAGGGAAGACAGAAAGGAGGTCATATAGAATCGGGAGCTTACTGCGAATCTCAAGGAGGTCTCGTGGAGGCCGGGGATGCATCATCGGTGGTAGATCGAACAACGGACGGCGGCGGCACCGAGGTTGAAGACGAGGCCGGATCCGGCGATGGACGGGGGCCATCTTGTTCCAGTTGGCGAGGAAGACGAAGAAGACACCAGCGGAGCTTCTGGTTACGGTGGTAGGCTGCGGGGTAGACGGTCGCCGTGGAGGAGTGCGACGAACGGCGAAGGAGACGCTCGGGATGGTGGGGGTGGAGAGCGATGCGAGGTGGGGAAAAAATAGAGTGGACTAGGGTTTCGGGGAGTGAGAGAGGGAGCGGCTGGGGTCGCTCTTATCCCCTCGCCGACGGGGGTGGCGAGGTTGTCCGGCGGGGACGAGCGGGCACGGGAGCGGTCGGTCGAGCAGTAGAAGGAGGGAGGAGACCGAGAGCTGGGCTGGGCCGGCTGGTGGGTGAAGGCCCAGGGAAACAAAAAAGGGGGGTCCTTCTTTGCCTTTTACTGTTCTTTTGCATTTCTTTTTTAATACTTTTCTGTTTTCTAATTAGTTTATCTTATTTTAGGTTTTATAAAATATGGCCTAAGCCCCTAAATTAGTATTAGTAGTTAGGCCACAGCCACAAATAACTTGGCACCTTAATAAGATAGATTGCATTTATTTCTTATTTAAAATGCATTTAAATAATTGTTTAAGCCACTATTTTAAATACTTTCAGGTATTTAATCACTTTTAAAAAAAATGTGAGTTCAACTTGAAAAATATTTAGTGATTATTTTAAACATTATGAACATTTTAGTTTTGACATTTGAAAACTTTGATTGTTTGTCATTAATCCAATTTTGAATTTGGAACGTTTTGAACTAACACGTGAATAGCAACCGTAAACGAGGTTACGTGGCACATATTACTGTAGCTTAATTATCCGGGCGTCACATGCATACAACTTGTTCATCTTCATCTTGCTTATTCTGAAACGCCCATTTGGTTCCAATGACATTGTGATTGACGTCGGTCTTCTCAACCAATGTCCATACTTGGTTTCTCTCGATGTTATGTAGTTCCTCATGCATAGCATTCACCCAATCAGGATCATCAAGAGCATCTTCAACCTTCATAGGTTCAATGTTAGATATGAATGAATAATGCTCACAAAAGTTAGCTAAACGAGAATTAGAGCGAGTGATTCTCCCAGTTTGAATGTCACTGAAGACTTGTTCAATGGAATGATCTCTTGCAAATCTTGCTCTAACTCGTGAGAGCTTTTGTATGGGTTGGGGTGGAACGTCCTCTTCATTATCTTCTTCTTCTTGTCCTTCTTCATTGTCGTTGAAGTTGTTGTCTTGTGGAGGTGGAGAAGGAGGTCGATGAGGTTCATCTTGTTTTACTGATGTCTACTACGCAACCTTCTTCTTCTAGACGTTGTTGGGCCTCCAAGTGCAGAGGTTTGTAGGACAGTAGCAAATTTCCCTCAAGTGGATGACCTAAGGTATATCAACTCGTGGGAGGCATTGGATGAAGATGGTCTTTCTCAAACAACCCTGCAACCAAATAAAAAAGAGTCTCTTGTGTCCCCAACACACCCAATACAATGAAAAATTGTATAGGTGCACTAGTTCGGCGAAGAGATAGTGATACAAGTGCAATATGGATAGTAGATATAGGTTTTTGTAATCTGAAAATATAAAAACAACAAGGTAACTAATGATAAAAGTGAGAACAGACGGTATTGCAATGCTTCGAAACAAGGCCTAGGGTTCATACTTTCACTAGTGCAAGTTCTCTCAACAATAATAACATAATTGGATCATATAACTATCCCTCAACATGCAACAAAGAGTCACTCCAAAGTCACTAATAGCCGAGAACAAACGAAGAGATTATTGTAGGGTGTGAAACCACCTCAAAGTTATTCTTTCTGATCGATCTATTCAAGTGTCCATAGTAAAATAACACGAAGCTACTCTTTCCGTTAGATCTATCCTAGAGTTCGTACTTGAATAACACCTTAAGATACACATCAACCAAAACCCAAATGTCACCTAGATACTCCATTGTCACCTCAAGTATCCGTGGGCATGATTATACAATATGCATCACACAATCCCAGATTCATCTATTCAACCAACACAAAGAACTTCAAAGAGTTACCCAAAGTTTCTACCAGAGAGTCAAGACAAAAACGTGTGCCAACCCCAATGCATAAGTTCACAAGGTCACTGAACTAACAAGTTAATCACCAAAACATACATCAAGTAGATCACGTGAATATCCCATTGTGACCACAGATAAGCACATGCAATACATACATCAAGTGTCCTCAAATACTTAAAGACTCAAACCGATAAGATAACTTCCAAGGGAAAACTCAATCCATTACAAGAGGTAGAGGGGGAGAAACATCATAAGATCCAACTATAATAGCAAAGCTCGCGATACATCAAGATCGTGCCAAATCAAGAACACGAGAGAGAGAGATCAAACACATAGCTACTGGTACATACCCTCGGCTCCAAGGGTGAACTACTCCCTCCTCGTCATGGAGAGCGTCTGGATGATGAAGATGGCCACTGGTGAGGGATCCCCCCTCCGGCAGGGTGCCAGAACAGGGTCCCGATTGTTTTTTGGTGGCTACAGAGGCTTGCGGCGGCGGAACTCCCGATCTAGGTTTCTTTTCGGGGGTTTTTGTATTTGTAGGAATTTTTGGCGTCGGGAACAAGTCAGGGGGGTCTCCGAGTCATCCACGAGGCAGGGGGCGCCCTCAGGGGGGTAGGAGGCGCCCTCCACCCTCGTGGATGGCTCGGGACTCTTCTGATCCAAATCTTTTACTTCGGGGGCTTCTTTTGGTCCATAAAAAATCCAAAAAAATTGGCAGGTCAATTGGACTCCGTTTGGTATTCCTTTTCTGTAAAACTCAAAAACAAGGAAATAACAAAAACTGGCACTAAGCTCTAGGTTAATAGGTTAGTCCCAAAAATCATATAAAATAGCATATAAATGCATATAAAACATCCAAGATGGATAATATAATAGCATGGAACAATAAAAAATTATAGATACATTGGAGACGTATCAAGCATCCCCAAGCTTAATTCCTGCTCGTCCTCGAGTAGGTAAATGGTAAGAACAGAATTTTTGATGTGGAATGCAACCTAACATAATTATCAATGTAATTTTCTTTATTGTGGAATGAATGTTCAGATCCGAAGGATTCAAGACAAAAGTTTAATATTGACATAAAAATAATAATAGTTCAAGCATACTAAAAAACTAATCATGTCTTCTCAAAATAACATGGCCAAAGAAAGTTCATCCCTACAAAATCATATAGTTTGGCTATGCTCCATCTTCGTCACACAAAATATTCAAATCATGCACAATCCTGGTTTCAGCCAAGCAATTGTTTCATACTTTAGTATTCTCAAACTTTTTCAACTTTCACGCAATACATGAGTGTGAGCCATGGACATAGCACTATAGGTGGAATAGAGTGGTGGTTGTGGAGAAGACAAAAAAGAAGGAAGATGGTCTCACATCAACTAGGCGAATTAATGGGCTATGGATATGCCCATCAATAGATATCAATGTGAGTGAGTAGGGATTGCCATGCAACGGATGCACTAGAGCTATAAAAGTATGAAAGATCAACAAAAGAAACTAAGTGGGTGTGCATCCAACTTGCTTGATCACGAAGACCTAGGGCATTTTGAGGAAGCCCATTATTGGAATATACAAGCCAAGTTCTATAACAAAAATTCCCACTAGTATAGGAAAGCGACAAAATAAGAGGCTCTCTATCATGAAGATCATGGTGCTACTTTGAAGCACAAGTGTGGACAAAGGATAGTAGCATTGTCCCTTCTCTCTTTTTCTCTCTCTTTTTTTCATTGGCTTCTTTGGCCTTTTTTTCATTGGCTTCTTTAGCCTTTCTCTTTTTTTCCTCACACGAGACAATGCTCTAATAATGATGATCATGACACTTCTATTTCTTTTACAACTCAAGGATTACAACTCGATACTTAGAACAAAATATGACTCTACATGAATGCTTCCGGCGGTGTACCGAGATATGCAATGAATCAAGAGTGACATGTATGAAAAAATTATGAATTGTGGCTTTGCCACAAACACAATGGCAACTACATGATCATGCAAGGAAATATGACAATGATGGAGCGTGTCATAATAAGCGGAACGGTGGAAAGTTGCATGGCAATATATCTCGGAATGACTATGGAAATTCCATGATAGGTAGGTATGGTGGCTGTTTTGAGGAAGATATATGGTGGGTGTATGGTACCAGCGAAAGTTGCGTGGCACTAGAGAGGCTAGCAATGGTGGAAGGGTGAGAGTGCGTATAATCCATGGACTCAACATGAGTCATAAAGAACTCACATACTTATTGCAAAAATCTACAAGTCATCAAAACCAAGCACTACATGCATGCTCCTAGGGGAAGGGTTGGTAGGAATTAACTATCGCGCGATCCCGACCTCCACACAAAGGAAGACAATCAAAGAAATACCTCATGCTTCAAATTTTTTACACAACGGTTACCATACGTGCATGCTACGGGACTTGCAAACCTCAACACAAGTATTTCTAAAATTCACAATTACTCTACTAGCATGACTCTAATATCACCATCCGCATATCTCAAAACAATCATCAAGCATCAAACTTCTCATAGTATTCAATGCACTTTATATGAAAGTTTTTATTATATCCCTCTTGGATGCCCATCATATTAGGACTAAATTCATGACCAAAGCAAATTACCATGCTGTTTAAGACTGTAAAAATAATATAAGTGAAGCATGAGAGTTCATCAATTTCTTCAAAATAAAACCACCGTCGTGCTCTAAAAGATATAACTGAAGCACTAGAGCAAATGACAAACTACTCCAAAAGATATAGGTGAAGATCAATGAGTAGTTGAATAATTATGTAACTATGTGAAGACTCTCTAACATTTAAGAATTTTAGATCTTGGGATAATATTCAAACAGCAATCAAAACAAAATAAAACAAAATGACGCTCCAAGCAAAACACATATCATGTGGTGAATAAAAATATAGCCTCAAGTAAAGTTACCGATAGACGAAGACGAAAGAGGGGATGCCTTCCGGGGCATCCCCAAGCTTAGGCTCTTGGTTGTCCTTGAATATTACCTTGGGGTGCCTTGGGAATCCCCAAGCTTAGGCTCTTGCCACTCCTTATTCCATAGTCCATCGAATCTTTACACAAAACTTGAAAACATCACAACACAAAACTCAACAGAAAACTCGTAAGCTCCGCTAGTATAAGAAAATAAAACCACCACTTAGGTACTATTGTGAACTCATTCTAAATTCATTTTGGTGTAATATCTAATGTATTCCAACTTCTCTATGGTTCATACCCTCCAATACTACTCACAGATTCATCAAAATAAGCAAACAACACAATGAAAACAAAATCTGTCAAAAAACAGAACAATCTGTAGTAATCTGTAACTCTCGAATACTTCTGTAACTCCAAAAATTCTGAAATAAATTGGTAGACATGAGTAATTTGTCTATTAATCTTCTGAAAAAAGAATCACTCGAAATATCTCTTTTGTACAAAATGGCAGCCAATCTCGTGAGCGCAAAATTTCTGTTTTTTACAGCAAGATGACATTAACTTTCACCCAAGTCTTGCCAAAGGTTCTACTTGGCACTTTATTGAAACAAAAGCTATAAAACATGAGTAATACAGTATCTTAATCATGTGAACACACAATAATAGTAGGGGTGAATATTGGGTTGTCGCCCAACAAGCGCTTTTCTTTAATGCCTTTTTAGCTAGGCATAATGATTTCAATGATGCTCACATAAAAGATACGAATTGAAACATAAAGAGAGCATCATGAAGAATATAACTAGCACATTTCAGTCTAACCCACTTTCTATGCATAGGGATTTTGTAAGAAAACAACTTATGGGAACGATAATTAACTAGCATATGAAGGCAAAGCAAGCATAACTTCAAGATTTTAAGCACATACAGAGGAAACTTGATATTATTGCAACTCCTACAAGCATATATTCCTCCCTCATAATAATTTTCAGAAGCATCTTGAACGAAATCAACAATATAACCATCACATAAATCATTCTTTTCATGATCCCCAAGCATATAAATTTATTACTCTCCACATAAGCGAATTTCTTCTCATGAATAATAGTGGGAGCAAATTCAACAAAATAATTATCATGTGAGGCATAATCTGTAATGCCCCGGATGTAATACTTTCCCTTTTGGGCATATAATATATCTCCGGCTTCATCTATTTCCATTCCGGGTTCTTTGTCTTTCGGGTTTTCGTCGTTTTGTTGTGTGAGTGTGTGGCATTCATTCATATCATGTAGACATGTGCATCGCATTGCATTTGTGTTGTCGGCTGCATCCGGTTCCACGCGTTGCTTCCCGTTGTCCGTTTCGTGTTCCGGAGCTCCCTCACGTGTCCGTAACGTCCAGTAGGCCTACTTTGGTGTTTGGGCGTGTAACGTTACCGGTGTGCCGCGAGACTTGTCGTGTGTTGTTGTTTTGTTGTGTGTCACCCGCCTCTCAAATCTCGTCGCGTTTGGACTCCGTTTGCTATCCCAACAGTTATTCGTGTGGGTCCAAAGTGCCTCCACTTGTGGCCTAGAAACACCCCTACAGCAGCCCACTACCCTCTCCTAGGCCCATCTAAACTCTCCCCGCGATCGGATCTGTCGGATCGCGATCGGAGGGCTCTAAACACCCCTAAAAATCCCCTAACCCTAAAAATCTGCTATATAATAGACCCCCTAGTCTATTTTTGGCATCCCTAACCCTAGCTCCTTCTTCCCCACTTCTCCACCTCAAAAATCTGGATCTAGCCATCCAGCCCCAGCCACTTGGCAGCTCCTTCCGCAAAAATCGCCTCACCCGACCAGGTCCTTCGACCGCGCCGACCAGCTCCTTCGATCGGCCTGGGTCAACGCCTTCGATCCCCTGGACCACTTCACCGACAAACTCCAGGCCGATTCCCTCCTTCGCCAGCCCGAGCTCTTCGATCGAAGGCCCTCCTCCAGGCCCTTCTCCCTCGGGCCTCAGCAGATCGCCGCCGCCTTCCCCGCTGCGGGACCACTTCCTCGGCCTCCAGCCCACCACCGAGCCGCTCGGCTGGGCCTCACCTCTCCCCGCCTCCCAGCGCCTCCCTCCGGCCCACTTCACCGCCGCCCGAGGCCCGTACGCCACGCCCTCCCGCGCCAGGCCGCCCCGCAGGCCACCTCCGAGCCGAGATCGCCTCGCCCTCCTCCAGGCCACCGACGCCAGACGGGCCGCCTCCTCCGCACCGGCCCACTCTCCGCACCGAGCCAGCCATCCTGCGGGCCGAAGCCACTCCATCGAGTCGGGCTTCCTTCATCCGGCTGGGCCGCCCTCTCCGTCAGATCGGGCCGATTTCTGGGCGTTGGTGTTTTTTTTTTAAATCCTGAGGTTTACCTCTTTTCCAACCCTAGTCCCTGTGATTAATTTCCGATGCAATGTTCAAACTGCTCTAACTTTGTGTGTGATTGTCCGTTTCGCGCAAATAGCATGTCCAGACGTTCGTGGTGAATAGCACTACGTTTTATCTTTTAGTGTCATGCATGTTAGAGGACATCTAGATGCTTGTTTTCCCGTTGCAAGAGTGCATCCCGGTATAATTACTGCTATGTGATGTTTTTATGTCATCTTTGCCATGTGATATCTTTTAGCTCGTTTGTCCGAATGATGCAAATGACATGTCCACGTGTTCGTCTTGCCATGCTCTACATGTTGTTGGTGATAGGTTGCATGATAGATTTATTCTTGCCATGATTATCCTCGTTGCAAAGTTCCATGTGGCTGTGATGTTGTTTCACTTGTTATGAAATGCCATCTTGTTGAGCTCGTTGCTATCGTTGTGTTTATCTCCATGATGCATGCTTGTGTGTTCTGGAATCACCATCATGTGTACTTTGATGTGGTGCTTACCACTTGCCATGTTTAGTTTCGAGGTGACTTAAACTTGCTCTTTTAGATGCCATGATGAAACTGCTGTTTTAGGACTTAGTGAAATTCCACTAAGTCTGAAATCTGTAATGTTCCGATGCCATGTTTGTGTGATGTTCTAGGACTAACCATGATAGTTTTGGAGTGGATCTTGATTGTTCCTTGTAGTATATATTGTTGGCTTTCCATTCATGTTCTCACATGCTTATTTGAGTGGCTGTAGCATGTTTATCTTTTGCTCCAAAGTTTCAATAAAATTCTGCTACCAGAATTTTATTGTCAAGTTCAATATGTCCAAGCTTGTTGCTATTGATCCGTGGCTCCTTTGGGGGTGCACCTTTGGACTTATTTGCTGTAGGATATGTCTAGTTTATGTTCATGTCCTTTGCCATGATGTTTGAGTGCTGTAGCTTAATTTTCTAGTGCTCCAAAGTTGCTATGTTGCTGTAATTTTCAGCTTTCGCTCATTTCTTGTTTCGGGCATAACTTTTTGCCCGTAGCTCCGATTTCAGCGAGTCTCATATGAAACTTGATTGATTTTCTGTGTAGATTCATAATATATTATTGTTATCATGTTTTGAGGTGTTTTGCTTGAGTGCTATTTTTCCGTGCTCCGTGTGCATCCTTAGTGCATCCATCATGCATCCATCATTTTCGAGTGCGCATTGCATCTTGTTGATTCGTGCCTTGTGTGATTGTATTGTTTAGAGCCGGAAGCTGAGACCGAGTACGAGTACGAGCACGAGGTTACCAACGAGGTTGAGCACGAGGACCCTTCTTATGATCCGAACGACTTCTCTTCAGGCAAGATGACCGAACCCTGATAACATTACTATCTTTGCCTGTTGCTAGTAGTTACGATCTATAGTTTTGCCTCGATGCCCATGTTCTCCCTCTCAACCTCCTACTTGTAACCACTGCCATGTTTAACCACCCTACCTATGCAAACCGTTGCTTGGCTAAGTACGCTTTGCTCAGCCCTTCTTATAGCATTGCTAGTTGCAGGTGAAGATCGAAGATGCTTGCTTCATGTTGAAGTTTTGTTGGGTTATATCACACTATATAATTGCTAAATGAAATCATCTATATATTGGCAAGGGTGTAAGGCTAAGCCTTTTGCTTGGTGATTTGATCCACTCATGCCGTTAGGAACTGTATAAACCGGTGCTATGTTCCTTGATTATGCGTTCCTAACACGGTTGGGGTGTATGGGACCCCCTTGATAAACCGCTAAGTGCTAAGTATTTTCCAGCAAGTCCCAACATTGGTACTATTCGCCTAAACAACTAAAACTTTCCGAGGGAGTAATTAACCCGAGGCTTAATTAATTCAACCCCCCTGGGCCAGTGCTTGATTTGAGTGTTGGTCCAAACTAGAGTCGTGTGCGGGGCCCCCCCTTGGCAACTTGGGTATTTCGGCCACTGTATGCTGTGCTCATCCGGTCGTGGCCTGAGACTAGATACGCGCGGCTACTATCAGGGTGTCGGCACGCCGGGAGGATTTGCTGGATTAGCCTTACCTTAGTTCGGAGTATGTTGAGCACGGGATTCCGAGAATACTCGGGTCTTCCCACTTTGGAGTTGCGACTCCGCGGATCGTGGGCTTGTAATGGGTCAAGTTGGAACACCCCTGCAGGGTTATGAACTTTCGAAAGCCGTGCCCGCGGTTATGTGGCAGATGGGAGCTTGTTAATATCCGGTTGTAGATAACTTGACACAATGTTTCTAATACACTACCAGTGTGTGTTCCGTGACTGTCAATTTCCGAATAGGGATTCGGGAGTTGAACACGGAGGGGTTATGTCTGTTGAGCTTAGCTAGGATCACTTCGTGATCATCTTCTCGTCCGAGGCTTTCTCTTCTCGCTCTCACTCACGTAAGCTAGTTGCTAGTTGCTGCTGCAGACACTTATTCTTTTCTTCAGCCTTTCCTCTCCCAAGGCTTAAATAGTCTTGTTACCCGGGAACGGGATTGCTGAGTCCTCTGTGGCTCACAGTTACTTCACCACACCAGATGCAGGTCCAGTTGTGAGCTATCCAGGTGATGGCACCGAGCTAGACTGGGAGTACGATGAGGAGCGTAGTCGATACTATGTTCGTTATCCGGATGATCATTAGTGGAGACTTCTATTAGGATTCGTTCCGACCTGTGGTTTATTTATTTAAGTTTGGTATCTTGACATTTGGTTTTTGCCCTTAGAGGGATTTGATATTCTTAATGTATGATGTTTGAGACATGTATTGTATTGTGTGACGTGGCGAGTGTAAGCCAACTATTTATGTTTACAATTCCCCTCTTTTACATGAGATGTGCAAAGATTACCAAACTTGAGAACATTCTAGGATGGACTTATGCCTTTAAGTCGTGCCTCGACACGTAGGAGGTATAGTTCCATCCTGGGCATTACAAGTTGGTATTCATAGCCTTCTCCGACCTAGGAGCCCCCACTGTTTGATCGAATCGTTGACGGTCGAGTCTAGGCACACACTGAAAATGTTTTGAGTCCTAGATTATATCGGAGAGTAGGATTTCTTTACTTCTCATCCCCTTTCTCTCTTGTGAGGACTCCTGACGACTACTCTTGTCTCTCCTATTTTCAAAAATTGCACAAATTTTTTTTTGGAATCCCGCGAGTATTATGGGATTGTTTCGATGTTCTTGTGACGAGGATATTGTTCTCGATACCTCCTGTCATTAGGGGTTGTGGCAGTGTCCCGGGGAGTTGAGCTTCGGGGTATTGTCGTCACAAGCATATCGCGGCAGTACTAAATACTTAAGACGGCCGACATCGAAAATCTCTCCTATACGGCCAGTGGCAAGATAACCCCGACATCACCCAGTACTGGGGAGGTAGTTCGGGAGTATTGCCATAGCTTGTTATAGTGGATGCTTTTCGAAGGTCTGAGGTAAACAGTTTCCGAGAAAGACTGGTTATGTGTTGAAGGATGGATACACCTGGATGTAGGTTTAGAGTTGATTGCGCGGTGCTTCCCGTGTATCCCCAACACCTGATTGCATAACTAGAATCTTTCGGAAATTCATAGGTGGGTTTTATCCAGTAGATCGTAGGCATTCTTCCAACGAATGCAGGTTAGCGAGTTCGGGGTTCTACATTGAGTGAATTGGTTTATGACCGATGTTACTATCAGGAGTTGCATCTTAAAGGGTCCTTGGCTATGCTGATCCGGGGATTGCAAAACCTTTTCGTAACGCGTTCATATGCTTTCAGCACAAAGATGTTAGAACGAAGCTCCTATCTTATGTTTGTTCCCGTCTGTACCTTGTTGTTTTTCTTATTTACCTTTTGTCCCCTATGTGGCTTCTCGTGAAGATTGATGTTATCATTTAACTGAGAATTTCATTTGTTCCTCTTGTTCGAATGATTTCATTCGTTCTTATTGTTCGAATGATTATTGTGAAGACTTGTTGCAATTCATTCCATTGATTCAGCTTATACCTTCTGTCAATCAATTGCTGATTCGTGGTGATCTCTTTCAGGATGGCTCCGAAAAGGGTTCCCAACGCTAACCCAGAGGGTGAAGAGGTCCCAGATCGTCCTCGTTCCCCTCCTCCTCCGCCTGAGGCTTGGAGAGCGATTATGCAGACTACAACTCAGAACACTCAGATGTTGATGCAGATGATGCAACAGATGCAAGCTAATCAAGCTAATCAGGGTGTTCCAGGGAATCAAGGCAACTTCTTCAACCAGCAGCACCATGCTACTCTCAACCAGTTCCTGGCCAATAATCCAAAAGCTTTCAGTTACTGTGTCGACCCTCTTGATGCTGAAGATTGGTTAACCGACATAAAGAAGCATTTTGAGTGCAGTAACGTGAAGGAAGAGGATTATGTGAAGTTTGCAGCCTTCCAACTCAAGGACCAAGCAGCTGACTGGTGGCAGCATTATAAGGACTCCAGGCCAGGTCAAGTGATCTCTTAGGAGAATTCTTGCAAGGATTTTCGCTCTCATCATATTCCTACAAGTGTTATTGAGGGTATGCGTGAGCAATTCCGCAACCTGAAGCAGGGCTCTATGACAGTCTATCAGTATAATGTCAAGTTCCAAAACCTCGCCCGCTATGCTAAGCAAGACATTTCTGATGCCAAGAGCAAAATCTAGCAGTTCCGTGGAGGTCTCAAAGATGAACTTCAGCTTGCTCTCACTTTGTTCGAGCCTGATGAATTCGACAAGTTCTATAACATGGCTTTGAAACAAGAAGCAGCTCAGCTTAAGATGGAGGCTTCTAAAAAGAGGATTCGGGATGTCGTTCACTCTTCCTCATCATCTCAGATGGCTTCAAAGCAGCAGAAATTCTGGCTTCCTCCTCCTCCAGTGATTCGAGCTCCTTACAACAACTCCAACAACTCCAACAACTCCAACAGCAACAAGAACTCTGGTGGACGTGGTTTCTCCCACCCACCCAACCCGAACAACAAGTCGAAGAACCAGTTTCAGTCTCAAGGCTCCAAGTCAAGTGGTTCTCATTTCCGTCCTCTCTCAGAAGTGGTTTGCAACAAGGGTGGCCAGAAGGGTCATTATGCCAACAGATGTCCTAATCCGAAGCGCCTTCCTCCTCCTCCGCCTGTCAGTACAGCGATTGTCAAGCATGATCCAAAGTCTCCAAGGGTCAATCTGATGAGTGCAGCTGAAGCGGAGAATTCTTCTGATGTCATTTTGGGTAACCTCTCAGTTAACTCTTTTCCGGCAAAAGTCTTGTTCGATTCAGGTGCTTCACATTCTTTCATGTCAAGACATTTTGCATTGTCACATGATATGGCATTGCAAGCTTTGCCGAGTCCGATGTCTGTGCTTTCTCCGGGTTTGCTCATGAACTCCAACAACTTTGTTCCGAATGTGTCTATTCGCATGGGTGATTATCGTTTTCTGGCTAATCCGGTGGTTCTTGGTAATTCCGACATTGACCTCATCCTCGGAATGGATTGGCTTTCTCAGCATGATGCTCACATTGATTATGCACAGAAGGAAGTCAAGATGACTCATCCTGATGAAGATGTGATTATCTTTGCCTCCAGGGATAACACTATCAGGCTTTCTCTCTCAATGATAAGGGGGAAATTAATGCCATATCTCAAATTCCGGTGGTGAACGAATATCAAGACGTCTTTCCTGAAGAACTTCCAGGCATGCCTCCACACCGTCAGGTGGAATTTGTCATTGAACTCGAGCCGGGTACTGAGCCAGCATGCCGGCGTCCGTACAAACTCTCTCCTGACGAATTGAAGGAATTTAAGAAGCAGCTCGATAAACAGGAGAGTATGGGTCTCATCAGACCTAGTACGTCTCCTTGGGGCTGTGGTGTCTTGTTTGTCAAGAAGAAAGATGGCACGGAGCGTCTATGCGTTGATTACCGACCATTGAACAAGAAGACAATAAAGAACAAATATCCGCTCCCCAACATCAACGAACTCTTCGAGCAGCTCAAAGGAGCTAAAGTGTTCTCTAAGCTTGACCTCCGAATGGGCTATCACCAAATTCGCATTCGCGAGGAAGACATCCCCAAGACGGCCTTCAGAACGAGCTACGGTTCATACGAGTATACCGTCATGTCTTTTGGTCTCGCCAATGCTCCTCCTAACTTTTCGAGGATGATGCACTACATCTTCAACCCCTATATTGGCGAGTTTGTGCTTGTGTATCTGGATGATATTCTGGTGTTTTCCAAGAATGAAGAATATCACGAAAAGCACTTACGTCTGGTTCTTGATCAACTCCGAGAGCATAAGTTCTATGCCAAGTTCTCCAAGTGCTAGTTTTGGCTCGATAAGGTTTTGTACCTGGGCCATATCATCTCAGCTGACGGCATTGCGGTAAATCCCGAGAAAGTTAAAGCAATTGTAAACTGGGAAGCTCCTCTGAACGTCAAGCAACTCCGCAGTTTTCTGGGTCTTGCCAGCTATTGTAGAAGGTTCATTGAGAACTTCTCCAAGATTGCCAAGCCTCTTTCCAACTTGCTTCAGAAGAATGTCAAATACTTTTGGTCTCCAGAGTGTGAAGTGGCATTCAAAACTCTCAAAGAAAAGCTCGTCTCTGCTCCAGTTCTTACTCCTCCAGATGAGTCCAAGCCCTATGAAGTTTTCTGTGACGCTTCTCTTCAAGGTCTTGGTGGTGTTCTTATGCAAGACAAGAGAATTGTGGCATACACTTCTCGTCAGCTCAAGCCAAGTGAGAAGAATTATCCCACACATGATCTCGAGCTAGCAGCTGTGGTACATGCTTTGATTACGTGGAGACATCTATTGTTGGGCAGAAAAGTCGACATCTTCACCGATCACAAGAGCTGGAAGTACATCTTCACACAGCCGCATCTGAACCTCCGCCAGACTCGTTGGGTTGAAATGATCCAAGAGTATAAACCCAGCATTGAATACACTCCTGGCAAGGCGAATGTGATTGTAGATGCTTTGAGCAGAAAGGCATATTGCAACAGCCTTCTTATCAAGCCGTACCAGCCTGAGCTTTGTGAAGCTTTCAGGAAACTCAACCTCCAAGTTGTTCCGCAGGGTTTTCTTGCAAATCTTCAAATTGCTCCTACCTTGGAAGATCAGGTCCGTGAGGCCCAACTCAGTGATACCATGGTGAAGAAAGTGAAACATGCTATTGCTAAGGGCATTCCGAAATACAAGTGCTTTCGTGTTGATGAGAGAGATACCTTGTTCTTCGAGGACAGACTCGTTGTTTCCAAAGGTGATCTCAGGAAGCTCATAATGGAAGAAGCACATGATTCTCTCCTTTCCATTCATCCTGGCAGTTCCAAGATGTACCAAGACCTCAAGCAATCTTACTGGTGGACACGCATGAAAAGAGAGATTGCCCAATTCGTGAATGAATGTGATGTTTGCAGAAGAGTGAAAGCAGAACATCAATGTCCAGCCGGTCTTCTCCAACCTCTTCCTATTCCCGAGTGGAAGTTCGACCACATTGAAATGGACTTCGTCACTGGTTTTCCTAAGTCCAAGCGAGGAAATGATTCTATCTTCGTGGTGATCGACAAGCTTACCAAAGTCGCTCACTTTCTGCCAGTCAAAGAATCAATCAATGCAGCTCAATTGGCAGAGCTGTACACTTCCAGAATTGTGTCCCTACATGGCATTCCTCAAGTTATATCCTCAGACCGTGGAAGTGTGTTCACTTCAAGGTTCTGGGACTCCTTTCAGTCCGCCATGGGCACTAAGATCAGGTTCAACACTGCTTTTCACCCTCAGACTAGTGGTCAAGTCGAGCGAGTGAATCAGATTCTAGAAGACATGCTCAGAGCCTGTGTCATCTCCTTTGGCATGAAATGGGAAGACTGCCTTCCATTTGCCGAGTTCTCTTACAACAACAGCTTTCAAGCAAGTGCAGGCAAAGCTCCGTTTGAAATCCTCTATGGCAGAAAGTGCCGTACCCCTCTCAACTGGTCTGAAACAGGTGAACGTCAACTTCTTGGCAATGACTTGATCTCAGAAGCCGTAGAAATGTGCAAAGTCATACGTGAGAATCTCAAGGCCGCTCAGTCGCGTCAAAAGAGCTACTATGATGGCAAGCATCGTGATTTGGCATTCAACATTGATGATCATATCTATCTCCGAGTTTCTCCGATGAAAGGCACCCAAAGATTCGGTATCAAAGGAAAGCTTGCTCCTAGATACGTCGGGCCTTTCAAGATTCTAGGCAAAAGAGGCGATCTAGCCTATCAACTTGAGCTCCCGTCAAACTTCGCCAATGTTCATGATGTGTTCCATGTGTATCAACTTCGCAAATGCTTCAAGGCACCTGAGCGCATGATTCCGTTTGAAGAGATTGATCTTCAACAAGACTTGTCCTACCGAGAGCATCCCGTAGCTATTCTCGAAGAAACCGAACCCAAGACTCGCAACAAGTCCATCAAATTCTTGAAAGTCAAGTGGTCACATCACACCGACCGAGAAGCTACCTGGGAACGAGAAGATCATCTTCCTTTTTCCCGTCCTAGATCTCGGGACGAGATCTTTTTGTAGTAGAGGAGAATTTGTAATGCCCCGGATGTAATACTTTCCCTTTTGGGCATATAATATATCTCCGGCTTCATCTATTTCCATTCCGGGTTCTTTGTCTTTCGGGTTTTCGTCGTTTTGTTGTGTGAGTGTGTGGCATTCATTCATATCATGTAGACATGTGCATCGCATTGCATTTGTGTTGTCGGTTGCATCCGGTTCCACGCGTTCCTTCCCGTTGTCCGTTTCGCGTTCCGGAGCTCCCTCACGTGTCCGTAACGTCCCGTAGGCCTACTTTGGTGTTTGGGCGTGTAACGTTACCGGTGTGCCGCGAGACTTGTCGTGTGTTGTTGTTTTGTTGTGTGTCACCCGCCTCTCAAATCTCGTCACGTTTGGACTCCGTTTGCTATCCCAACAGTTATTCGTGTGGGTCCAAAGTGCCTCCACTTGTGGCCTAGAAACACCCCTACAGCAGCCCACTACCCTCTCCTAGGCCCATCTAAACTCTCCCCGCGATCGGATCCGTCGGATCGCGATCGGAGGGCTCTAAACACCCCTAAAAATCCCCTAACCCTAAAAATCTGCTATATAATAGACCCCCTAGTCTATTTTTGGCATCCCTAACCCTAGCTCCTTCTTCCCCACTTCTCCACCTCAAAAATCTGGATCTAGCCATCCAGCCCCAGCCACTTGGCAGCTCCTTCCGCAAAAATCGCCTCACCCGACAAGGTCCTTCGACCGCGCCGACCAGCTCCTTCGATCGGCCTGGGTCAACGCCTTCGATCCCCTGGACCACTTCACCGACAAACTCCAGGCCGATTCCCTCATTCACCAGCCCGAGCTCTTCGATCGAAGGCCCTCCTCCAGGCCCTCCTCCCTCGGGCCTCAGCAGATCGCCGCCGCCTTCCCCGCTGCGGGACCACTTCCTCGGCCTCCAGCCCGCCACCGAGCCGCTCGGCTGGGCCTCCCCTCTCCCCGCCTCCCAGCGCCTCCCTCCGGCCCACTTCACTGCCGCCCGAGGCCCGTACGCCACGCCCTCCCGCGCCAGGCCGCCCCGCAGGCCACCTCCGAGCCGAGATCGCCTCGCCCTCCTCCTGGCCACCGACGCCAGACGGGCCGCCTCCTGCGCACCGGCCCACTCTCCGCACCAAGCCAGCCATCCTGCGGGCCGAAGCCACTCCACCGAGCCGGGCTTCCTTCATCCGGCTGGGCCGCCCTCTCCGTCAGATCGGGCGGATTTCCGGGCGTTGGTGTTTTTTTTTTCAAATCCTGAGGTTTACCTCTTTTCCAACCCTAGTCCCTGTGATTAATTTCTGATGCAATGTTCAAACTGCTCTAACTTTGTGTGTGATTGTCCGTTTCGCGCAAATAGCATGTCCAGACGTTCGTGGTGAATAGCACTACGTTTTATCTTTTAGTGTCATGCATGTTAGAGGACATCTAGATGCTTGTCCCGTTGCAAGAGTGCATCCCGGTATAATTACTGCTATGTGATGTTTTTATGTCATCTTTGCCATGTGATATCTTTTAGCTCGTTTGTCCGAATGATGCAAATGACATGTCCACGTGTTCGTCTTGCTATGCTCTACATGTTGTTGGTGATAGGTTGCATGATAGATTTATTCTTGCCATGATTATCCTCGTTGCAAAGTGCCATGTGGCTGTGATGTTGTTTCACTTGTTATGAAATGCCATCTTGTTGAGCTCGTTGCTATCGTTGTGTTTATCTCCATGATGCATGCTTGTGTGTTTCGGAATCACCACCATGTGTACTTTGATGTGGTGCTTACCACTTGCCATGTTTAGTTTCGAGGTTACTTAAACTTGCTCTTTTAGATGCCATGATGAAACTGCTGTTTTAGGACTTAGTGAAATTCCACTAAGTCTGAAATCTGTAATGTTCCGATGCCATGTTTGTGTGATGTTCTAGGACAAACCATGATAGTTTTGGAGTGGATCTTGATTGTTAATTGTAGTATATATTGTTGGCTTTCCATTCATGTTATCACATGCTTATTTGAGTGGCTGTAGCATGTTTATCTTTTGCTCCAAAGTTTCAATAAAATTCTGCTGCCAGAATTTTATTGTCAAGTTCAATATGTCCAAGCTCGTTGCTATTGATCCGTGGCTCCTTTGGGGTGCACCTTTGGACTTATTTGCTGTAGGATATGTCTAGTTTATATTCATGTCCTTTGCCATGATGTTTGAGTGCTGTAGCTTAATTTTCTAGTGCTCCGAAGTGGCTATGTTGCTGTAATTTTCAGCTTTCGCTCATTTCTTGTTTCGGGCATAACTTTTAGCCCGTAGCTCCGATTTCAGCAAGTCTTATATGAAACTTGATTGATTTTCTGTGTAGATTCATAATATCTTATTGTTATCATGTTTTGAGGTGTTTTTCTTGAGTGCAATTTTTCCGTGCTCCGTGTGCATCCTTAGTGCATCCATCATTTTCGAGTGCGCATTGCATCTTGTTGATTCGTGCCTTGTGTGATTGTATTGTTTAGAGCCGGAAGCTGAGACCGAGTACGAGTACGTGCACGAGGTTACCAACGAGGTTGAGCACGAGGACCCTTCTTACGATCCGAACGACTTCTCTTCAGGCAAGATGACCGAACCCCGATAACATTACTATCTTTGCATGTTGCTAGTAGTTCCGCTCTATACTTTTGCCTCGATGCCCATGTTCTTCCTGTCAGCCTCCTACTTGTAACCACTGCCATGTTTAACCACCCTACCAATGCAAACCGTTGCTTGGCTAAGTACGCTTCGCTCAGCCCTTCTTATAACATTGCTAGTTGCAGGTGAAGATCGAAGATGCTTGCTTCATGTTGAAGTTTTGTTGGGTTATATCACACTATATAATTGCTAAATGAAATCATCTATATATTGGCAAGGGTGGAAGGCTAAGCCTTTTGCTTGGTGATTTGTTCCACTCATGCCGTTAGGAACCGTATAAACCGGTGTTATGTTCCTTGATTATGCGTTCCTAACACGGTTGGGGTGTATGGGACCCCCTTGATAAACCGCTAAGTGCTAAGTCTTTTCCAGCAATTCCCAACATTGGTACTATTCGCCTAAACAACTAAAACTTTTTGAGGGAGTAATTAACCCGAGGCTTAATTAATTCAACCCCCCTGGGCCAGTGCTCGATTTGAGTGTTGGTCCAAACTAGAGTCGTGTGCGGGGCCCCCCCTTGGCAACTTGGGTATTTCGGCTACTGTACGCTGTGCTCATCCGGTCGTGGCCTGAGACTAGATACGCGCGGCTACTATCAGGGTGTCGGCACGCTGGGAGGATTTGCTGGATTAGCCTTACCTTAGTTCGGAGTATGTTGAGCACGGGATTCCGAGAATACTCGGGTCTTCCCACTTTGGAGTTGCGACTCCGCGGATCATGGGCTTGTAATGGATCAAGTTGGAACACCCCTGCAGGGTTATGAACTTTCGAAAACCGTGCCCGCGGTTATGTGGTAGATGGGAGCTTGTTAATATCCGGTTGTAGATAACTTGACACAATGTTTCTAATACACTACCAGCGTGTGTTCTGTGACTGTCAATTTCCGAATAGGGATTCGAGAGTTGAACACGGAGGGGTTATGTCTGTTGAGCTTAGCTAGGATCACTTCTTGATCATCTTCTCGCCCGAGGCTTTCTCTTCTCGCTCTCACTCATGTAAGCTAGTTGCTAGTTGCTGCTGCAGACACTTATTCTTTTCTTCAGCCTTTCCTCTCCCAAGGCTTAAATAGTCTTGTTACCCGGGAACGGGATTGCTGAGTCCTTTGTGGCTCACAGTTACTTCACCACACCAGATGTAGGTCCAGTTGTGAGCTATCCAGGTGATGGCACCGAGCTAGACTGGGAGTACGACGAGGAGCGTAGTCGATACTATGTTCGTTATCCGGATGATCAGTAGTGGAGACTTCTACTAGGATTCGTTCCGACCTGTGGTTTATTTATTTAAGTTTGGTATCTTGACATTTGGTTTTTGCCCTTAGAGGGTTGTGATATTCTTAATGTATGATTTTTGAGACATGTATTGTATTGTGTGACGTGGCGAGTGTAAGCCAACTATTTATGTTTACAATTCCCCTCTTTTACATGAGATGTGCAAAGATTACCAAACTTGGGATCATTCTAGGATGGACTTATGCCTTTAAGTCGTGCCTCGACACGTAGGAGGTATAGTTCCATCCTGGGCATTACATAATCCAATTGAAAACTAAAATCTTGATGACAAGTTTCATGGTTATCATTATTCTTAATAGCATACAAGTCATCACAATTATCATCATAGATAGCAACTTTGTTCTCATAATCAATTGGAACCTCTTCCGAAATAGTGGATTCATCACTAAATAAAGTCATGACCTCTCCAAATCCACTATCATAAATATCACAATCATCATAAATAGGAGGCATGCTATCATCATAATAAATTTGCACATCAAAACTTGGGGGACTGAAAATATCATATTCATTAAACATAGCATCCCCAAGCTTGTGGCTTTGCATATCATTAGCATCATGGATATCCAAATAATTCACAATAACAACATTGCATTTATGCTCATCATTCAAGTATTTAGTGCCAAACATTTTAAGGCATTCTTCTTCTAGCACTTCGGCGCAATTTTCCTTTCCATCATTTTCACGAAAGACATTAAAAAGATGAAGCATATGAAGCACCCTCAATTCCATTTTTTGTAGTTTTATTTTATAAACTAAACTAGTGATAAAACAAGAAACTAAAAGATTCGATTGCAAGATCCAAAGATATACCTTCAAGCACTACCTCCCCGGAAACAGCGCCAGAAAAGAGCTTGATGTCTACTATGCAACGTTCTTCTTGTAGACGTTGTTGGGCCTCCAAGTGCAGAGGTTTGTAGGACAGTAGCAAATTTCCCTCAAGTGGATGACCTAAGGTTTATTAATCTATGGGAGGCGTAGGATGAAGATGGTCTCTCTCAAATAACCCTGCAACCAAATAACAAAGAGTCTCTTGTGTCCCCAACACACCCAATACAATGGCAAATTGTATAGGTGGACTAGTTCGGCGAAGAGATTGTGATACAAGTGCAATATGGATGGTAGATATTGGTTTTTGTAATCTGAAAATATAAAAACAGCAAGGTAACTAATGATAAAAGTGAGCACAAATGGTATTGCAATGCTTCGAATCCAGGCCTAGGGTTCATACTTTCACTAGTGCAAGTTCTCTCAACAATAATAACATAATTGGATCATATAACTATCCCTCAACATGTAACAAAGATTCACTCCAAAGTCACTAGTAGCGGAGAACAAACGAAGAGATTATTGTATGGCATGAAACGACCTCAAAATTATTCTTTCTGATCGATCTATTCAAGATTTCATAGTAAAATAACATGAAGCTATTCTTTTCATTCGATCTATCCTAGAATTCGTACGAGAATAATACCTTAAGACACACATCAACCAAAATCCTAATGTCACCTAGATACTCCAGTGTCACCTCAAGTATCCGTGGGCATGATTATACGATATGCATCACACAATCTCAGATTCATCTATTCAACCAACACAAAGAACTTAAAAGAGTGCCCAAAAGTTTTTACTGGAGAGTCAAGACGAAAACATGTGCCAACCCCTATGCATAAGTTCACAAGGTCACTGAACCCGCAAGTTGATCACCAAAACATACGTCAAGTAGATCACGTGAATATCTCATTGTCACCACAGATAAGCACATGCAAGACATACATCAAGTGTTCTCAAATCCTTAAAGACTCAATCCGATAAGATAACTTCCAAGGGAAAACTAAATCCATTACAAGAGGTAGAGGGGGAGAACATCATAAGATCCAACTATGATAGCAAAGCTCGCGATACATCAAGATCATGCCAAATCAAGAACACGAGAGAGAGATGAAACACATAGCTACTGGTACATACCCTCAGCCCCGAGGGTGAACTACTCCCTCCTCATCATGGAGAGCGTCGGGATGATGAAGATGACCACTTGTGAGGGATCCCTCCTCCGGCAGGGTGCCGGAATAGGGTCCTGGTTGATTTTTGGTGGCTACAGAGGCTTGCGGCGGCGGAACTCCCGATCTAGGTTTCTTTTCTATGGTTTTCGTATTTATAGGAATTTTTGGCGTCGGGAACAAGTCAGGGGGTCTCCAAGTCATCCACGAGGCAGGTGGCACGCCCAGGGGGTAGGGCGCGCCCTCCACCCTCGTGGATGGCTCGGGACTCTTCTGGTCCATCTCTTTTACTTCGGGGGCTTATTTTGGTCCATAAAAAATCCACAAAAATTGGCAGGTCAATTGGACTCCGTTTGGTATTCCTTTTTCTCTAAAACTCAAAAACAAGGAAAAAACAGAAACTGGCACTTGGCTCTAGGTTAATAGGTTAGTCCCAAAAATCATATAAAATAGCATATAAATGCATATAAAACATCCAAGATGGATAATATAATAGCATGAAACAATAAAAAATTATAGATACGTTGGAGACGTATCATGTACTTCCTCGTTTCCTTCGTCTTGACGTGTTCCACTTGTGGATGCTGATACGTCCAAAACGTATCTATAATTTCTGCTTGCTCCATGCCACTTTTGGGTGATATTGCTATGATATTCATACACTTCCATACACTTTTGATCATATTTGGACTAACCTACTAATCCAGTGCACCCCGGTGCCAGTTTCTGTTTTCGGCTGTTTTTGTATTTCAGGTTTTCACGTTACGAGAACTGTCAGGAAAAATCCAGAAAAATCATATAAAAAATCAGCGTTCCGAAACCTACCTTGCGCCCGAAGGACAGCCGGGGGGGCCACCAGGGCTCCAGGCCCCCTGGCGGCGCGCCCCCCTGGGCCGCGCCGGGGGGGCGCCTGGGCCCCCCGAGCCCCGTCTGGTGCCCCCCTTCGGCATATATTTAGAGCGTCTTCAAAACCCTCGGGACGGGAACTCTTTTTCGCGATCTCATCTCTATTCCGCCGCCGCCGGGAGCAGAGATGAGATCGCGAGAAAGAGTTCCTATCCCGAGGGTTTTGAAGGACGCTCTAAATATATGCCGAAGGGGGGCA
>LR738712.1:396093524-396134221 GCA_902687465.1 Secale cereale | reverse complement strand
GGCCCAGGGGGGCGCGCCGACAGGGCGCCTGGAGCCCTGGTGGCCCCCCGGCTGTCCTTCGGGCGCAAGGTAGGTTTCGGAACGCTGATTTTTTATATGATTTTTCTGGATTTTTCCTGACAGTTCTCGTAACGTGAAAACCTGAAATACAAAAATAGCCGAAAACAGAAACTGGCACCGGGGTGCACTAGATTAGTAGGTTAGTCCAAATATGATCAAAAGTGTATGGAAGTGTATGAATATCATAGCAATATCACCCAAAAGTGGCATGGAGCAAGCAGAAATTATAGATACGTTTTGGACGTATCAGCATCCACAAGTGGAACACGTCAAGACGAAGGAAACGAGGAATGTAGTTTCTCCAGGCACCCTGCCGGAGGGGAGGATCACCATCGGGAGCTTCTCCACCACCATGGACGCCTCTCGGATGAGTTGTGAGTAGTCTCCCTTGGACCATGAGTCCATGACCAGTAGCTATGTGATGTTCTCCTCCCCTTCTTGTGCTTCACTAGTTAGTCCTCGTGAGCTGCCCTACATGATCGAGGCACATATGTAATCCTTATGCTATTGCTATGATGAGTTTGCTGGGATCCGATGGATTATGAGATTATGTTCAGATTGTTCTTGAGTAATATATTTGATCTACCTCTTTTATATTTATGTTCATATGTAATTCTTGCATGTTCTCCGTTGTTATTTATTGCTTTGGCCAAGTAATACGTAGTGACTCCAAGAGGGAACGTTATGCTCGATTGTGGGTTCATGCCCCTCGATGACTAGCTTGAGTGACAGAAACATGAGTCTAGGGGATGTGTTGTTGCCACAAGGGGGGAAACAACGGTGCTTGTGCCCGCGGGTGCAAGGATTGTTTACTTTACGCAAAGTTCTTTAAATGCAGTTGTCTGTTGCATTGAGTTTACACTCTGGGTGGGACTCGTAACTTAATACCAGCGAGATGTTCTGGATAGATATCTCAAGGTGGATGATTAGTAGTAGATATTGATGGATTTCGTTCTACTTACTTTGGCGTACCGCCCATGCTTTGAGCCTCAACCTTTCTTGCAATGTAGTCAGCATTGGTTTGCGTTCGTGGTCCTGTCAATTGCCCAGCTGTAATTCGTTTACCTCACATAGTTGTTTTATCGTCTTTTGGGAGAGAGACATCACTAGTGAACATCATGAGACTCCGGTCCATATTACTATCATTGATCACATCCGCTATTTACTTTTCGCTTTTACTTACTATTGCAAACATTATCTATCACTACTATCATTTGCGTTTAATCATTTGTGAACTAGAAGGCCGGAGGGATTGACAACCTCTCTGTACTCGTTGGGAGCAAAGTTATTTGTATCTGTCTGCAGGTCCACGTTGATTGCTAATCCGCGTCGTTAGCAGTTGACACCTACTTGTTGAACCTAGGAGTCTCTGGGGATTCGATCCTTGGCATCTTTGCTAAGGGAAAAACTTCACAACACTGCATCTTACACCTTCCACTTGGGGTAACCAACAAGGGGTTAGAGGCCCATCAAGTAGTATTTTCTGGCGCCGTTGCCGGGGACTCCACTCTTCAGGATAGGGGAGTTGCACGCTATCTTTTACCTTTGCTTTTAGTCTTGTTAGTTTACCTTTCAGTTTTTGCTTTAGTACCTTTTATCGAAAATCACAAAAATAGTTATCTTGCTTGCTTGCTACTATGGGTTCCACCGAGAACACCAAGTTGTGTGACTTCACTAGTCACAACAACGATGACTTTATCAGCACACCTATCACTACACCTGCCACTTCAGCACCTTGATACGTCCAAAACATATTTATAATTTCTGCTTGCTCCATGCCACTTTTGGGTGATATTGCTATGATATTCATACACTTCCATACATTTTTGATTATATTTGGACTAACTTACTAATCCAGTGCACCCCAATGCCAGTTTCTGTTTTTGGCTGTTTTTGTATTTCAGGTTTTCACGTTACGAGAACTGCCAGGAAAAATCCAGAAAAATTATATAAAAAATCAGCGTTTCGGAAACCACCGTGCGTCCGAAGGACAGCCGGGGGGGCACCAGGGCTCTAGGCGCCCTGGCGACGCGCCCCCCCCTGGGCCGCGCCAGGGGGGCGCCTGGGCCCCCCGAAGCTTCCCCGATGCCCCCCTTTGGCATATATTTAAAGCGTCCTCCGAAACCCTCAGAACAAGAACTTTTTTCGCGAGCCCATCTCTGTTCCGCCGCCGCCGCCGCTTCCAAGATCAGGAGCACCAGGAGAACTCTTCCCGGCACCCTGCCGGAGGGGAGGATCACCACCGGGAGCTTGTCCACCACCATGGACGCCTCCCGGATGACTCGTGAGTAGTCTCCCTTGGACCATGAGTCCATGACCAGTAGCTATGTGATGTTCTCCTCCCGTTCTTGTGCTTCACTAATTAGTCCTTGTGAGCTGCCCTACATGATCGAGGCACATATGTAATCCTTATGCTGTTGCTATGTTGAGTTTGCTGGGATCCGATGGATTATGAGATTATGTTCAGATTGATCTTGAGTAATATATTTGATCTACCTCTTTTATATTTATGTTCATAATTTATTCTTGCATGATCTCCGTTGTTATTTATTGCTTTGGCCAAGTAATACGTAGTGACTCCAAGAGGGAACGTTATGCTCGATTGTGGGTTCATGCCCCTCGATGACTAGCTTGAGTGATAGAAACATGAGTCAAGGGGATGTGCTGTTGCCACAAGGCGGAAAACAACGGTGCTTGTGCCCGCGGGTGCAAGGATTGTTTACTTTACGCAAAGTTCTTTTAATGCAGTTGTCTGTTGCATTGAGTTTACACCATGGGTGGGACTCGCAACTTAATACCAGCGAGATGTTCTGGATAGATATCTCAAGGTGGATGATTAGTAGTAGATATTGATGGATTTCGGTCTACTTAATTTGGCGTACCGCCCATGCTTTGAACCTCAACCTTTCTTGCAATGTAATCAGCATTGGTTTGCGTTCGTGGTCCTGTCAATTGCCCAGCTGTAATTTGTTTACCTCACATAGCTGTTTTATCGTCTTTTGGGAGAGAGACATCACTAGTGAACATCATGAGACTCCGGTCCATATTACCATCATTGATCACATCCACTATTTACTTTTTCGCTTTTATTTAATATTGCAAAACATTATCTATCACTACTATCATTTGCTTTTAATCCTTTGTGAACTACAAGGCCGGAGGGATTGACAACCTCTATGTACTCGTTGGGAGCAAAGTTATTTGTATCTGTGTGCAGGTCCACGTTGATTGCTAATACGCGCCGTTAGCAGTTGACACCTACTTGTTGAACCTAGGAGTCTCTGGGGATTCGATCCTTGGCATCTTTGCTAAGGGAAAACACTTCTACATACTACATCTTACACCTTCCACTTGGGGTAACCAACGAGGGGTTCGAGGCCCATCAAGGAGTATTTTCTGGCGCTGTTGCCGGGGACTCCACTCTTCAGGATAGGGGAGTTGCATGCTATCTTTTACCTTTGCTTTTAGTCTTGTTAGTTTACCTTTCAGTTTTTCCTTTAGTACCTTTTATCAAAAATCACAAAAATAGTTATCTTGCTTGCTTGCTACTATGGGTTCCACCAAGAACACCAAGTTGTGTGACTTCACTAGTCACAACAACGATGACTTTATCAGCACACCTATCACTACACCTGCCACTTCAGCACCTTCATATGAAATTAAACCTGCTTTACTGAACTTAGTCATGAAAGATCAATTCTCCGGTGCTGGAGATGATGCTGCTTTACACTTGAACAACTTTGTTGAACTTTGTGATATGCAAAAGTACCAAGAAATAGATGGGAATATTGTTAAGCTTAAGCTTTTTCCTTTCTCCTTGAGAGGAGGAGCTAAAATTTGGTTTCAGTCTTTGCCTTGAAATAGCATAGATTCATGGGACAAGTGCAAAGATGCTTTTATTGGAAAATACTATCCACCTGCTAAAATTATCCAACTTAGAAGTAACATAATGAATTTTAAACAATTGGATAATGAACACGTTGCCCAAGCTTGGGAACGTATGAAATCTCTTATCAAGAACTGCCCTACTTACGGTTTGACTACTTGGATGGTTATCCAAACTTTTTATGCAGGCTTGAACTTTACCTCGCGGAACTTGTTAGATTCAGCCGCGGGAGGAACTTTTATGTCAACTACACTTGGTGCTTCC
Organism: Secale cereale; assembly: GCA_902687465.1. Taxonomy (NCBI): domain Eukaryota; kingdom Viridiplantae; phylum Streptophyta; class Magnoliopsida; order Poales; family Poaceae; genus Secale; species Secale cereale. Next base: position 396,130,011 of record LR738712.1, on the reverse strand, counting down.
ACAAAGCTTCTCGATGAGATGATGACCAACTATTCCCAATGGCACACCGAACGCGCTCCAACAGGTAGGAAGGTAAACTCTGTCGAGGAGATTTCCTCCTTAAATGAAAAAGTTGACTTGATTATGTCTCTACTTTCGAAGAAATCTACTGTTGATCCTCGCGATGTTCCTTTAAATTCTTTGATTGCTCAAGAACAAGTAGATGTGAACTTTATCTCTAGAAACAATTTTAACAACAATGCTTATAGGAGTAACTTTGGTAACAATCCTAGACCGTTCCCCTCTAATTCTTATGGGAACAACAATGCTTATCCTATCACCAAGAACTCCACTACTGAACTAGAGATTATGCTTAAAGATTTCATCACTTCCCAAAAAGCCTTTAATAAGAGTGTAGAAGAAAAACTACATAAACTAGATGATCTTTCTTTTAAGGTAGACCATTTAGCCAATGAGGTAAAATTGCTAAAAATTGAAACTTCTCCTCTTGAGGAGAGGAAGGTCATTCCTATTAATGCTACTCAAGTGCAAATTAATGAAAATATTAGGATGATGGCTAAACTTAAAGAAAGATGGGCTAGAGAAAGGGAGGAAGAGGATAGAATTAAGAGCCTTCCTACCCACCACACTGTTGCTACTATCAAAGTTGTTGAGGATATCCAAACTCTTAGCACCCAATGTACTCCTGGTCCCGATGGACCTATTAATGGTGATGCTATGACTATAGAAAGTACCAAACATGTGAACCTAAAGGACACCACTACCACTTTACTTGATGCTCGTGACCTTGATTTTGATAATTGCACTCTTACCGAAGTTATTGATTTCCTTCACAAGATGTCTAGAGACCCCCGCACTAGCACGCTTAACCTTGCCTTCACAGAGCATATCACTAATGCTCTCATCAAAGCTAGGGAGGAGAAACTTAGAGTAGAAGCCTCCATACCTAGAAAGCTAGAAGATGGTTGGGATCCTATGATAAAAATTAAATTGAATGACTTATCTTGCTATGCATTATGTGATGTTGGAGCTAGTACCTCTGTTATGCCCAAAAGACTTTATGATATGCTTAAATTGAAACCTTATGATTCTTGTTCTTTTGGTGTTCGTCTCGTTGATTCTTCCATAAAGAAACCTTTGGGGAGGATCGACGATGTTCTTATCTTTGTCAATGATAATTATGTTCCCGTTGATTTTACTATTATGGATATTGAATGTGATCCTTAATGTCCAATTATTTTGGGACGTCCCTTTTTACGCACCGTTGGTGCTATCATTGACATGAAAGAGGGTAATATAAAATTTCAGTTTCCTCTCAAGAAAGGGACGGAACACTTCCCTCGAAAGAAGATCAAGTTACCTTTTGAGTCCGTTGTACGGGCTAGCTATTCTTTTACTCTTGATAAAACTTGATCTATATGCATTATGCCTAGCTTAAAGGCATAAAAGAAACCGCTTTTGGGAGGCAGCCCACATGAATATTTTTTTTGCTTTTGTTGTGTCTTGATGTTGTTTACTGCTGTAGCATCATCATTGTATCTTTGCTTTTCATATTTGTGCCAAGTATAGCCTCTGATTGCTAGAAAGTTCAAAAGTTGTGAGGTGCTGTCCAGGAAACAGATTCTGTCCTTGGATAGAAAAATTCGTATAAAATCACCAGATCATCTTTTTGTCTGAATTTTTTCGAAAACATTCTATATATAATTGTCTTTCGTGCGTCTGTTCTGAGTTTTTTGATTTGAGTTGCAGAAGTATCCCGAACAGATCAATTACTACCTGCTGTTCTGTTTTTCACAGATTCTTTCCTGTTTTGCCTTTCCTTCATTTTGCAAATCAAGAGCTTGCTTTTTCTTTGCAAAAACCTTTTGGCAATCTTGAGAAACAGTAGAACTTCAAGAATATCTTTATTTACAGCAAGGTATAATTATTTTATTAAGGGTACTAACCTCGCTAATCAGATTATGATGAGTTATGTATGAAGGGAGTTTTCAAGTGTGCGAGGGAAGATGATAAAAAGATTCACGAGTGTCAAGCGCTCAAGATTGGGGATGCCCCCGTGCACCCCCAAGAAATATTCAAGGAGACTCAAGCGTCTAAGCTTGGGATGCCCCCGTCCATCCCCTTCTCCATCAACATTATCAGTTCGTCTTTCGTTCCACTATATTTTTATCACTTCATGTGTTATGTGCTATGCTTGGAGCGTCTTGCTTTTAGTTTTCTTTTTAGTTTTTCATAACGAGTCGGAACTCAGCATTCTTTATGTGGGAGAGAAACACGCTCCACTTCTACCTAGAACATAACATAGAATTTTCATGTCTATCTTTGTTGTGTGTGTTCTTTGTCTTTTAATAGCTACTATCATGCTCTGCTCTTAATATTCATGCTTATCTTTTCAAAGAGCTTTTGTTTAGTTGGTTGCTTGAACTCTCTTTAATTATCATGCTCACCTTATTAAGAGAGTTTTCTTCCGTTGCATTGGTTAATGTGTCTATGATAAAGATGCTACGTGCATGATGGCGCTTAATAGTTCAGGTTTTCTTGTGGTTAGTCTCAAATAGCTGGGGGATTCCCAATGTGTTATTGGAGTACCAACATGATTTGTTTGCCGATGATGTGGTATGGTTTAGTAATATCTTCCTTCGAGAATTTATTTTGATTGACTTGGCGTATGCTCACGCATATTTAAGACTGTAAAGAAAGTCTGTCAAGCCTTGATGATCTTTTATTTCTGAGTAGCGATATAACTACCATGCCTGATTCAATGTTGCTTTGTCGCTCTGCATGATTATGACCGTCATTGCTCTCTTAGTTGGTCGCTCCCAGTCTTTTGCTAACCTCCACCTGTACTAAGCAGACTAACCTTGCAATACATAGCTCATGGGAAAGTAGCTTAAAAACTATTGTGGTAAAGAATATGTTTCCTATGTATCTTATTTCTTATAAGTTGCTTGCTGAGCGGTAACCATGTCCCTGGGGACGCCATCAACTGTCACACTCTTGTTGAATATCATGTGAGTTGCTATGCATGTTCGTCTTGTCTGAAGTAAGGGTGATTTGCCATGGGTTGAATGAATATGCATATTGTTAGAGAAGAACATTGGGCCGCCAACCAAAGCCATGTATCATGGTGGAAGTTTTAGCTTGGACATTAATCCTCAATCTCTTATGAGAATATGCTTATGCATTAAAGAGGAGTCCATCATCTATTTTCTATGTTGTCTCGGTATGGATGTCCTCAAGTTGAGATCTATCAAAAACGAGAAATCAAATGCGATTTATCTCCTTGGACCTTTGTACAGGTGGCATAGAGGTACCCCTTTGTGACACTTGGTTGAAACATATGTAATGCAATGATAACCCATGGAAATCCGAGCTAATTAGGACAAGGTGCGAGCACTATTGGCATTCGATGCATGAGGCTTGCAACTTATAGGATGTTTTATGCATGACACATATGAAGTACTACTACCATTGACAAAATTGCTTCCATGTTTTCAAAATAAAAAAAAAGCTCTAGCACATAACCATTCTTTTACTTTTATGTTGAGTCTCCACCTTCTTTCTTCAAGCACCAACTACTGAGAGCATGATTGTCATTCTGAGTGTAATGTGCATTGTCCCAAAGTAGCATTGTCTTTTGCATGATTTTGATATCGTTTATTTTGAAATCATCGTATCTAGTCATCACTTAAACCTTGAAGGTGCCCCTGCATTTATGTATTGCTTCACTAAAGGGGGCAAGCTAGATATCACTTTATCATATTTGCACATCATGTTCATTGCAAATCTTTTTGATGCTTCAGTTTCATGTTGTTAAACTTCCAGTCATTTGTGATTTTCTCATGAGGCAACTTAATTACTATAGAATCATTGTCTCAGTAAGCTTTTGTCATATGACTATAATAAGTCCTATATGGTTAATAGCATGTCACCACAGAAATTATTCTTGTTATCATTTACCTACTCGAGGACGAGCAGGAATTAAGCATGAGGATGTTGATAAGTCCAAAACGTATCTATAATTTCTGCTTGCTCCATGCCACTTTTGGGTGATATTGCTATGATATTCATACACTTCCATACACTTTTGATCATATTTGGACTAACTTACTAATCCAGTGCACCACAGTGACAGTTTCTGTTTTCGGCTGTTTTTGTATTTCAGGTTTTCACGTTACGAGAACTGCCAGGAAAAATCCAGAAAAATTATATAAAAAATCAGCGTTTCGGAAACTACCGTGCGTCCGAAGGACAGCCGGGGGGGGCACTAGGGCTCCAGGCGCCCTGGCGGCGCGCCCCCCCTGGGCCGCGCCGGGGGGGCGCCTGGGCCCCCCGAAGCTTCCCCGATGCCCCCCTTTGGCATATATTTAAAGCGTCCTCCGAAACCCTCAGAACAGGAACTTTTTTCGCGATCCATCTCTGTTCCGCCGCCGCCGCCGCTTCCAAGTTCGGGAGCGCCAGGAGAACTCTTCCCGGCACCCTGCCGGAGGGGAGGATCACCACCGGGAGCTTCTCCACCACCATGGATGCCTCCCTGATGACTCGTGAGTAGTCTCCCTTGGACCATGAGTCCATGACCAGTAGCTATGTGATGTTCTCCTCCCGTTCTTGTGCTTCACTAATTAGTCCTCGTGAGCTGCCCTACATGATCGAGGCACATATGTAATCCTTATGCTGTTGCTATGTTGAGTTTACTGGGATCCGATGGATTATGAGATTATGTTCAGATTGATCTTGAGTAATATATTTGATCTACCTCTTTTATATTTATGTTCATAAGTAATTCTTGCATGTTCTCCGTTGTTATTTATTGCTTTGGCCAAGTAATACGTAGTGACTCCAAGAGGAAACGTTATGCTCGATTGTGGGTTCATGCCCCTCGATGACTAGCTTGAGTGACAGAAACATGAGTCTAGGGGATGTGCTGTTGCCACAAGGGGGAAACAACGGTGCTTGTGCCCGCGGGTGCAAGGATTGTTTACTTTACGCAAAGTTCTTTTAATGCAGTTGTTTGTTGCATTGAGTTTACACTATGGGTGGGACTCGCAACTTTATACCAGCGAGATGTTCTGGATAGATATCTCAACGTGGACTATTAGTAGTAGATATTGATGGATTTCGGTCTACTTAATTTGGCGTATCGCCCATGCTTTGAACCTCAACCTTTCTTGCAATGTAATCAGCATTGGTTTGCGTTCGTGGTCCTGTCAATTGCCCAGCTGTAATTTGTTTACCTCACATAGCTGTTTTATCGTCTTTTGGGAGAGAGACATCACTAGTGAACATCATGAGACTCCGGTCCATATTACCATCATTGATCACATCCACTATTTACTTTTTCGCTTTTATTTACTGTTGCAAAACATTATCTATCACTACTATCATTTTCTTTTAATCCTTTGTGAACTACAAGGCCGGAGGGATTGACAACCTCTCTGTACTCGTTGGGAGCAAAGTTATTTGTATCTGTGTGCAGGTCCACGTTGATTGCTAATACGCGCCGTTAGCAGTTGACACCTACTTGTTGAACCTACGAGTCTCTGGGGATTCGATCCTTGGCATCTTTGCTAAGGGAAAACACTTCTACATACTGCATCTTACACCTTCCACTTGGGGTAACCAACGAGGGGTTCGAGGCCCATCACACCTTCATATGAAATTAAACCTGCTTTACTGAACTTAGTCATGAAAGATCAATTCTCCGATGCTGGAGATGATGCTGCTTTACACTTGAACAACTTTGTTGAACTTTGTGATATGCAAAAGTACCAAGAAATAGATGGTAATATTGTTAAGCTTAAGCTTTTTCCTTTCTCCTTGAGAGGAGGAGCTAAAATATGGTTTCAGTCTTTGCCTAGAAATAGCATAGATTCTTGGGACAAGTGCAAAGATGCTTTTATTGGAAAATACTATCCACCTGCTAAAATTATCCAACTGAGAAGTAACATAATGAATTTTAAACAATTGGATAATGAACACGTTGCCCAAGCTTGGGAACGCATGAAATCTCTTATCAAGAACTGCCCTACTCATGGTTTGACTACTTGGATGGTTATCCAAACTTTTTATGCAGGCTTGAACTTTACCTCGCGGAACTTGTTAGATTCAGCCGCGGGAGGAACTTTTATGTCAACTACACTTGGTGCTGCCACGAAGCTTCTCGATGAGATGATGACCAACTATTCCCAATGGCACACCGAACGCGCTCCAACAGGTAGGAAGGTAAACTCTGTCGAGGAGATTTCCTCCTTAAATGAAAAGGTTGACTTGATCATGTCTCTACTTTCGAAGCAATCTTCTATTGATCCTCGTTATGATCCTTTAGATTCTGTGATTGCTGATGCTTATAGGAGTAACTTTGGTAGTAATCCTAGACCGTTCCCCTCTAATTCCTATGGGAACAACAATGCTTATCCTATCACCAAGAACTCCACTACTGAACTAGAGATTATGCTTAAATATTTCATCACTACCCAAAAAGCCTTTAATTAGAGTGTAGAAGAAAAACTACATAAACTAGATGATCTTTCTTTTAAGGTAGACCATTTAGCCAATGAGGTAAAATTGTTAAAAATTGAAACTTCTGCTCTTGAGGAGAGGAAGGTCATTCCTATTAATGCTACTCAAGTGCAAATTAATGAAAATATTAGGATGATGGCTAAACTTAAAGAAAGATGGGCTAGAGAAAGGGAGGAAGAAGATAGAATTAAGAGCCTTCCTACCTGTTACACTGTTGCTACTATCCAAGTTGTTGAGGATACCCAAACTCTTAGCACCCAATGTACTCCTAGTCCCAATGGACCTATTAATGGTGATGCTATGACTATAGAAACTACCAAACAAGTGAACCTAAAGGACACTACTACCACTTTACTTGATGCTCGTGACCTTGATTTTGACAATTGCACTCTTACCGAAGTTATTGATTTCCTTCACAAGATGTCTAGAGACCCCCGTACTAGCACGCTTAATCTTGCCTTCACAGAGCATATCACTAATGCTCTCATCAAAGCTAGGGAGGAGAAACTTAGAGTAGAAGCCTCCATACCTAGAAAGCTAGAAGATGGTTGGGATCCTATGATAAAAATTAAATTGAATGACTTCTCTTGTTATGCATTATGTGATGTTGGAGCTAGTACTTCTATTATGCCCAAAAGAATATATGATATGCTTAAATTGAAACCTTATGATTCTTGTTCTTTTGGTGTTCGTCTCGTTGATTCTTCCATAAAGAAACCTTTGGGGAGGATCGACGATGTTCTTATCGTTGTTAATGATCATTATGTTACCGTTGATTTTACTATTATGGATATTGAATGTGATGCTTCATGTCCAATTATTTTGGGACGTCCCTTTTTACGCACCGTTGGTGCTATCATTGACATGAAAGAGGGTAATATAAAATTTCAGTTTCCTCTCAAGAAAGGGAGGGAACACTTCCCTCGAAAGAAGATCAAGTTACCTTTTGAGTCCGTTGTATGGGCTAGCTATTCTTTTACTCTTGATAAAACTTGATCTCTATGCATTATGCCTAGCTTAAAGGCATAAAAGAAAGCGCTTTTGGGAGGAAGCCCAATGAATAAATTTATTTTGCTTTTGTTGTGTCTTGATGTTGTTTACTACAGTAGCACCATCATTGTATCTTTGCTTTTCATATTTGTGCCAAGTATAGCCTCTGATTGCTAGAAAGTTCAAAAGTTGTGAGGTGTTGTCCAGGAAACAGATTCTGTCCTTGGATAGAAAAATTCGTATAAAATCACCAGATCATCTTTTTGGTCTGAATTGTTTTGACAGCGTTCTCTATATAATTGTCTTTCGGGCGTCTGTTCTGAGTTTTTTGATTTGAGTTGCAGAAGTGCCCCGAACAAATCGATTACTACCTGCTGTTATGTTTTTCACACATTCTGTCATGTTTTGCCTTTACTTCATTTTGCAAATCAAGAGCTTGCTTTTTCTTTGCAAAAACCTTTTGGCAATCTTGAGAAACAGTAGAACTTCAAGAATATCTTTATTTCCAGCAAGGTATAATTATTTTATTAAGGGTACTAACTTCGCTAATCAGATTATGATGAGTTATGTATGAAGGGAGTTTTCAAGTGTGCGAGGGAAGATGATAAAAAGATTAGGGAGTGTCAAGCGCTCAAGCTTGGGGATGCCCCCGTGCACCCCCAAGAAATATTCAAGGAGACTCAAGCGTCTAAGCTTGGGGATGCCCCGTGCATCCCCTTCTCCATCAACATTATCAGTTCGTCTTTCGTTCCGCTATATTTTTATCAGTTCATGTGTTATGTGTTATGCTTGGAGCGTCTTGCTTTTAGTTTTCTTTTTAGTTTTTCATAACGAGTCGGAACTCAGCTTTCTTTATGTGGGAGAGAAACACGCTCCACTTCTACCTAGAACATAACATAGAATTTTCATGTATATCTTTGCTGTGTGTGTTCTTTGTCTTTTAATAGCTACTATCATGCTCTGCTCTTAGTATTCATGCTTATCTTTTCAAAGAGCTTTTGTTTAGTTGGTTGCTTGAACTCTCTTTAATTATCATGCTTATCTTATTAAGAGAGTTTGCTTCCATTGCATTGGTTAATATGTCTATGATAAAGATACTACGTGCATAATGGCGCTTAGTAGTTCAGGTTTTCTTATGGTTAGTCTCAAATAGCTGGGGGATTCCCAATGTGTTATTGGAGTGCCAACTTGATTTGTTTGCCGATGATGTGGTACGGTTTAGTAATATCTTCCTTCGAGAATTTATTTTGATTGAGTTGGCGTATGCTCACGCATATTTAAGACTGTAAAGAAAGTCTGTCAAGCCTTGATGATCTTTTATTTCTGAGTAGCGATATAACTTCCATGCCTGATTCAATATTGCTTTGTCGCTCTGCATGATTATGACTGTCCTTGCTCTCTTAGTTGGTCGCTCCCAGTCTTTTGCTAACCTCCACCTATACTAAGACTAACCTTGCAATACATAGCTCATGGGAAAGTAGCTTAAAAACTATTGTGGTAAAGAATATGTTGCCTATGTATCTTATTTCTTATAAGTTGCTTGCTGAGCAGTAACCATGTTTCTGGGGACTCCATCAACTGTCACACTTTTGTTGAATATCATGTGAGTTGCTATGCATGTTCGTCTTGTCTGAAGTAAGGGTGATTTGCCATGGGTTGAATAAGTATGCATATTGTTAGAGAAGAACATTGGGCCGCCAACCAAAGCCATGCATCATGGTGGAAGTTTTAGCTTGGACATTAATCCTCAATCTATTATGAGAATATGCTTATGCATTAAAGAGGAGTCCATCATCTATTTTCTATGTTGTCCCGGTATGGATGTCCTCAAGTTGAGATCTATCAAAAACGAGAAATCAAATGCGATTTATCTCCTTGGACCTTTGTACAGGTGGCATAGAGGTACCCCTTTGTGACACTTGGTTGAAACATATGTAATGCAATGATAACCCATGGAAATCCGAGCTAATTAGGACAAGGTGCGAGCACTATTGGTATTCGATGCATGAGGCTTGCAACTTATAGGATGTCTTATGCATGACACATATGAAGTACTACTACCGTTGACAAAATTGCTTCTATGTTTTCAAAATAAAAAGCTCTAGCACTTAACCATTCTTTTACTTTTATGTTGAGTCTCCACCTTCTTTTAAAAGCACCAACTACTAAGAGCATGATTGTCATTCTAAGTGTAATGTGCATTGTCCCAAAGTAGCATTGTCTTTTGCATGATTGTGATATCGTTTATTTTGAAATCATTGTATCTAGTCATCACTTAAACCTTGAAGGTGCCCCTGCATTTATGTTTTGCTTCACTAAAGGGGGCAAGCTAGATATCACTTTATCATATTTGCACATCATGTTCATTGCAAATCTTTTTGATGTTTCAGTTTCATATTGTAAAACTTTCAGTCATTTGTGATTTTCTCATGAGGCAACTTAATTACTATAGAATCATTGTCTCAGTAAGCTTTTGTCATATGACTATGAAAAAGTCCTATATGGTTAATAGCATGTCACCACAGAAATTATTCTTGTTATCATTTACCTACTCGAGGACGAGCAGGAATTAAGCTTGGGGATGTTGATACGTCCAAAACGTATCTATAATTTCTGCTTGCTCCATGCCACTTTTGGGTGATATTTCTATGATATTCATACACTTCCATACACTTTTGATCATATTTGGACTAACCTACTAATCAAGTGCACCCAGGTGCCAGTTTCTATTTTCGGCTGTTTTTGTATTTCAGGTTTTCACGTTACGAGAGCTGTCAGGAAAAATCCAGAAAAATCATATAAAAAATCAGCGTTCCGAAACCTACCTTGCGCCCGAAGGACAGCCGGGGGGGCCACCAGGGCTCCAAGCGCCCTGGCGGCGCCCCCCCCCCTGGGCCGCGCCGAGGGGGCGCCTGGGCCCCCCGAGCCCCGTCTGGTGCCCCCCTTCGGCATATATTTAGAGCGTCCTTCGAAACCCTCGGGACGGGAACTCTTTTTCGCGATCTCATCTCTGTTTCGCCGACGCCGCCGCTTCCAAGATCGGGAGCACCAGGAGAACTCTTCCCGGCACCCTGTCGGAGGGGAGGATCACCATCGGGAGCTTGTCCACCACCATGGACGCCTCCCGGAGGAGTTGTGAGTAGTCTCCCTTGGACCATGAGTCCATGACCAGTAGCTATGTGGTGTTCTCCTCCCCTTCTTGTGTTTCACTAATTAGTCCTCGTGAGCTGCCCTACATGATCGAGGCACATATGTAATCCTTATGCTGTTGCTATGATGAGTTTGCTGGGATCCGATGGATTATGAGATTATATTCAGATTGTTCTTGAGTAATATATTTGATCTACCTCTTTTATATTTATGTTCATAAGTAATTCTTGCATGTTCTCCGTTGTTATTTAATACTTTGGCCAAGTAATACGTAGTGACTCCAAGAGGGAACGTTATGCTCGATTGTGGGTTCATGCCCCTCGATGACTAGCTTGAGTGACAACAACATGAGTCTAGGGGATGTGCTGTTGCCACAAGGGGGAAAACAACGGTGCTTGTGCCCGCAGGTGCAAGGATTGTTTACTTTACGCAAAGTTCTTTTAATGCAGTTGTCTGTTGCATTGAGTTTACACTCTGGGTGGGACTCGCAACTTAATACCAGCGAGATGTTCTGGATAGATATCTCAAGGTGGATGATTAGTAGTAGATATTAATGGATTTCGGTCTACTTACTTTGGCGTACCGCCCATGCTTTGAGCCTCAACCTTTCTTGCAATGTAGTCAACATTGGTTTGCGTTCGTGGTGCTGTCAATTGCCCAGCTGTAATTCGTTTACCTCACATAGCTGTTTTATCGTCTTTTGGGAGAGAGACATCACTAGTGAACATCATGAGACTCCGGTCCATATTACCATCATTGATCACATCCGCTATTTACTTTTTGCTTTTACTTACTATTGCAAACATTATCTATCACTACTATCATTTGCGTTTAATCCATTGTGAACTACAAGGCCGGAGGGATTGACAACCTCTCTGTACTCGTTGGGAGCAAAGTTATTTGTATCTGTGTGCAGGTCCACGTTGATTGCTAATCCGCGCCGTTAGCAGTTGACACCTACTTGTTGAACCTAGGAGTCTCTGGGGATTCGATCCTTGGCATCTTTGCTAAGGGAAAAACTTCACAACACTGCATCTTACACCTTCCACTTGGGGTAACCAACGAGGGGTTAGAGGCCCATTAGATGCCTCCATGTCAACTTGTGGTTCACCTTTATGTGAAGCTGAGGCTTCCACCTGAGAGGACGAAGTACTCTCCTTCACCTCTGTTGGGCGAATCTTGCCAATGGACAAGTGTTGAATTTCTTCTGAAGCATATTTTTCTACTACATCAATTGGCAATTTCTCTACTTGCGAGCCATTAGATTCATCAAACTTCACATCTACCGTCTCTTCAACCTTTCGGGTGAAATTGTTGTAGACACGGTAAGTGCGAGAGTTTGAGCCATAAACGAGTAGAAAACCTTCATGAGATTTAGAAGAAAATTTTGAATGATGATGCTTGTCAAGAATGTAGCACTTTGACCCAAATACTCGAAAGTATCTGACTTGGGGTTTGTTACCGGTGTGAAGCTCATATGCCGTCTTGCCGTGAAGCTTGTGAAGATATAGTCGGTTTGTAGCATGGCGAGCTGTCTCAACCGCTTCGTCCCAAAAGTGTCTTGGCGTCTTGTATTCATCAAGCATCGTTCTAGCCATCTCAATAAGTGTCGGGTTCTTCCTCTCAACAACTCCGTTCTGTTGAGGTGTGTACGTAGCTGAGAACTTATATGAAACCCCTTCCTCATCAAGAAAGGTATCCACATTGGTGTTCTTGAACTCCGTTCCATTGTCTCTCCGAACCTTCTTGGTATTCACTTCAAATTGATTTTGAGCCGTTCTATAGAAGTTCTTGAAGATCTTTTGGACCTGCGATTTATCATCAAGAAAGAACACCCATGTGAATCTGGAAAAATCATCAACAATGACCAATCCAAAGGAGTTACCACTGAGACTCTTGTAAGCATTGGGACCAAAAAGATCCATGTGAAGCAGCTCAAGTGGTCTTCTCGTGGTCAAGATATTCTTTACCGTATGACTTCCTCCAACTTGTTTCCCTGCTTGGCAAGCTCAACAAAGTCTATCCTTGTCAAATGTACACTACAAAATAACATCCATGACATTTTGGGCCGAACGAATTTTTTCGTCATGCTTATTGATACGTCTCCAACGTATCTATAATTTTTTATTGTTCCATGCTATTATTTATGATGTTTTGGATGTTTCATGGGCTTTGTCATACACTTTTATATTATTTTTGGGACTAACCTATTAACCCAAAGGCCCAGTCCAGATTGTTGTTTTTTGCCTGTTTCAGGGTTTTGCAGAAAAGGAATATCAAACGGAGTCCAAACGGAATGAAACCTTCAGGAGAGATATTTGTGGAGAAAATCACGCACGGGAGACTTGAGAACCACGGAGTAGGGGCTACGAGGTGCCCACCAGGGTGGGGGGTGCGCCCCATGCCTCGTGGGCCCCTCGTGAGTCCCCCGGTGTCCTCCTTCCTCCTATATAAGCCTATGTACCCCGAAACCATCAGCAATATAGAGAAAACCCTAATTCCACTGCCATAACCTTCTGTTCCCGTGAGATCCCATCTTGGAGCCTGTTTTGGAGCTCCGCCGGAGGGGAGTTCCATCACGGAGTGCTTCTATATAATCATCATCACCCTCACCATGAGTTGTGAGTAGTTTACCACAGACCTTCGGGTCCGTAGCTAGTATCTAGATGGCTTCTTCTCTTTCTTTGGATCTCAATACAAAGTTCACCTCGGTCTTCGAGGTGATCTATTCGATGTAATCTCTTTTTGCGGTGTGTTTGTCGAGATCCGATGAATTGTGAGTTTATGATCAAGATTATCTATGAGAAATATTTGGTTCTTTTCTGAACTCTTTATGTGTGCTCATAATATCCTTGCAAGTCTCTTCAAATTATTGGTTTTGTTTGGCCTACTAGATCTATAGCTCTTGCAATGGGAGAATTGCTTGGCTTTGGGTTCAATCTTGTGGTGTCCTTTCCCAGTGACAGTAGGGGCAGCAAGGCATGTATTGTATTGTTGCCATCGAGGATAAAAAGATGGGGTTTATATCATATTGCTTGAGTTTATCCCTCTACATCATGTCATCTTGCTTAAGGCATTACTCTGTTCTTATGAACTCAATACACTATATGCATGCTGGATAGTGGTCGATGTGTGGAGTAATAGTAGTAGATGAAGGCAGGAGTCGGTATACTTTTCTCGGATGTGATGCCTATATACAATGATCATGCCTAGATAGTCTCGTAATTATTCGCTTTTCTATCAATTGCTCGACAGTAATTTGTTTACCCGCCGTAGAATATCTCTATCATGAGAGAAGCCACTAGAGAACACTATGGCCCCTGGGTCTATTCTCAACACATCAATCTACATCTACTTTACTTTTCCGCTTTTACTTTCTGTTCTTATAAAAAAACCTATCATCTCTATCAGATCTCACTTTCGTAAGTGACCGTAAAGGGATTGATAACCCCTTATCGCGTTGGCTGCGAAGTTCTTATTTGTTTGTGCAGGTGCGAGGGACTCGCGCGTGGTGTCCTACTAGATTCATACCTTGGTTCTCAAAAACTGAGGGAAATACTTACGCTACTGTGCTGCATCTCCCTTTCCTCTTCGAGGGAATACAACGCAAGCTCGAGAAGTAGTAAGAAGAATTTCTGGCGCCGTTGCCGGGGAGGCTTACGCAAAAGTCATATACCAAGTACCTATCACAAACCCTTAGCCTTCGCATTACATTTTTTTGCCTCTCGTTTTCCTCTCCCCTACTTCACCCTTACCTTTTTATTTGCCCTTCTTCTGTCGTGTGTTTATCGTTCGCTTGCTTCTTGTTTGCTTGTGTGTGTTGGATTGCTTGCTTATCACTATGGCTCAGAACAATACCAAATTGTGTGACTTCTCCAATACCAACAATAATGACTTTATTAGCACTCTGATTGCTCCTATTACCGATGCTGAATCTTGTGAGATCAATGCTGCTTTTATGAATCTTGTCATGAAAGATCAATTCTCTGGCCTTCCTAGTGAAGATGCCGCTACCCATCTAAACAACTTTGTTGATTTGTGTGATATGCAAAAGAAAAGGGATACGGATAATGATATTGTTAAATTGTAGTTATTTCCGTTTTCACTTAGAGATCGTGCTAAAACTTGGTTTTCCTCTTTGCCTAGAAATAGTATTCATGCGTGGAATAAGTGCAAAGATGCTTTTATCTCTAAGTATTTCCCTCCTGCTAAGATCATCTCTCTTAGAAACGATATTATGAACTTTAAGCAACTAGATCATGAGCATGTTGCACAAGCTTGTGAGAGAATGAAACTAATGATGCGTAATTGCCCTACACATGGTTTGAATCTATGGATGATTATTCAGAACTTTTGTGTTGGCTTGAATTTTTCCTGTAGAAATCTTTTAGATTCGGCCACAGGAGGCACTTTTATGGAAACTACCTTAGGAGAAGCTACCAAACTCCTAGATAATACCATGGTTAATTATTCTCAATGGCACACCAAAAGATCTACTAGTAAAAAAGTGCGTGCTATTGAAGAAATTAGTGTTTTGAGGTGAAAGATGGATGAACTTGTGAAGTTATTTGCTTCTAAGAGTGCTTCTTCTAATCCTAATGATATGCTTTTGTCCACTTTGATTGAAAATAACAATGAATCTCTGGATGTGCATTTTGTTGGTAGGAATAATTTTGGTAACAATGCTTATAGAGGAAATTTTAATCCTACGCCTTTTCCTAGTAATTCCTCTAATAATTATGCTAATTCCTACAACAAATCTTATGGAAAGATGTATTCTGAATTTGAAACTAGAGTTAAGGAGTTTATGATCTCGAAAAAGAATTTCAATGCTTTGCTTGAAGAGAAATTGCTTAAGATTGACGAATTGGCTAGAAGTGTGGATATAATTACTCTTGATGTTGATTCTTTGAAACTTAGATCTATCCCACCTAAGCATGATATCAATGAACCTCTCAAAGCCATGAGAATTTCCATTGATGAATGCAAAGAAAGAACTGCTAGGATGGGTGCTAAAAGAGAGAATTATATTAAAGCATGTTCTTCTAGTTATCTTGAAAATAAAGATGAAGATCTGAAAGTTATTGATGTGTCTCCCATTAGATCCTTGTTTTCTAGTATAAATCTTGATGAAGATAGGATTGGAGATGATTCTGCTTTAAGGTGTCCCAATGATTCGGAGTTTTTAGATCTTGATGCTAAAATTGTTAAAAGTAGGAGTGAAGAGATTAAAACTTTGCATAGTGATGAACCCACTACTTTGGATTTCAAGGGATTGAATTATGATAATTGCTCTTTGATTGATTGTATTTCCTTGTTTCAATCCGTACAAAATTCTCCGCATGCTTATAGTCAAAATAAAGCTTTCACCAAACACATAGTTGATGCTTTGATGCAATCTTATGAAGAAAAACTTGAGTTAGAAGTTTCTGTCCCTAGAAAACTTGATGATGAGTGGGAACCTACTATTAAAATAAAAATAAAAGATCATGAATGCTATGCTTTGTGTGATTTGGGTGCAAGTGTCTCCACTATTCCAAAAACTTTGTGTGATTTGCTAGGTTTCCATGAGCTTGATGATTGTTCTTTAAATTTGCATCTTGCGGATTCCACTATTAAGAAAACTATGGGAAGAGTTAATTATGTTCTTATAGTTGCCAATAGGAATTATGTGCCCGTAGATTTCATTGTTCTTGATATAGATTGCGATCCTTCATGTCCTATTATTCTTGGTAGACCTTTCCTTAGAACGATTGGTGCAATTATTGATATGAAGGAAGGAAATATTAGATTCCAATTTCCGTTAAGGAAAGGCATGGAACACTTTCCTAGAAAGAAAAATCAAATTACCATATGAATATATTATGAAAGCCACTTATGGATTGCCTTCCAAAGATGGCAATACCTAGATCTATCATGTATCGTGCCTAGCTAGGGGTGTAAAACGATAATGCTTATTGGGAGGCAACACAATTTTATATTTTTTGTTTTTGCTGCTGTTAGGGAATAAAATATTTCATCTAGCTTCTGTTTATATGTGGTTTCATGTTTTTTTAGTGTTTGTGCCAAGTAGAACCTTTGGGAAGACTTGTATTAAGTTTATGTGATCTTGCTGTGAAAAACAAAATCGTTAGCGCTTGCTAGAATGGTCATCCGATTTTACTAGAGCGTGATATTTAGTTGATTCTTTTTGAAGATGATTAATAGACAAATTCCTCACGTTTACCAATTTAGTTTGAATTTTTTGGAGTTACAGAAGTATGCGAAACCTCCAGATTACTACAGACTGTTCAGTTTTTGACAGATTCTGTTTTTCGTGTGTTGTTTGCTTATTTCAATGCATCTATGAGTAATATTGGGAGGTATGAACCATAGATAAGTTGGAATACAGTAGGTTTAACACCAATATAAACAAATAATGAATTCATTGCAGCACCTTTGAGTAGTGGTTTGCTTTCTTATACTAACAGAGCTCACGAGAATTATTGTCTAAGTTTTGTGTTGTGAAGTTTTCAAGTTTTGAGTATTGCTTTGATGGACTATGGAACAAAGATTAGCAAGGGCCTAAGCTTGGGGATGCCCAAGGCACCCCAAGTAAAATTCAAGGACAATCAAAAGCCTAAGCTTGGGGATGCCCCAGGAAGGCATCCCCTCTTTCGTCTTCATCCATTGGTAACTATACTTGGAGCTATATTTTTATTCACCACATGATATGTGTTTTGCTTGGAGAGTCTTGTATAATTAGAGTCTTTCCTAGATAGTTTGCCACAGTCATCCTTGTTGGACACACCTATTTGAGAGAGTTAAATATGGCCTAGGAATTTATAGAACACTCTATGTGCTTCACTTGTATCTTTTGAGTTGAATAGTTTTTGCTCTAGTGCTTCACTTATATCTTTTAGAGCACGGTGGTGATTATATTTTGTAGAAATTGTTTAACTCTCATGCTTCACTTATATCCTTTTGAGAGTCTATGAAAACAGCATGGTAATGTGTTTAGGCTATAAAACTAGTCTTCACATAATAGACATCCAATATCAATGTAGTAAAAACTTTCACACTAAGTGAATTGAATATGATGAGAAGTTGGATGCTTGATAATTGTTTTGAGATATGAGGATAGTGATATTAGAGTAATGCTAGTGGAGTTATTATGAAATTGAGAAATACTTGTGTTAAGGTTAGTGATTCCCGTAGCATGCACGTATGGTGAACCGCTATGTGACTAAGTTAGAGCATGAGGTAGTTGTAAAGTGCCAACCTTTGTGTGGAGGTCGGGGGCGTGCAATGGTTAACTCCTACCAACCTCCCCCCTATGAGCATGCGTTGATTTCTTTGTTTTGATGACTCGTAAATTTTTGCAATAAGTATATGAGTTCTTATGACTAATGTTGAGTCCATGGATATTACGCACTCTCACCCTTCCACCATTGCCAGCCTCTCTTGTACCGCGCAACTTTTGCTGGTACCATAAACCCACTATATATCCTTCCTCAAAACAGCACCATACCTACCTATCATGGCATTTCCATAGCCATTCGGAGATATATTGCCACGCAACTTTCCACCGTTTCGTTCATATGACACGCATCATATTGTCATATTGCCTTGCATGATCATGTAGTTGACATCGTATTTGTGGCAAGGCCACCATGCATAATTTTTCATACATGTCACTCTTGATTCATTGCACATCCCGGTACACCGCTGGAGGCACTCATGTAGAGTCATACTTGTTCTAGTATCGAGTTCTAATATCGAGTTGTAAATCAATAGAAGTGTGATGATCATCGTTATTAGAGCATTGTCCCGTGCGAGGAAAGGCCAATAATAAAAAAAAGATGGCCCAAAAAATAGAGAGGGGCTAATAAAAAAAGAGAGAGAAAGCCACTCCAAAAAATTAGAGAAAAGAGAGAAGGGACAATTGCTACTATCTTTTTCCACACTTTTGTTTCAAAGTAGCACCATGTTCTTCATGATAGAGAGTCTCATGTTTAGTCACTTTCATATACAAGTGGGAATTTTCATTACAGAACTTGGCTTGTATATTCCAACGATGGGCTTCTTCAAATGCCCTAGGTTTTCATGAGCAAGCAAGTTGGATGCACACCCACTAGTTTCTTTTGTTGAGCTTTCATACATATTTAGCCCTAGTGCATCCGTTGCATGGCAATCCCTAGTCACTCACATTGATATTTATTGATGGGCATCTCCATAGCCCGTTGATACGCCTAGTTGATGTGAGACTATCTCCCTCCTTTTGTCTTCTCAACAACCACCTCTCTATTCCACTCATAGTGCTATGTCCATGGCTCACGCTCATGTATTGCGTGAAAGTTGAAAGGTTTGAAAGAATAGAGTATGAAAACAAGTGCTTGGCTGAAATCGGGGTTGTGCATGATATGAATATTTTGTGTGATGAAGAGGGAGCATGGCCAGACTATATGACTTTGTAGGGATAACTTTCTTTAGCCATAGTATTTTGAGAGGACATGATTGCTTTGTTAGTATACTTGAAGTATTATTATTTCTTATGTTAATATAGACTTTTATCTTGAATCTTTCAGATATGAACATTCATGCCACAATTAAGAGAATTACATTGAAAAACTATTTTGGTTAGCATTCCACATCAAAAATTCTGTTTTTATCATTTACCTACTCGAGGACGAGGAGCAATTAAGCTTGGGGATGCTTGATACGTCTTCAACGTATCTAATTTTTTTATTGTTCCATGCTATTATTTATGATGTTTTGGCTGTTTAATGGGATTTGTCATACACTTTTATATTATTTTTGGGACTAACCTATTAACCCAAAGGCCCAGTCCAGATTGTTGTTTTTTGCCTGTTTCAGGGTTTTGCAAAAAAGGAATATCAAACGGAGTCCAAACGGAATGAAACCTTCAGGAGAGATATTTTTGGAGAAAATCACACACGAGAGACTTGAGAACCACATAGTTGGGGCTACGAGGTGCCCACAAGGGTGGGGGCGCGCCCCCTGCCCAGGGCGCGCCCCCCGCCCTCGTGGGCCCCTCGTGAGTCCCCCGGTGTCCTTCTTCCTCCTATATAAGCCTACGTACCCCAAAACCATCAGCAACAGAGAGAAAACCCTAATTCCACCGTCTTAACCTTCTATTCTCGTGAGGTCCCATCTTGGAGCCTGTTCCGGAGCTCCGCCAGAGGGGGGATCCATCACGGAGTGCTTCTACATCATTATCATCGCCCTCACCATGAGTTGTGAGTAGTTTACCACGGACCTTTGGGTCCATAGCTAGTATCTAGATGGCTTCTTCTCTCTCTTTGGATCTCAATACAAAGTTCTCCTCGGTCTTCGAGGAGATCTATTCGATGTAATCTCTTTTTGTGGTGTGTTTATCGAGAACCGATGAATTGTGAGTTTACGATCAAGATTATCTATGAGAAATATTTGGTTCTTTCATGAACTCTTTATTTGTGCTCATAATATCCTTACAAGTCTCTTCGATTATTGGTTTGGTTTGGCCTACTAGATCTGTAGTTCTTGCAATGGGAGAAGTGCTTGGCTTTGGGTTCAATCTTGCGGTGTCCTTTCCCAGTGACAGTAGGGGCAGCAAGGCACGTATTGTATTGTTTCCATCGAGCATAAAAAGATGGGGTATATATCATATTGCTTGAGTTTATCCCTCTACATCATGTCATCTTGCTTAAGGCGTTACTCTGTTCTTATGAACTCAATGCACTAGATGCATGCTGCATAGTGGTCGATGTGTGGAGTAATAGTAGTAGATGCAGGCAGGAGTCTGTCTACTTGTCTCGGACGTGATGCCTATATACAATGATCATGCCTAGATAGTCTCATAAGTATTCGCTTTTCTATCAATTGCTCGACAGTAATTTGTTTACCAGCCGTAGAATATCTCTATCATGAGAGAACCACTAGAGAACACTATGGCCCCCGGGTCTATTCTCAACACATCAACCTACATGTACTTTACTTCTTCCGCTTTTACTTTTTGTTCTTATAAAATAAAATACCAAAAATATAAATTATCATCTCTATTAGATCTCACTTTCGTAAGTGATCGTAAAGGGATTGACAACCCCTTATCGCGTTGGCTGTGAAGTTCTTATTTGTTTGTGCAGGTGCGAGGGACTCGCGCGTGGTCTCCTACTGGATTGATACCTTGGTTATCAAAAACTGAGGGAAATACTTACGCTACTATGCTGCATCTCCCTTTCCTCTTCGAGGGAATACAACGCAAGCTCGAGAAGTAGCACTTATGACACTTCTATAGAAAAAAGTCTATATTGACATAAGAAATAATAATACTTCAAGCGTACTAACAAAGCAATCATGTCTTCTCAAAATACTATGGCTAAAGAAAGTTATCCCTACAAAGTCATATAGTCTTCGAGGGAATACAACGCAAGCTCGAGAATTAGCTCCTACTTCTATGACAAAAAAATCATGATAGAAAATGGGCTTTTCATCCTGGGTGGGCCGGAGACGCAGCTGCATGACATTCTTTGGGCCGTCCATGACGGAAAAACCGTGGTAAAAATGGGGGCGAGGAAATTTTTGGGGAGTTCCCGGTTACGGTGGGTGGTCGGGGCAGAGCGATGCACAGAGGTTTGCGCATTTCTCTCGTACACGTCGCGTGTATGTGCGAGGCGTTGGGTTCTAACTAAACCCGAGCGAGGGGTTCGCTTACTGAACCCGAGCGATTGCACTAGCTATGTTACTGAACCCGAGCGATCGATCCCTTGGCTGCTAACTGAACCTGAGCGATTCCTTCTAAGCCGATCGATCGCTGCTGCTGCTTACTGAAGCCGATCGAACCTGCTGCCTCTTGATGAACAGTGAACGTGGGGTTCGCTGAACGAGTCAAGACATACGTGGTTGGGATTGGATGAACAGGACCCCGTGGGGGTTGGATGAACAAGACCCCATGGGGGTTGGACGTTGCAGTTGTTGCTGGATGAACAGGACCCCAAAACAAGGCCGCCATAGCCGAGGCGTTGGGGGTGAATGAACAGGACCCCGTGGAGGGCTGGTTGAATTGTAGCCAGTGGAGGGCTGGTAGGATGAAGAGGACCCCGTGGAGGGCTGGATGAATAGGACCCCGTGGAGGGCTGTATGAACAGTAGACGGTGGATGTAGAGGAAGACGCGGTGAATGAACAGTGCAGGTGGAGGCTAGAGGAAGTCAACGGTGGGTGAACAGTAGCCCGTGGAGTCCCGTTTTGCGGTATGCCACACCCCTCCCGATGAACAGGACCCCCGTTTTGACCGTAGCGCTCCAAGACAAGTTTGTTTCCTTCGTTTTGCGGTATGCCAGACCCCTCTCGATGAATAGGATCTCGTTTTGACCGTAGCCGGTCGAGCAGAAGGCCGTTTCCTCCGTTTTGCAGTAAGCCAGACCCTTCCCGATGAACAGGACCCCGTTTCGACTATACCCACTCTAGCAGAAGGCCGTTTCCCTCCGTTTTGCGGTACGCCACACCCGGTTTCGGCTGTTCCGTCCAAGCCGGTTGCCTCCTGATGAACACGATGCTGTTTCTCCATTCCTACCCCGCCGGTTTGCTGCCGATGAACACGATGCCCTTGGTGCTGTCCGCTGCCTCCCCATGTACACCCGCCCTAGCGTACGTATGCGCGAGTACGCATTTGAGACTCCGCCTGTATGTATGTACGTAGACATGTTTTTTGCCCTGTGAATGTACGTACGTGTAACGGTTTTGAAGGGACTATATGTACGACACGTGTTGCTCCTTACACGTACACGTGCGCAACCTGGCAAATAACGCTATGTATGATTCCAACGGGTGGGTCCCAGCTATCAGGGAGGACAAGGAGGCACTTCCTTGTGTGTGAAGATATAGCTGGCGGGTCCTAGCTGTCAGGGGCGGAATCATGTTTTTGCCCGTAATAAGGAGGCACTTCCGCTTGCGAAGATGTTGCTAGTGGGTCCCAGGTGTTAGGGGCAGGAATAAGGAGGCACTTCCTTCTGTGCGAAGATATAGGTGGTGGATCCTAGCTTTCAAGGGGAGGAATAATTTTATTTTCGCGTAATAAGGAGGCGGTTATATGCGTGCGTCCATGGAACTGGTGCGTCCGCACTGTCAGCCTCTCCATGTACAGTCTTCTTCCGATAACTCTCGTTTGTTGACCATGCCGCACCAAGCGCACCAATGAGGTGGACGACGACGACACCCCAGACGGCAATGATCCGGAGATGGTAAGACGCGGTAGTGGAGTCATAGACGGAGAGGTGTACGAGGGTTAACTGGTTCTGGTGCGGCGTGATTCTACAGTCGGCGGAGAATTAGAGGAGGTGTGGAGGGGTTGGCCTAGCCGGCGGCGGGGTATCGCTTCACAGCGAAGCTTTCTAAGCAAAGGTGCTAGCAGCCGGAGGCCGAAGGAGGTGGTCCCGGCGGCCGTGGAGGAAGAAGACGAGAGACTGAAGATGGATGCCGTCCATTGGATGTAAATTGAACGGCTAAGGATGTCAGAATCATTTGTTGACTAACTTGACAACGCCTTGCGTTGGCTTTGACCTAGTGGACCATATTTGAGCCTCCAAAATGTGGCACATATTCAATCCATTTTTTAGAATTTACACTCCATTTGCTGGGCTGGGTGAACAAATAATGTAGCGTCCATGCGGCCCATTTATATTATTTCTAAAAAAACTACAGTGCATTTGCAATTTCTCAAAATACACGAATTTGCTCGGCTGGGTGAACAAATAATATAAGGTCCATGCCGCCGATTTAATTTTTCCTAAAAAATTACAGCCCATTTGCCCTTTCTGGAATTACAAAATTTTGCTCGGCTAGTTCTCATTATATTGTTGGGTTGGGCGCAGCAATGTTATCAAAAAATGAACAATGGCTGATCATTTTCTTAGAAATATATTTAATAATAAGTGTTTTATTACTACATTGGTCCTCAAATCTTACCAAGCTTTGGTACACAATGAACAACATTTTTGTTGCCTTAAAGTAAAAAAAAAAACAAAACAATTTTAATGTTAAAAAATTAATTTTATAAGTTAATAAGACGTGGGATATTTTTTGTTATGTTTGTAAGTATCTGTTAAATATATGATGATAATAACAATAATATATAAAATCATATAAATATATATAATATAGTAAAAAGGGGAACATAAGTTGGACCTGGCGTTCCAATTCGTAAATAGAAAAATAGAACATATCTCTGTGTTTTCTCCTTTAAAAAAATACATAAGTTGGGCTGCGAATCTTTAAGAAAAAATAAAACCTAGGATGGGAGGCCCATAGGCCGGTCGATACATGACGGCCCTAAAAAATACAAACCGGCTTGTCGTGAGCTGCACATGTTTAAAAAAAAACCTAGACTAGTCAGCCCACAACCTAGCTGATACATTTCCCAAAAAATAAACAGCGGATACTTGTTGGCTCACTGATAATGAATGATACTACCTGCTAGCTCCCTAATAACTGACTTTGTTGTAAATTTATCTCTTTAGTAGCAGTAACTACATTGACAAACCCGTGGGCCCCATTGTCAATATAGCATTAGGTGGAAGTATTTTTTCAATGAGGCACTTGCTAGCATACGTCCATGGGCCTGGTGGGTCCCTATTGTCCGCCTCTCCACGTACGGTCCTCTCCAGATTCCTCTTGCTTGTGGAGCATGTTCACAACGGCAGACAGCGGCGCCGCGGCGAGCGCACAAAGGCAGAGGATGACGTCCAGGCCCCGAACGAGAACACACCGGAGCCAGTGAAGATGTGATACAGTAGTGCTAGAAGCAGTGCCAAACTTCTTTGTAAAGTTCTGAAGTAGCCCAGTGGCCTGGTTCAACTCCCCAACCCCTGCTCCGCCCGGGTTCGATTCCACCCGATGCAGGGAAAATGTAGCCAATTTTTTTCCTCTGCCATTACTGACATGTGGGTCCCCATTGTCATCTACGCACACCACCTCCAACACTTCGCAAATCTCTGTCCCTAATTTTCTCTGTTTTTTGCACTCAACATTGTGTGGGCATGTTCGGAAAGGCCGTGTTAATATAAATGATCTGCCCTCTGAAACTGAAACTTACAGTTTCTTCTTTGAGAATCACATTGTCTACACTTTTATATGAAACTACATTTTTGAAGTAATAAAAATAGATCTCTAGATTTGAAAAAATACTTCATATGCTCAATACTGCAAATCTGACATTCATATCTAAAAGTAATCTCGAAATACACAACACAAAACACAATTCACAACATGCAAATAGTAACAACCCTAAGCTCCTCCTGGGACTATGGGGGGCAGTCCCCTCCTATTCCTTGGCGGCAGACACCCGCCCCGAGGTGAACGACAAGGGAGAGGATGGCGGGGAAGCATCATCATGCCAACTGCTTTTCTCCTCTTGCAGTTGGGTACGGTCGAGGAAGACTCTACCGGCTCGTTCTTAAACGGCACCCTCACAAACGGCACTATGTTAATGCTCGATCCTTCAACCTCTGGTGGATGCTCCATCTTGGATCGATACTCCCACCATCGCTTCCCCATGTCCGGATTTGGTGAATCTGTCTGCACCATGGCCCAGAGGAGCAACTCTATGTACTCCTCCGCGACTCCCTCCCGATGTATCGACTCCTTTTCACACTATTCCAGATATTGGCCATCGCTTTCACCATCGCCGCTAATTGGTCCGGGTTGTCAAACCAAGACAGTATCTCCAACATCCTGGCTAGCTTCATAGGGTTGTCGTCTGCGATCCTCACGTATCAGTTGTACTGCTCCATCGATCTACTTCTTCACAGCACCTTCACTCATAGGCGGTGGTTTTTGAATGGAATAGGAGAGGAGCAGCGCTGGTTTTGGATTAGAACGGGAGAGGAGCGACGGTGGTTTTGAAATTGAAGATGAGAGGAGCGGCACTTGTTTTGGATTGGAACATGATAGGAGCGGTGGTGGTTAAAGAGGAGAGGACCGGCGCTGGTCTTGGAAGTATTTTATAGTTTTGCGTATTTTGGGGTCATAGTTTGACCATGTACTGTATTTGACAAGAAAAATGTGAATGCATGTCATCAAAAATTGTATCTTTTGGTTCATATCTGAATGTACTTCCAAGTTATATTATTTTTGCAACGTATAAGAATATTTTACTTGTAAAAATAATGGTCAAATATGACCTAGAATACAAGGGATACTATTTAATGTGGGGTCACTTTCTTAATTGAAGGATAAATTGATTTTGATTTTGATCCAGTCACAGCGCGCCGGCCCTCTCATCCAATCCTAAATCGCTGTCGCATGCTCCTCTCACTCTTGTCCATTGCAAAACCGGATTGAGATCACCTACAGTACTATATGGTGCTATACTGCGGATGACAAATGGGGCCGGGCCCACAGGGTAGTGACCGTACTACATGGTGTGCTACTGCAGAGGATCCTAACCTTGCAGAACCACCCCCTCTCCTGTAGCGACCATGCTCCGAATGGACCGAAGTCTCTGTGTTCTGTGTCATCCCTGGATCAGTAATGCTGACACACACAGTACTCGAAGGATATATAGCATAGTGGCAATCGCACACTTATTACATCGAATGTCTCAAAAGGGAACTTATTACAAAATATATGGCATAAGGCCATATACCACGATAATAGCGGAAGGCTTGGAAGATAAGTGAGTCCATCAACTCCAACGGCATAGCTGACTGCACGACAAATGACCTATCGCACCTTACTCTTCTTCTGAAAAGTCTGCAACATGACATGTTGCAGCCGAAACGGGTCAGCACATGGAATATGCTGGTAAGATAACATAGTAGAGCAAGTAACAGAATAAAGGCTAACACTACATGCATATATGGCTGGTGGAGGCTCTAGGGTTAAAGTTTTTGCATAAAGCCAATTTTTTCCTACAACAAAGGAATAAATTTATTTTTAACTATCATGATAGTTGAAACATCATTGAGAAGGTTCCTCCAACTCAATCCCAGTTAAAGTAATCAATATCAACCCAACAAATTAGTTTTAGAGTGATGAGATCAATCCAATAATTCAAGTACCAGATACTCAAGATGTCCATAACCGGGGACACGGCTAATCATGATTAGTTTGTACACTCTGCAGAGGTTTGCGCACTTTTCCCCACAAGACTTGATCTCCTCTGTTGGATTTCTCGCACTACATGGTGTTTGAGAAACGGATGACTGAGACACAGTCTTTCAGAAGCATTTACTCTTTACCCCGGGTGGACCCGTACACCTACTTTCCCCTACATCTGCTAGTCCACCACTGAAAGAGCTCACACAACATACTCAACTATGCCAAAGCCCATAATGGCATTGTGGCTGCACATGGAAGTTTCTACCATGAATGGTCTTATGATCCCTTTGAGCATGGGTGGCATTCCATAGGATAATCAAATGGTACCCCCCGGGATTTCCTAGGACAACACTGGATTCTCCAGGTGCCCTGCAACCAATCCACCCAGACGTGTATTAAAGTAGCCACCTTAAGTTGAACCATTAATTAACAATCTCACATCTGTCATGGATACTCTCAAACCCAATCCACGTCTACGAGCATAGCATGGCAACCTAAGCATAGCATGGCAACCTAAGCATAACGTAGAAGTAAATCCAGGGGTTTGATAATAATGCAGGTAATAGGTTCTACCTCAATCTACTTCCCAGACCCACATGTTAAAAGATCCTACTCATGCAATGTGTGAGGGTTTGATCCAATGCATAAAAAACTTGGTAATAAAGGGTATGATCAAAGTGTTAGTTGCCTTGCTGACGATTCGCAAAACCTAGGGACTCGTAGTAGCATGCTTCGCACTCCGGGAATTCTATCACAAGCAAGCCAAGCAAAGATGCACGGGTAAAACTCAAATAAGAAGATCTAACCAGAAAGTTCAACTGAAGAACTCCGGTTTGCAAAAGGAATCATCAAACGGAGCAACGAAACTCAAACTACGAAAGAAACAAGATCTGTTTACTAGTTTGAACTAAAGTCAAATTTTACAGTACCAAAACCTTGATTAAGTTGGTTAAACAAAAAAGAGGGCTTCGAGACGAAGATCTAGGCGCTTGAATCGCCTGATTACGACTAACGAGCGAAAATTTTAACTAAAACAAAGATTAGGGTAAAAATCACGATCGAAAATAATCGCGGAAAAACCCTGAAAAAGAAAAACTGATGAACAGGCTAACGAACGAACGTTCGCTAAAAGAAACTAACGAACAAAAACATTCGTTAACAGATCTAAATGAACGAACATTCGCTAAATAGATCTTAGCGTAAAAACCGAGGAAAATCGATCTAAAAATGAACTAGGGTTTCTAAAAAAAACAGATCGGTTTAAAAAAACCGGAGGCTACCTCGTGGAATGGGATGGCTGCAGCGGTGTATTCTGGCGGTCGCCAAGGCGTCCGGCAATGGCGGCGGCGGCGGCGCGGCGAGGCGGCGCGGCGGGCAGCGGCGATGGCGTGGCAAGGAGGCGACGGGCAGCAGCGGCAGTGCCGCGCGGATCGGGCGGCGGCTAGGGTTTGGAGGCGGGGCTGGGGGTGGGCTGAGGCGGTGGCTCGTCGAGCTTTTAAAGGGCCCTGGGCGCAGTGTCCTAGTCGGACACGGCCCGGTAAGGCGGTGCACCTTTTTTTATACAATCCTGACGTAGCAAAATGGACAAAATAAATACTAAACTGACTCGAAAAATTCCGAAATAAATTTTCACTGTCCTCAAATAAAATTTAGAACAAAGTGAACATTATTCCCGGACCTAAATGCAGTTTTGAAAAATGCGTATTTTGCTTATGCAAATAAAATAGCAAATAAATCCAAATAAAATACAAAATTGATTTTAATATTTTTCCTCCAATATTTCTTTTGTTTTGGAGAAGTCATATTATCTCCGCTCATATATTTTATAATGAAATATTTTCGGAGAGAAAAACAATTAAAACCAAAGTGATTCTCGTACCGATATTTGGGAAAACTCAAATATGAAAACGGTAAAATCCCCAACTCTCTCCGTCGGTCCTTGATTTGCTTAGAATTTCGAGGTTTGCAACACATGAATGCAAAAAAATGATACACAAGATGACCTATGTATAACATTCCAAATTAAAAATTTGGGATGTTACATCTCCTCTCCGTCATCTCCATTCCAAATCCACCGTCTCACCTTTCCCTCTTCTCCATTGCAAAACCACCCCCACTCCTCTCCATCTTCTCCTTTACAGAACTACCATCTCGGCTCTCCCTCTTCTCCATTGCAAGACCACCATCTCTCCTCTCATCTTCAACAGCTAGCACCGGACCTCTCAAAAGGACATCTATGGAGAGGATGCACCAGCGAATCGGGCAGATTGTCGGCGAAGACTAGGCGATGTTAACCAGGTTGAAGGAGATCCTTGCTGTGTTTGACAATGAGTGGGAGATTTCGAGGACGGTGAGGGCCATGTGGGAATGTATGCAAAAGAGGGAGACGGTCGCGATGAGGGCGGCGACGTACTCCCCAGTGGCAGTCATGCCGCAGTCCTTCGAGTTCATCGAGTATCTCCTCTAGGCGATGGAGCAGACTGATTCGCCCAATGAGAAAGTCAGGCGGAGGTGGTAGGCGTACATGTCGAAGGTCGAGCATCCACGGGATAACAGATCGATCGAGTATGGTGTGCCGTTCGTGAGGGTGCGGTGCCAGCCGGAGCCACATGAGTATTCGTTCTCCCACCGCAAGAGGAGGCCGGATGGTTCGATGTCGCTTCCCCGTTGTTCTCCACGGTTCCCTCGCCACTCGCCTCGTTTCAACGGTGGTGGTAGGGTTTAAGGTAAGCTTCGCACTAACCTAATCTTCCATCTACTCATGCTTACAATCAATGGGAAAAGTAATGAAAATCATGCTTACAATTAGTATCTGAGTACTACGCCAATCACCTTAAAATAGCTCTGGACCAAAAACAAACACATTGTACAAATAAAGATAAATTGATTGGTGCTTCTTTCAGAAAAGAGTACTCCCTAGAAAAGTACCAATATATGCTACTAGTATTGAATTAGAGGATTTGTTGCCGAGAAAGATCCGTCCACAGATAGGGCCAATGCTTAGATGGAGCATGGTTGGTGTCAGTAATTTTTACTTTGCTCCTCGCCTCTGCATATATGCAGGTTCCATCCGTACATTTGTGCATTTCCACCCAAATGCACCTGAATAACCCTGTTTGTACATATAATGAAATAGCGTGATTACGTTATAGTGGCACTCATTGATGAAACATACTAGACATGTATTCGGTAAAGCTTTCTTTCTATATGCTAATTCTCATGCAGTTCATATTGTCGATATGAGTATAATTGCCCGTTATTCTGTATCGTGTACAGATTCTCATATGTGTTGTCATTCCAGTACAGCTAATCCGTGAACAGGCAGGGGTTCAAATCCTGTCATCCCTACCTATTACTTCTCCTATGGGCAGTAACGAGGGATCGAGTGCTACCAAAGTTCCTCTAATTCCTCAGCCAGATATTCCCCTTGCCAGGAGCCGAGTTCGCCGACTGAGACTACTTGAAAAGAATTTTCGACCAACCGATCACATGATGATGAGTCACCCACATACTTAACAAAAAATGCAAATAGAAGAGCAAGTAAATCAAGATCACTAATAAATAGTATTAACTTCATTTTCTTAATGCGAAAATATCGCGATAGTACCACAATATGCCATGGTGTGAGGGCGAGATGGGCCCTGCGACGCCTCGTACAGTAGGCCGCATATTGGAAATGCACCCAATTCTCCCCGATACACCTTCTGTCAGTGATGAACATCAGTGTACAACGGTAGTGCAAGGAGGGGCCTTGAGACATTCCAATCTCTATATGTTTGCAGATCAACTAAAATTGAGCAGCCCAGTTTGCAGAAACACTTAAACATTAACAATTGGACTAGTTGATTAAACATATACTAACAAAGATAAGAACTTTCTTTATCTACATTGGAAATGAAATGATAGAGAGGACACTCGCGCTATTTTGACTGTATTATTACTTCATTTTATCGATGGCACTAGGGTCGAGCTAGTGGCAAGCGAGGTGTACCGTGTGTCGCAAGGATGGAGGCCGGGGGTGCTTAGACTAGGATGCTGAAGCTGGTTCTTTCAGTCCCTATCTCCCCCCTAATGTTTTTGTGGTAGCATTTGGGTTGTAATCCAAACTTGGTGGAGCCGGTGCCGCGTCCCCCTACCTTCCGTGCTTATGTGGCGAACTTGTCAACTGCTAGTACTCAGTTCGTTCTAGTAGTAGTTGCATAACTGCCAGTTTACACTGAAATGTTGTCGGATAATGGTTCTCTATGGTTGGGTATCTTTAATGAAATAGGAGGAAACCCCTCTTTTGATATAAAAAAGCCAGTGGCACTAGCAGTGCCAAAACATTGCCTCAAATTAATAGTGCCGCTAGATTAAGGTGCAAAATAATAACATTAATGCTTTATCATGGCAGTGCCAAAACAGTAGCACAAGAGCAGAGTCAACATGCAGGATCTTTGGAAAACGGTCGGACCAAAAAGGAACATACCTCATGATGGGAACCATATCTGCAGTCAACGCCATCGTAGAAGGGATGACACGAGTCACCAACATGGATGATTCAATTCATGGGACCTTTTTGTGTAGTTCACCTAAAGTGAGGCAATGTTTGCATGATGCAGTTAGTAAGTACTTGGTCCCATGAGCTAGCAGCTTCTACTTCATTAGTTGCAATAAAATTGAGAACCATCAATGTTGGTTGTGAAGCTGCTGGAATGTTCAACTATAATTTGGATATCATTTGGTGCAGTTCAACGAAGATCAAGCGTGAAATGTATATCTCCATTTGCACAAAAAGGTGGAAAGGACGGTGACTATTAAGTAATGAAACATACATCAAATGAAAAGAAGCATGTTCCTTATCTGAATGGCGATCCTACAAGGAAAGTAGAAATTTCTAAAGCAGCAACATTGCTAGATATTAGTGTGGGCATTAGGATTAACTATGACAACCATTAAATACGACATTACTTTAATGGTGCCATTGCTTCATTTTACCAGCAACATTACATTAACATCTGCTAAAGAGTTGGTATTTGGGCACGGGAGAGTAGGCGGACCAAGACAGTTGCATTTCTAACAAAAAGAAGCAACTTATCTTAATGGGAAATTTAGCAAGACATGAATAACAGTGCCATTGATTCATATTACTGGAGGCATTACATTGAAAACAATATTGGTTTAACGTATCCTTACTTTAATAGTGGGACTGCTAGATTTTACCAGTGGCATTACATAAGAGGAGCTCGGGGTAACAAACATCCAAACATGATATCTGGGTTGGTTTCATTTCGTATCCACCTAATACTGTGTGAGGCTAGCAAATCTAGTGATGGCCATACTCTGTTGACTTGTCCCACGGTCCCCACCTTATTTCCTTTGTCAACCAATAGATCAGTTTATATTGAGTTTGTATTGCATTTCCCTTTATTTCCCTATTAGACCAAGACACCAGTTGGATAGCCAGTCTCTGCTACTTTTTGCCCCCATTATTTCCTTTTTCGACCAAGTCCTAGATTCAGGTAACAAATATTCCCCCGCCCCCACCCCTTTCTTCCCTGTTTGAACCAAGTAGTACTAGATTTGACTGCATGAAGTAGTTTTACCTCTTAACAGTAAAAAAATTGGTGGCTTTCGAATAGTCGATCGATCATATCTATGAGGAGCTTGAGAAATAGTAAAAGATATAGATGCAGCGATGTGAGGAGGTGGGGCAGGAGAGCAAGGCCGGTTACGAGGAAGTTATACCTATGGGTCACCAGGATGTCGCTAGGTGGGCGGCGGGAGACCGGATCTTCCCACACTACGGCAGCGAGGAAGAAGGGCTCGGAGGCCCTCCCTGGCCGACGCAATGTGGAAGAGAATGGCAAGGTATGTCGATCGGGACGCAACGGTAGTGGGTAAGAGGCATCGCCGAGGACGACCACGTGAACATTGCACCTTCTCACATTCCTCGGCGAAGGGGATACAGCCGGATCTGTGACCAGCGGCGAGCAGAGAGAGAGTGTGGCCACCGCTGTCGTGTTGAGATCTGGAGAGGACAAGAGAGTGTGAAGAGAGCAACAATAGCAAGCACGCGCGGAGGCTCTTGCCTATATACTGGAATAGTTTTGTTTTATCTACCGGAGCCGGCTTGAGCTCGTCAATGACTGTCGAGAAGTCTTCATGCACATGCCCCGAAAGTGAGGTTGTCGTCATTTTTATCTGAAGCACACCAGATTAAAGCTAGATGAAAAAATGCCACATGACAAGAAACCATAAGCACACTGTCCCAAGGAGACAACATGAATCTCGACGGATAAACTAGACGAGGATCAAAGCTCAAATTAAGGACAAACTCGTAGAAAATGGGTGAATCGATAGATGTCCTAATTAACATAGCCGGCTTGACCCATATGGCAACCGAGTAGTCTTCGTGCATGTGCCCCCAATGACCAGCGCCTTGGAGGAACGCAGTTGTTGCTATTTAACCCTCGCAGTGATCCAAAGCACACATCACACCTAATATTGCGAGATGACAAGTAACCTTTTTTACATTTCTCATCAAAACTACTGCCTTGTACAACACAGCCTGCACGATATGTAGACGATAGACAATCCAGCCGTCTGCTGGAGTCTGCTCACATACATGACGAACTGACCTCCCGTGTTGTGCAGGGATCGTCCAGGCACCGATGTGTTCACATCACCGCTCCAGTACTATCACTTGTCTCTCTCTTCTATTAACTCAGCGGACTTGTGGGGACGGGAGGGTGTGCCTATGGTCGGTTTCCAATCGCGGTCCCACATGTGTGTGCAAATGCAATATGACGCGCATTCCATTCAGAGAGCGGCATGCCAGACCGACCCACCGACCACCTGGGGTGTGATGCGAACACGACGGGCGAGCTTCATAGATGTGTACCCCCATTTCCTTGAGGCTTTTATCCATGGCGCAATCCAAGGATACAAAATTATATTTGAAAGTCGAGGGTGGGGCTTTTCCCGCGCGGTAGGCTGGGCAGTTCTGCCAAGTCGGTTGAACAGAGAGGCGAGAAGATGAGGGAGTAGGTTGCTGCAAACGTAGGGCTGTGTGATTTGATGGCTCGGTACCATTGGACAGGTGGGGCCCTGTGATTTGACTTGCCATTATCATTATTACTGCGGTGCTACAACCGGCGTGAGCCGCCCGTTTCCTGACCACCTCCATGGTACTCCCTCTCTCTCAGTTTACAAGGCGTGCGGGTACCACTAAGTCGTAAATTTGACCAACCTAATAGAAGTCACATATTACAAAAAAACATACCATTGTATATTTTAGATATTCTATTTTCCAACGATATAATTTTTGAGTTATATAATTTATATTATGGTGATAAAATTGGCAACCTAGGTATACATGCAGGACTTGTATACTGAAATGGAGGGAGTATACAGGTGCCAAGTACTGTACTCCTTACTCTTTGGCAAATACAAATAAATACTACGAAGAAAGAGATAGAGAGAATTAAAAGAAAATACTCTTATAGCCAACCTTATAGCTAACCTTGTTGTATGAGTGACTAAGTGATGACTATGTATGACATGCCAACATCAGATAGCCTAACGGACCTGGACGGAGGAAGTAGTTTCATGCATGTGAAGTAGGCAAAAAAATGCTGATTTATAGCCATCTGAAATCTCCAAGGGCGCGACCGCGCGAGCGAGGCGACGGGTCTGGTAGGCGCGACCATGATACGAGCTGCTGACAGCCCTTGAATCTGAGATCGAACGGTCGCATGCTAAGTTGCTGAAAATTTGGAGAATAACCCTCTAGGATAGGATATTCACCCATAGGTCTAGAATCATGCCATGCAACCGTTCGATCTCAGATCCAAGGGCTCTCGGAAGCCCATATCATGGGAGCATGGAAAGCTCCGTATGACCTGTAATATTCCCGACGCTTGACGTGCGAACACGCAAATGCATGAAGCCATTTAATTGGGCTTCTAGTAGACATGCCATTTAATTGGGCCCCATAGTACTGTGCATGAATCCATTTATCCACCGGGAAAGCCACTAACCTGCCGTTCGCACTCCCCAGTCAGCATTTTTACAATCGGCAAACCGCTAGCAGTTCGCTCCTACTCGTCCCATCCTTTCACATTACAGCAGTTCCACTAATCCTAACCCTCCTTCCAAATCCATGGCGTCCCAAATCTCCACGATCTTCGGTGAGTACAAGGTTAGAACCATCACCGGCGATGAGTTCGACGTCATCCACACCCGTTCTTTTGTGATGGTGATAAGATGCCTTGCTCGCTTCAGAAGCATGTTCGAAAAGTCAAATGGTGATGAGTGGGTTGCTAGGCTTGATGTTGAGTACACCACAGTCATGGGAAGAGAGAAGGATCTAAAGGAGGAAGAGAAGAAGAAGCCCGCCGTGATCCAGGTTTGCATGCATAACTTGTGCTTAGTCTACCACATATGCCATGCCGACGTTGAGTGTGAGGAATTTAAGACCTTCCTCGCGGACTGCAAATTTAAATTTGTTATTGTAGACTTTACGAACGACGGAAGAGTCCTGGATTGGATAGGCCTCATTGTAGGCCAACCCTTCGACCTCTAGAGGAATCGACTGGTGTCCTTCAATCATCCTTCAATGTGACCATGGCAAGAGCCCTAGTTCATCCTGTGTACCATACACTCAAGAAACCTTCGTTCACATTTCATCTTGGATGGGAGTGGAATGTACTAGATATAGACCACATCCACTATGCAGCAATGGATGCCTACCTTTGTTTCGATATCTACAAGGGTTGGACGAAGAGCGGAAGCCAAGTGTGAGGTCCAAGCAAAGTATCGAGCAAGAGGGAAGAGGGACAAGGACGAAGTCGAGCACGAGGACCAGGAGTCCGAGTAAGGTGGCAGTGTCATTGCTCATGGTGGTTCTAATACAGTGTCTACCGGATTAGTTGCTTAGTTTAATTTTAGGGTGCTTAGTTTTATTTGAGGGGTGTGTTGTGCTGAGCCCCAACAAAACTATTTTATGCTCCTTCTCGTTACTTTAACTCTTCATTATGCACCCCATCTAAGCACGTACTAGATTTTTTAATAGTACTATATAAATAATTTGGCGATGAGCGCTCTCTATATGTACCACCTTTTTTCTTTAATTTCATCTTGTTAGTTTTCCTCCATGGCGCAATCCATCGATACTGCTACTATACAAAAGTATTTTTTAAAGGCTAGAGGTTGGGGCACTCTCGCTTGGTCGGTTTTACAAGAGGCAAGGGCCTTTGTGATTTGACGGCTCATTACTGTTGTAAGGTGGGGTCTTGTGATTTGACTCCTCATATAAATATTGCCGACGACCTGAGGAGGAGAAAAGAACCTTGCAGTGGTATACTACTACTCCACTAGAGTAGGAATAGTACGGCGGAGGAGCGCGGAACCCGGCAGCCCAACGCGACATGGCGATCCCACGGAGCCGCTCATCGTTACTCCCTCTCTCTCAGTTTACAAGGCGTGCGCGTTCCCCTAAGTCGTCAATTTGACCAACCTAATAGAGGTCATATATTAAATAAAAACATACCATTGTAAACTTTTGATATTCTATTTCGAACATTATATTTTTGTGTTATATAGTTTATATTACGGAGATAAAATTGGCAACCTAGGTATACGCACATGACTTGTAAACTAAAACGGAGGGAATAGCATTGTTCTCTTCGTGCTTCGCAGAGAACGTGACACATGGGCGAAACACCCGAAGCAAAAGAAGAAACACAGGAACAAAAGAAGAAGGAAGATCCC
>LR738712.1:396021693-396093445 GCA_902687465.1 Secale cereale | reverse complement strand
CCCCAAAAAAAAGAAGGAAGACACAGACACAAGTCTCAGGCGCTGATCTCTACTTCATGAAGAGTTGACCGTGAAGTGCTAACTGCTTCTTCATCACCTCCACAACCTTCATCTCCTCGCTCGTCTCCTCCACCATCTTCTTCATTTTGTCGATGATACGGGATTTCTCGACGTGAGCATTCATCATCTCTTCCACGGCCGCATTACGTACCTTGACAGCAGCCGAGTCCTCGATGCGGAGCTTCGCTAACTACTCCTTCTATTCCATGGCGAGGACGTGCAACATCGTCATGGAGGAACTACTCTTCTCATGCAGCTCCTTCTAGCCGGTGTTCTCCTCCTTTAGCATGTCGAGCTCGTGGAGGAGCTTCACATTGTCCTCCTGAAGTTGCAGGATTTTTCCTGTCACCTTCTTACGCGAGGCAATGATCTCCTTCAGCTGCATCATCAAGCCGACGGTCAACTCCTCCCGCTTATTGAGCTTAGCGGGCATGTCGTCGAGGCTCTCCTTTAGCAGCTCAACCAAGCCGTCGATGAACTCCTTCTACTTATTGAGCTGATCGGGCATGTCGTCGAGGGATAACAGCTCCAGCACCACCCGCTCCGCATGTTCGCCTCAGCGGCTAAGCGCTGCTTGGAGCCCTCGCCTGCCCGTGAGTGATCTTTCGAGGTCTCTGCGAGGCGGCGAGCCCTCTTTTTTTCCCGCAGCCTTGGTTGCCACTTCGTTGCTACGAGTAGTTCTCGACCTAGAACTCTGCACACCGGCCATGGCAAGGACAGACGAACAGGAAAGACTTATGAGGAGGAAGGTAGAGTGATTTTTGGCTAGGTATAGTTCCCCTTTTTATAGCCTAGTACTGCACACCTGCATAGTGGGAACACGATCAGGTTTGACATGTACTAGGTGTGAGCAGGTTCGCACTTAGTTATAGCATGGTACTACTAATTTAGAATGTGATTCATGGGAATAAGCTAAAGATTAATTGATGGTCGAGGCCCGAAACGGCCCCCGATGAGATTCCTGGAACACAAAATTCAAGTACTACTGCTCAAATGCGGTCACATAAGTTAGTGATGTAACTGGTCGTACATGTCAGACCAATTCATGTCGCGGGTCTGACCGACCGTCTGTTGCTGCGACCGACCATAAGAACTACACAATGGAGACTTCTGGTTGTGGCTTCGGGTGTTTGTCGCGACCAAGCAGTCAAAAACTAGTGATAAATCAATTACCATCTTTTTTCAAATGACCAAGTATTTTACATGAATACAATACATATAGATGGAGTTATTGTCACAGTTGCAAACCGCCATGGCACCGCAAGTTCACTACAGCAGCAACCGAGTTGGTCACTACATCACTGGCGGGGAAGGAGGGCAACTAACCTCGCCTAGGATGCATCCCCAGCGCCGCCGCCACAGCTGGCTTCGCGATCTGGCTTCTCCTACCGCCCATTTGAACAGTTGCACCGACTACTCATCCCATCCCGTAGGCATGCATGTTCTTTCCTTCGTAGTCGACTCCGTGAATATGATCTCTGTCATTAGCCCCAGCTTCAAATCAATGCGACGATGCTAGATGCTAACATCCTCAGCATCTCTCCCCTGAGATTGACTTGCGCCTCCGCCTTGTGCTTCACCAGGCGCAGCTCCTTCGAACTTGTCTCCCATCAATGCGACGCTTCCTTGATCCGATTTGCCCTTGCTGCCCACAACCTGAAATGCAGCCCTGGCATGTCCTCCGGCGCCACTGATCTGTGATTTCAAAGCAATGGATCCCCTCTAAAACACATGTGGGTTTTGCTCAAAGGCGGCAATGCCGTGGGCTGCAGTGAGAGGGCAGCCCGCGGGATCCTGGAATCTAAGGGATTATCCATGGCAGGATCCTCCATGGCAGGATCATGTGGGCGAGGCGGGGAGGCGAGCGTATGCGCTGGGAGAGCCCTATGAGGCTAAATAAATAATAGTGCTCCACTTCGTCAATATTTCAATACAAAGGTCACCAACATTAACCGATGCAAAAATTGATCATGTTGCCTGCGTCCTAGTTTATTGGCCCCCTTTTTATTTTATGCCAATTTTTTACCAAAAATTTAACTAAGAGAATGTTAATGCATGTCAACCAAAATTATATCATTGGAATCACATTTGAACATAGTTTTCAGTTACATTAATTTTTATGACATAAATAAATATTTTGTTCCTTCAAATTATGGTAAAAAGTTGGCACAAAATACGAAGGAGACCAATTGAAGTAGCAACCCCTGATTTAACTACTCGCATGCACGCACTGGAGTAGTTATTCTCAACTACTTCCTCCCTCACGTCCACTCTATTTGCATGCACTGTATTAATTGACCATCAATGAAGTGAATGACATTACACGCGTCAAATTATCACATGGGGTGGATCTTCGTACAAAAATGCGGCCCACCATGTACCCGCGTGTGCGCGCGAGGGAATGAGTGCATGCGTGCACATCTTCGCTTCGTGCACGTACTACCAGTGTGCGTGAGAGAGGATGAGTACATTCTTC
This sequence comes from Secale cereale, assembly GCA_902687465.1. Taxonomy (NCBI): domain Eukaryota; kingdom Viridiplantae; phylum Streptophyta; class Magnoliopsida; order Poales; family Poaceae; genus Secale; species Secale cereale. The sequence continues at coordinate 396,090,909 of LR738712.1, read as the reverse complement.
TCGAACCAGCAGCACGCCACTATGATCAATCCACACAAGGAGGTCGCGACAACGCCTCCACATGTGCCACGTGTCTTCTTGGATGCCCCCACATCATTTTAATCATAATATATTAACTGAAATAGGGAGTGACACTGTGTAGCGTGCCATTGGAATTCTAATTTACGTGTTTTGCACATCTTGTAAGTATACTAGTAAGGTACACGTGCATTGCACGCATGAGATTTGGCAACCAAATTAGGAATAAATACCACACTATAGCACATAAGCCTTGAGACATATATGCATGATGTAGACGTTCATTTAATTCCTATAGTTCATCTCATTCAAAATCAATTAGTTTTTTTAAAAGGTTAATCTATTTTATGATTCATGGAATTGTGCATACTAGAGCATAAAGTAAAAACAAATAATGGCAATTCAACTAGAAAAAAGTTTGGGCAATTATGATACAGAAGATTCTCGAACAAAGGAGAAGTACTTGTGTTTTGAGGTTTGTGCATTATGCTTAAGTTCAACCATGGAGTCTTCTAGATTGTACATGTGGTGGAAGCTGGTGGAATGTAGATGATATCTAACGGCCAGTAGTGCTCGGATTTTCCATCTCTGCACCGTCGGATTGGCTTCATCCAACGACCATCTTTGAAATTTATTCGCGCACTATATAGGGGTATAGAGTATAGATATAAATATAGATACAGAGGTATAGATATAGACTAGTGGCACAGTGGCGAAGCCATGAAACATAAATGAGCTAGGGGGCCAATCATTGTTAATCCTATACGGGGAGGGCCAATTAATCAACTTATACCATTTTACCAGAAATTGATCTGTTGATCACATTCATATTAGCCTCAATATATATAGTGAAGTTATTAGGTGGGCAGGGCCCTTACTGCCCCTGCCTTCGCCACTGTGCGCGCGTCTGAGAGATGAAGTGGAAGGCACGGATGATGAGAGGGAGACAATGCATCGATAAGGTGGGTGTATTAGCTATGTAGTCCTACATAGAGAGGTATAGATTGATCGATGTCTACATGGGAAAGAGGATGAGACCTGACTAGATATATAGATTGACCGGTTTGTGCAGAAAACTCGAAAAGACCTAGCAATATATTTACACACATAGAGGAACATCGATAGTTGCGCATGTATGTGAGAGATAAAGAATGCCCGAAATGATGAAGAGGGGGAGGTGTGTGCGTGTGCATGCATGAGAGACTGACCTGAAGAAAAAGATTGCATGTGTGCGGTGGATAATGCCGAGTGGTAGTTTGTGTACATGCAGACACGAGAGAAGGTTAGTGGTACAAGTATAAATAGAAGACGACTGTGTGGGTGTAAAAGACTAGTAGGTGAGGTCATAATCAATGTAAAGCTGAATTCAAATATATGAATAAGAGATCATGATGTTTGAAACCCATGCATGATGCATGAATATAACTCAGATATGCGTGGTGTGGTTTGGAAACGAGCATGCTATACTGTATACACATTGAACAAGGTCAGAGTGATTTGAATTTGATATGCCAGTGGCAGACATCGTTTCGCCACATTGCATCCACGCATGGACACACTACTCAGATTGGAGATGATGGGTGGCTTTCGCATCACATATCTATACCGCTATGTAGTGTGCGAATAAACTTTGAAAGATGGTCGTAGGATGAAACCAATCCGATGGTGCAAAGATGAAAAATCCGAGCACTACTGGCCGTTGGATATCATCTACATTCGACCAGATTCTGCCACATGTACAATCTAGAAGACTCCATGGTTGAACTTAAGGAGAATGCACAAACCTCAAAGCACAAGCATTTCTCCTCTATTGTAGAATCTTCCGTATCATAATTGCCCATTTTTTTCTAAATGAATCACCATTATTTATTTTTAAATTTTGCTATTCAATGCACAATTACATGACTCTTAAAATAGATCAGCTTTTTGATAAAAACTAATTGATTTTGAATGAGATGAACTATAAGAATTAAATGAACATCTACATCATGCATATATATGACTCAAATCTTACATGATATAATGTGGTATTTATTTATAATTTGCTTGCCAAATCTCATGCGTGCAATGCAAGTGTACCTTACTAAGTACAAATGGTGTGTGTGTGTGTGTCTATGTGTGTTGCACGTGTTAAACACATTTTGTTTGTGTGTGTTGCACGTGTTAAACAAGTTAAGCTTGTTGTCCCAATTTTTTTAGTTTTTTGTTATTGTATTTGAATGCATTTCTAGTAATATAGTAAACCGGGACATGGCTCTCTCTAGTGAGGTGCAAATTGTTTTTTTTTTTCGTACACATTAAGCTAGTTCTCCTGAAATTTCAAGCCGCACCTTGTTATGCCGAAATTTCAAGCCAGCATCTCTAGCTATCGTGCTGAGAAACTTACACCTCTTCAACCCACGACGTGTTATCCTGAAATTTGAAGCTAACTCTTTGTCTCGTTGTGCTCGGAAAACTCCCTCTATCTCAACCCGCCTGTTGCCATCCCAAAATTACAACGCACGCGAAAACTCCCACCTCCTGCGAAATTCCGAAACACAAAATTCCCGTGATACCCCCTCAACTGAAAGAACCACCTAGTTCAAATCGGTGGGAGTATTTTCGTAACTTACCCCACATTTCGGACAAGCGCGTCAGTAAGCCATGGTTCCCCCTTCCCATCCCCTCTGCTGCCCCCATTCGAACACATAGGCTGCGAAAACCCACGAATCCCCACACCCTCCTCCGTCCGCTACCCAGCCGAAGCCTCTTCCCCGACGACATCGTCTACCGCACCACCTCGACCTCCCTCATCCACTGCACCGGATGAGGATCCGTTGTCGATCTCGTCATCCCACCGGTTCAGCCAGCCCATCTTCCACCTCCAAGGAGCTGCCCCGACGTTCCCCCCGTCTTTCGCGCCACCTCCGTTCCCACACCGCCGGAAGATAACATCATCACCGATTCCTCGAATGAAGCTGAGCCCTAATTGGCGCCACCAAAGAGGTTCTACAGTAATCGCTGCATTTTCTTCTAACTCCGATCTCACGGTGCTGCTGGTGCTTGGTCCCGAGCCGCCATGGCGCAGCTCCATCTACGACGGCATCACCGACAACTTCCTTTATGGCCTCCCTCCCTCAGCAGCGATGTCCACATCACTCGGAGCTGCTACTGCTTTGGCTCTCTCTTGCGCTGCTACTCTGCTCTTGCTCTCCCGTCCCCTGCCTGGTCTGCTCTTTCTCTTGCTTGCGTTGTTGCTCTTGCTCTTGCTCTTGCTTGCGCTTCTGCTCTAGTCTTCCTCGCGCTGCTGCTGCACGAGCAGCAGATCCTGCTCTCGCTCGAGTCCCTATAGTTTCTACCCGAGATGCTGCTACACAACCAGCTGCCCCGGCTCTCGGGTGTTGCTGCTGCTCCGGGCGTTTCTGCTGCTGCTACTGCTTTTCTACTAGTGCGTTCAGTTTCGACGGTAAAATTCAGTTTCGACGGTAAAATTCAGTTTCGACAGTAAAATTCAGTTTCGACAGTTAAGTTCAGAGATGATCGGCTGATGTATTTCACATCTAGCACTCTGTGGTTATGTATTTTACATCATGTATTGGAGATGCTATTAGAATTCCACTCAGGTTAACGTTGTCTCTCTTGTCCTACTTCAGCCTCACCATCGTACAACTCAGCGGAGCTGCTCCAACGACTAAACCCTCCATCACAGCAGAGCAATACCCTTGGCTCCATCTCTAGGCGCCTAAGATCTTCTTCCCCTCCTCCGACTGCCACATCAGCTGCAACATCCTAAGTGACCAACCCAATGGTGCCGAGATCGAGATGGCTTTGCCAAAGAGGTTGTACACTTGCTGCATCGCATTTTTACTCTACATGTTATATACATTGTCCACTGAGCACACGTAGTCCTATATAACAGGTAGTGAGGTACAAGGCAATCTAGCTATCAGTGGTGGACTCCATTGAAAGCCATCATTATTTCTGCGCATTTTAGCTGTGCATTTCTAGATGGGCCTGGGAGTTGAGCTAGTAGGGTCGTGGCCTCTGTCCAAAGCAATGTTGGGGATATCGCTTATCGGGAACTTTTCGGTCGACCCATGATAAGTGGTAAATCGGCCAGTTTATCGGCATATCGGCCGATTTATCGGCATATCGGCTGATTTATCGGCCGATTTATCTTATCGGTCAGACAATGGTAAGCGATAAATCGACCGATTTATCGGCATATCGGAAGATATTTTGAACAGTGGTCCAAAGTAGTAGAAGTGGCACAAAAACATTGTTCGAGTGTAGGCTTTTCCATGTTCAAGCTTGCCTACTAGAATTGCCAGTGCTTGAAAGGAAAAATGGAGGAAAAACATAGGTATTGGAATGTTTCCTATGGTACTACTATTCATGCATTTGGTTCAAATGAATGGAGCAAAGGAAAACTGTAGGATTTGTTCCTTTAGTGTCTCCTTGATAGAAAAACCGTAGGAATGTTAATATCGACTTTGCCTCCTTTTCAAATTCTTATTCATGAAGCACAAGACTATGAGATAGTAGCATAATAGCATTATAACTGTACATTTTTCTTGTGGTTTGACTTAATTTCACCATCCTTCTTTGCATTCCTGTGATCTTCCTATTCTTGTGAACCAAACACCCAGATTGACAGAAATCTTGTGTTTTTAAATTCTCTGTTTTGCACGTGAATTCCTATCCTATTCCAGTGTATTTCCTATCCCTACATTGTTAGAATCCTCCAATTCAAACAAGCCCTTATAGAATTACTTCTGTTATAGATTTGTGTCAAAGAAAACCTTGTGTGGTTTGTCCCGCTCCTGCTGCGCTGTGGTCCACCCCAGCTCAGCTGCTCCAATGACGGAAGGGTTCACCATAACAGGGATCCGCCCTCCAGACTGTCTTTCACCGCCTCAGATATTTTTCCCCGCCACCGGCAGCCACGACAACCGCATTAGCATCATCAACTAAGCAGATGACCTTGAGGACGACACGAGTCCACAAGAGAGGTCACACTCTTTCGTGTCTGCTTACGTTATGCATCATTTAACATGATGACAAGCTACTTTATTGTCCTGTTCACCGATTAGACGCCGAGTCAGGTCCAAACTAATGCTCAAACTTAAGTTTTTAAATGGTTGTGGGGTACATATTGGGCCATCAATCAATACTATCTGTCTACTATCTGAATAATCTCAGGTGTCTACTGTGAGTTTCATGTTGGTTAGAAACAAACATTAAAGGAGCCATTATCTGTATTTTTTAACTGAACCTATTATTTGCCTGCTATCATTGGATTTGGATCTATCCATATTATGCACTCCTTACATAATCTCACTATGTTTCATTTCTAGACATGTCAGTTATAGTACACAATGGTACTAAACATGTAGAGCAAAAGAGACGATCCTTGCGTGGCAATAATATTTCATGCAAACATCGCTCAATGGTGGCCACAAAAGCAACCCCCCATTCTAGACTATAATCAAGGGGAAGATAACTATTTAAATGGGGATTCAGAGGGAGCAGACCACTCCTACTTAACCCCTCATGTCTTTTGCTCTAACTTGCCATGTTGATGTTGGTCATATCATGCATATGGTGCCTTGCATTTCTTACTTTACACATAAAATATGTCATCTACTTAGTTTAGACATGTATTGTGTGAATGCCATCTGTTTAGTTTCCATATCATATATGTGAATCATGCAATTCCATCTTGTTTAGCCTGGCATCATATATGTGAATTTTGCAATACCATCCTGGTTAGCCAGTCATCTTATATGTGAATTATATCATGCAATCCTTTTTATTACGTAATAAATTTGTCAACAATGTTAGTAAATTCAATTACTCTTCCTGTGCATCAGCCATTCAACACGGTCATGGAAAAATCTGGAGTGAAAACAAGGTCTTCAGAGCAGATAGTGCTATCTAATGAAGCGCATGTCTTGCTAGTTACGGATAGCTCCTCAGAGGAGGATTCAGAGACAGATGTCCAGTCCTATTCCCCCCCCCCCCGAGGTGCATGCTCTAACTTGGCAGGGTTATATTGCTCATATCATGCATATGGTGTCTTGCATTGCCATGTTATTTGCTTAGTTTAGACATGCTTTGTGTGAATGCCACCTGTTTAGTGTCTAGTTACCATATATGTCAATTATGCAATACCATGTTGTTGCAAGACATTATATATGTGAATTATGAATGCTATCATGTCGCAAGGCATTATTTATATGAATTATGCAATGCCATGTTGTTTAGCCAAGCATCATATATGTGAATTATATCATGTCATCATTTTTTGTATTATGTATTCTATTTGCCGACAATGTTTGTATATTCAACTACTCTTCCAGTGCGTCAGCCATTTGAATTGGTGATGCAAAAATCTGGAGTGAAAACAAGGTCCTCAGAGCAGACAATGCTACCTGCTGAAGCAGATATCTTGCTGGTTACGGATAGCTCATCAGAGGAGGATTTAGAGATAAATGACCAGTCCTATTTCTGTAACATCCCAATTTTAAATTTGGATGTTATTAATTAGATCATTCATATGCATTCAAAATTTTGTGTTTTTCTGGTTTTATTCAATTGTCGATCCAAAGAAACCTTAAGCAACTCAAGGTCCAAGAGAGAGAGTCGGGGGTTTCGTATAAATTTCATGTTTGAATTTATTCAAATTTGAAAAGTGGATAAAATTTGACTTCAACAAATTATTTCCAATTGTTTCAATAAAAAGAAATATTGGGAAAAGATATTTGGAAGTTAATTATTTTATATGCACTTTATTCGGTTGCATTTATTAAATAGGGAAAAATTACATTTTTGAAAAAATTGCATCTAGTCCAGAAAAATGTTCATGTGGTCCCAAATATTAGGAGGGGATGGTTAAAATTGTTTTTGGAATTTTTAGGTTTTTATTTTATTTTATTTTTGTTTTTTCTCGCTGCACTATAAAATAAAGTTCCGGACCAACCGACTGGGCCGAAGCCCAGCCGGCTCGCCAGCGCGCCGTCGCCTTCCTCGCTTAGCCGAGCCGGTGTCCGGCCGGAGTCCGGGCACGCCATGGTGCCGGCCGACCCCTCGCGCAAGGCAGCCACCCCCGGCCTTTATATACCGCAGCCGCCCCGGTCCTCTCTCCTCACCTCGCCTCCCGCGCCGCACCCCATCGCTGCCTGCCGCGCTCGTCGCCTCGCCGCAGCCGCGCCGCTGCATCGCCCACTTCCGCTTGTCGCGTCGCCTCGTCCCACGCCGAGCCCCGCCGCCCGCCATCGTCCGCTACCCCGCTGTCGGCACCGCCCCGCCATCGATAAATCGCCAGAGCCGACGCCCGACCCACCGCCCGGATCCGACCTGATCCGTTGAACCGGTAAAAACATGTTACAGTTTTTTTGGTTTTCTTTTTGTTATTTCTATTATAAAACCTAGTTTTATTTATTTTTAGGTATTAGTTATTTAGTAAATGTTCACTGGTTAGGTTTAGAAAATGAACGTTCGTTATATAGACTTTTTTTTTGTTATTTTAGTCAGGGACCTATCCATGATTATTTATCTTTGAATTTAGCCCCTAGACTTCAATCTAGCATTACTATTTGCTTGTTAGTCGGAATTAGACGAAACCAACGCCTGTCTCTTCGTTGCGATCTCATCTATCAAGTAATCTAACTTAAACATAATTTTGACATATTTAAAATTTGGTTCAAGCCAATTTGAATTTGAATCTTCTTTTGATCGTAACTTGAGTTTCATAACTCCGTTTGAGTTGATTCTTTTTGAAAATCGAAGCTCTCAACCTAAACTTCCTGATAAGGCCAAATCCATCTAATTTTGGTGCTATTAGAAAATGTTTTTTGTTATCAGAGATATTTGCTTTTTTCGAAGTTTTCCGAGATTTCTTTTCTATTCTTTCGCATGATTGCTTATGTATTGTTTGCTTGCGATAGAATTTCCGGAGTTCAACCCCGGGAATATACGCTTTGTTGCTTATTGCTTAGCCATGCTCGTAGACGTGGATTGGTATGTGAGATTCATGAAAGTTGTGAGTGTAATAAAAACTAAGGGAAATTTTAAGGTGGCATCTTTAATACACATCTGGGTGGATTGGTTGCATGGCACCTGGAGAATCCAGTGTTGTACTAGGAGATCCCGGAAGAACCATGTGATCATCCTATGGAATGCCACCCAGGCTCAAAGGGATCATATATAATTCATGCCTCGAAACTTCCATGTGCAGCCACAAGCCATTATGTGTTCTCGCATAGTTGAGTATATTGTCTGAGCTCTTTCAGTGGTGGACTAGCAGATGTAGGGGAAAGTAGGTGTATAGGTCTATGTCAGGCCCAAGATGCGATTCTATCCCGATCACGTGACACATTTGTGATTGGGGCACAACCGCATTTCAGGCGCTTAGCAAGATGGATATCATTACATCGTACCATTACATACATACATGGGGGGATACAACAATTCATACAAGTAACATGAATACAACAACATCAATACAAGGCATCCGACTATGGATGCAAACATGAAAAACACAACGACATCCATCTGCTATCCCAGGCTGCCGACCCGGAACCTAACCCAAGACTGACGAGGAAGAAGAAGAAAGAACTCCAAGACAAGTAACCATCGCTCTCACGTCAAGTAATCGGAAACCTGCACCTCCAACTGTTGTTGTAGTATCTGTGAGCCATGAGGACTCATCAATCCCATAACCATGGGTATCAAGACTAGCAAAGCTTAATGGGTAAGGAGAGGTTAAGTGGTGAGGTTGCAGCAACGACTAAGCAAAAATATGGTGGCTAACTTACGAGTACAAGAATAAGAAGAGCATCTACGCAGACAGTCGCAAACTAACAATGATCGCTAAAGATCCTGAACTACCTACGAGTCAAACATAACCCCACCGTGTTCTCTTCTCAAAGTGAAAAGAGACGGTCACGGTTACTCACGCGGTTTGTGAATTTTATTTCGGATCCTCTGTCATGTTTTCTACAATCGGACATTAACAAATTCCAATCTGCCACATAACCGCGGGCAAGACTTTCGAAAGATCATAACCCTGCAGGGGTGTCCCAACTTAGCCCATCACAAGCTCTCACGATCAGCAGAGATAATAATAATATTACAACTTATCTTAGGGAAGGCCCGATCAGACTCGGAATTCCCGGTGCACAAGACATTTCGACAATGGTAAAACAAGTTCATCAAGACCTCCCGGCGTGCCGACACCCTAATAGTAGCCGCATGTATCTCGTCTCAGGCCACGACCGGATGGGTGATTTTATGGGAGCCAGATACCTCGAGTTTCCCCGTGGCGGCCCCGCAGAACCCCTGTTTGGGACCAACACCATTAGCACTAACCCCCTGTATGTAGAATAATCCTCGGGTAGTGCTAACTCCCTATGCAATTAATTAATTAATTAATTAAGTTTTTAATATGTTGCAAAAAAACCAAAGTTAGGCCTTCCGGGAGGGGTTTTATTCAAAGACGAACTATCAAGGGGTCCCCATATACCCAACCGTGTTAGGAACGCAAAATCAAGGAACATAACGCCAGTTTATCGGCTCCTAAGGGGGCATGAGTGGAACAAAACACCGAGCAAAAGGCCAAGCCTTCCACCCATTGCCAAGTATATAGGTGTGTTAATATATATAAGATATATCGTTATATTCCAACAACAAGTTCCAACATGGAGCAATCTTGATCTTCACCTGTAACTAACAACGCTATAAGAGGGGCTGAGCAAACGGGTAACATAGCCAAACAGCGGTTTGCTGGGAACGTGTCAAAGGTTAGAGGTTTCATGGCAACAAAGAGAGGGGCTGACAATAAATGATGGGTAGTGCGACATATAAGGATAGCATCGAGACAACTAGCATGGCAATGATAGTAAAGGTATCCAAGGGGATGGTCGTCTTGCCTGGAATCCCGCAAGGAAGAAGAACGAGTCCATGAAGTAGACGGCAAAGAAGCCACAAAGACGAACCAAGTGTAGTCGAATGAATCCTCACGATCGCAACGGAAAATGAACTAGCAAGAAGAAGCACACAGCAAGGTAAACACACAACACAAGAACATGACAAGATGCTCAACCAAGTATGATGCAATACAAGTCTATATGATGCAAAACATGACAAGGGATGATGCATACAAGAACAACACAAAACAACAAGTTTAAATGAGGCCGGAAACATCATATAAGAACTCCGGTAAGTCCTCATATGCACATTTCTAAATTGATCCAGATCTGAGCAAACCTCAAGTTCAAGTTGCTGAACAGCAATTTAACATGCACCATGATGATCTACTCAAAATTCTAGTCAAGTTTCATGTAAGGTTTATTTAATTCGGAGCTACGACCTAGAAGATATGAGCACAACAAGACAAGCATGGCAAATAAGCAAAATGCATCCAAACAACAAACAAACACACTCCAAACATGTAAACAACATGATATAATGCTTCTACATTAAAAAACACACAAGTTTCATATAGGACACGCTCAAAACGGAGCAACGGTTCAACACATACACACGAAACAAGATATAACAACAAGATGTCCAAAAACAGCAACATAGCAACTTTGGAGCAAGATATATATATGCTACAACACCCAAACATGATAAGAAAAGGCATGGATATGAAATAGACATGATACGTAACAAGCATGAACTCAGAGCACACCCAAAAACTTGCTGGAACACAATTAAACAAGCATGGCAAGATTCAATAAGTTTACAGATTTGTCAGACATAGCCAAAATCTGGGAAGGCAAAACATCATCATGATGCTGCCTTCGAAGGCACAAAACAACAAGTATATCAACTCTGCTAAGTATATGAGGAACATGGACATTAATAGACATAGCATACATCAAACAACTCCATTGGAACAACTCCATAGGAGGTATGGATCAATAACAACAAGCTCCACCAAATTGATCATGCTGATAACAATCTGACAGGAACATTTATAGCGACTTGAGAGCAATAAATAAATAAGCTACAACAGGTTATACATGCAAAAAAGGGCATGGATGGATAGAGAATAACATGGACAACAAGACATGATCATTTGACATACTAAAACATGCATGGATTTGAGTGGGGCATCAAGAAAACATGGCATCAGGTTAACAGTTTCAGACTTAGCAGTTTTTCAACAAGTCTCAGGAAACAACAACAACGAGTAGGTTGCTTTACAAGCTTGTTGCAAACACCACAAGGCATAACATGAAAAGTGGATTGCACCACAGCAAAGTTGGCATGATTGTGCTTCTAAAACATATTGACATGTTGCTCAAACAAAAATCCCACATAAAGATCAGAAAATGACAAATCAGCATCTCATGACAAGTTTCAGCACTTAACAGCCACATGCACTTTTGCAACAGAGATTAACATGGCAATATGGCACCTAACATGAATGCTACAACAACCAACATGTAGAGCACTTCACAATGAACCTTTTGACATACCACACACTCCATTTGGACCAACATGCACAAACTTATCACATCACGAACATGCTAACATAACAACAGTTTTCAGTAGTTTTAAACATATAGCACTCTTGCAACGATGATTAGGGCATCAAGATGAACTCAAACAAGCATGCCACAATGGAACAAAATGAAGAGCATCACGAGACGAACATTTGGACATATTATTCACTCAAAACGGAGCCACATGCACAAAGTTATCATCATTCAAACATGCACACATTTTTACCAAAACCAGGGACTTAGTAAAAAAACAGACACGAGCGGGCGTAGTATAGCTAACTTGCGCCCAGAGCGAGGTTTAGTGGCTCACCACTACGGGCCGAGGTCCAGGTTGGCAGAAACGAGGCGGGGCGAGGCAGACGGGCCTCTGGGACGGGGAGGAGGGAGTTGGGCCATGGCGGTTGAGGCCCACGTGGCCCACGTGCAGCTGGCGCAGTCGTCGTCCGCACCCTGCGCCTGCACGACGCAGGAGGCCATGGCGGTGGTGGGCGGGCAACGGAGGCGGGCGCTCGCCGGCGGGGCGGCGAGGAGGCATGAGGCCGGCGGTTATGGACGGATCCGGCGGGGGCTAGTCCTCCCGCGGCCACGGCGAGGTTGACACAGGCGAGGAGGAGGCGGACCCGGTCCGGCCCGGCCGGATCCGAGCGCTGCGGCGAGGCGGCGATCTCCGGCGGGGTCGGCTCTAGCGGGGGGACGCGAGGCGGCGGGGCGACGTTGGTCGGGCGGCTCGTCAGCGGGGACTGAAGGCGCTGCAGGCTCGGGCGCGGGGAACCTACTGCGGCGGGGCGACTTGCTGGCTCCGGCGAGGTACGGTGGGACTCCGGCGATCAGGCGGCAGGGTCCGGCGTGGGAGCCGAGCGGCAGCGGTGGAGGCGCTGGAGGCGCGGGGGAGGCAGGCCCGGCGCAGCCCGGTAAGGCTCCGGGGCGGGCTGGATCTAGGCCGTGGGCGGTGGCGCGGCGAAGTGGGCGCGGGGTGGCGACGTGGCAGCCCCCGATTCGTCGGGGCGGGGCGGTTTGCTGAGGTGGCGTCAGGTGATAGGTCGGGGCGACGTGGAGGCTGGACATGTCCGGCGCGGATGGACATGTCCAGCGGCGCGAGGGGAGCGGGGCTAGGGTTTGCACCGCGAATTTGGACGGGGAGGGCTAATATATAGGTAGAGGGAGCTAGGAGTGTCCAAATGAGGAGCGGTTTTCGGCCACGCGATCATGATCCAACGACCGAGAGCATGGAGAGGTTTGGAATGGGCTAGCAGGCTGTTGTGAAGGGGTTCTGGGCCAAAAGAGAAAAGGCTTTCGGCTGTTAACACGGTTAACCGTTGGGCTATCAAACAAACTCTGAACGCGACAAAACTTGATAGGCGGTCTACCTATGCTATAATAAGATCACACGCCAAGTTTCATCCCATTCCGAGAACATTTTCCGGCCACTTATGAAATAAATATTCGGAGGTGCCGCGGGCGCGTGCAAGTGTGGCTGGACTCAGAACGGACAACGGAAATGACGAGGGGGCTCGGACGGATGCAAGTTTTGAAAACATGCTGATGACAACGCACATGATGACATGGCAAAATGCAACACGCAAACAGATGACAAGGCAATGGCGACGAATAACTGGCTGACACCTGGCGCACCAGTCTCGGGGTGTCACAACACTCCCCTACTAACCAGAGATCTCGTCCCGAGAACTTAGGAATGATACGGGAGGGAAAAGGAAGAACAAAGTTCTTCTAGGACAAAAGAGTGAAACCAAAGAACTTTGAGAGGTTGAGCCACTTCGACAGCCAGAATATAACGGGGATGAACGAGATTGAGAAGCTCTGTTATAAAAGGGGAGCAAGGAACAGACGAGCTGAACGAACAAGAATGAATTCGAAACCACTCCGGTTAATAAGAGATTGAAAAGGAATTTGAACGAATAAATTTGGGCAGCACTCCGGCAGAAAATAGATGGAATAGACCAAGAACAAGAACTTGAGGGATGGAATAATACTAGACAAGATAAACAACACAAAGCCTCTGGAAGAATTAGGATAAATGAATGAAAGATCAGAGAAGAAGATGACTACTTGAGCACAAGTGACATGAACGAGAATTTATAAGAGAAAGACTTGAACAGTGTTGTTGAGATGATCAACAGCAAAAGAATAAGCTTGTTGTGGACTTACGGAAATCATCCCAAAACTTGAATGCAAAACTCCACTTGACAAGAATACGAAGAATTATTTGCATCTCGAGGCGCAAGATAATAATGCTTAAGCTGCTCCACAAGAATTAGATGAATATTTGAGGAATGAATTAACTCATGAGGAACTCCGGTGACAAAAGGATGATGATGACGGATGAAAAGAATAAGAATAAGTCCTTGCGATGATTTAGATGGAGGTCCCAACGAGATAGTCGAGAAAAACTTGAACTTCGGAGAAGAAAAGATTAAAGCACTTGGAACTAGAATTTATTCATCAAGAATACACTTCGAAGGAAGAAATGAATCAACTTGACGAGAATGAATAAGAATTATGGTATGCTCATCCCTCATCTATTAAGTTGAAGAAAGCAATGGATTCGCATACTACTTATTCTCGTTGAAATGATTAAAGAGAGATATATCGCGAACTTGCGAAAATCTTCATGAAACACCGGTAGGATTGAAAGAACGATCGAATTGATATGATAGCACCGGAAAAGAACTCTTGAGCGAACCGCCGTAAGAATTGAAGCTGAGTGAAGAAAAGAACAAACCACCGTGAGAATTGAAATTGACCGAGGAGAAGATAATGAATCGCCGAAAGAATTAGAATACGAACGAAGAAAAGAACGAAGAGATCGCTAACTGATTAAAGAATACTTGAACGAAGCACCGGACAAATGTGAGACAAACGAAGAGGCATCCATGAAGAATATTTGGAGGACGAAGTTGAAAACTGAGGACGAAGAAATCTTCTGAAATGATGGCCTTCGGAGGAACATGAAGAAAGGAATTCATGAAATACTCCGGAAGAATGAAAATAAGAAAGGTTGAACCAACATTGAAAGGAATTTGAAAATGACTTGGAGAATGCATATGACTGATGGAATCCATTCTTACGTCACACTTGAAAAGAATTTCGGGACACTCCGGGAAATTAGAAGAGTCAGGTAAGATCCTGGGAAAAGATCTATGGGTTATGAGCCCACCGAAGAGAAACACCGCTGGAAAAGATTATTCGAGTGAGAAACTATGCACCGGAACATTTGGAAGACTCGAATGAGGTGACAACCTCGAATTAATTGGAACACGGACAAATCTCCTGAGATGTCTTCGGAACTACGGAACAATTAAATGGTGAGAGGCGAACGAGAGAAGGGGAAAACTCTTGAGCCAAGGGGAAAAGAATATGATTGAACACCGAAAAATTGGAATTGAAATCCACCGAGAAAGAAGAAGAGGTGAAGAATATCGAAAGAGAGGAGAATTCACCAGTTGAAATAATTGAGGAAAGGATGCAAAGACTTCACTCGAGTAGAACGAATACTAGATTAAGGACTTCGGTCCGAGAAGGAAAAGGGTGGGCGGGTGGGAAAAAGAAAGTCCACTTCGGACGGGGAAAACACCGTCGGTTGAAAAGAACTGAGGGTTGAACTTGCAAAGAAGAAGAGGGTCGAATCCACTTGACGAGAGATGCACCAGATGAAAAGAGTAGACATCGCAACGATTGGAAAGCTAACCGCGTGATCCTAAAAAAATTTGAAGGGGAAGAGGAGTAATTCAAAAACACCCACGTCAAGATTCCTCACCAGAGCGACGAAAGGGCTGAGGAGTAAAAAGAATTCCTACTCTCCGATATAACTAGACTCCGAAAATAGTTTTCCTCTAGCTCGACAGCGGCCTGACTATGATCAATCAAGGGGGCTCCTATGGTTGGTCTAGGCTCTGATACCAACTTGTTAGGCCCAAGATGCGATTATATCCCGATCACGTGACACATTCGTGATTGGGGCACAACCGCATTTCGGGCGCTTAGCAAGATGGATATCATTACATCGTACCATTAAATACATATATGGGGGAATACAACAATTCATACAGGTCACATGAATACAACAACATCAATACAAGGCATCCGACTACAGATGCAACCATGAAAAACACAACGACATCCATCTGCTACCCCAGGCTGCCGACCCGGAACCTAACCCAAGACTAACGAGGAAGAAGAAGAAAGAACTCAAAGACAAGTAACCATCTCTCTCACGTCAAGTCATCGAAAACCTGCATCTGCAACTGTTGTTGTAGTATCTATGAGCCACGAGGACTCAGCAATCCCATAACCATGGGTATCAAGACTAGCAAAGCTTAATGGGTAAGGAGAGGTTAAGTGGTGAGGTTGCAGCAGCGAGTAAGCAAAAATATGGTGGCTAACTTACGAGTAAGAATAAGAAGAGCTTCTACGTAGACGGTCGCAAACTAATAATGATCACTAAAGATCCTAAACTACCTATGAGTCAAACATAACACCATCGTGTTCTCTTCTCAAAGTGAAAAGAGACGGTCACGGTTACTCACGCGGTTTGTGTATTTTATTTCGGATCCTCTATCAAGTTTTCTACAACCAGCCATTAACAAATTCCAATCTGCCACATAACCGCGGGCACGGCTTTCGAAAGATCATAACCCGACAGGGGTGTCCCTACTTAGCCCATCACAAGCTCTCACGATCAGCGGAGATAATAATAATATTACCCCTTATCTTAGGGAAGGCCCGATCAGACTCGGAATTCCCGGTGCACAAGACATTTCGACAATGGTAAAACAAGTCCAGCAAGACCTCCCGGCGTGCCGACACCCTGATAGTAGCTGCGCGTATCTCGTCTCAGGCCACGACCGGATGGGTGATTTTATGGGAGCCAGATACCTCGAGTTTCCCCGTGGCGGCCCCGCAAAACCCCCGTTTGGGACCAATACCATCAGCACTGCCCCCTGTATGTAGAATAATCCTCGGGTAGTGCTAACTCCCTATGCAATTAATTAATTAATTAAGTTTATAATATGTTGCAAAAAAACCAAAGTTGGGCCTTGCTGGAGGAGTTTTATTCAAAGACGAACTGTCAAGGGGTCCCGATATACCCAACCGTGTTAGGAACGCAAAATCAAGGAACATAACGCCGGTTTATCGGCTCCTAAGGCGGCATGAGTGGAACAAAACACCGAGCAAAAGGCCAAGCCCTCCACCCATTGCCAAGTATATAGGTGTGTAAATATATATAAGATATATTATGATATTCCAACAACAAGTTCCAACATGGAGCAATCTTCATCTTCACCTGCAACTAACAACGCTATAAGAGGGCTTGAGCAAGCGGGTAACATAGCCAAACAAGGGTTTGTTGGCAAGGTGTCAAAGGTTAGAGGTTTCATGGCAACAAGGAGATGTGCTGACAATAAATGATGGGTAGCGCGACATATAACGACAGCATCGAGACAACTAGCATGGCAATGATAGTAAAGGTATCCAAGGGGATGGTCATCTTGCCTGGAATCCTGCAAGGAAGAAGAACGAGTCCATGAAGTAGACGAAGAAGAAGCCACGAAGACGAACCAAGTGTAGTGGAACGAATCCTCATGATCGCAACGGAAAATGAACTAGCGATAAGAAGCACACAACAAGGTAAACACACAACACAAGAACATGACAAGATGCTCAACCAAGTATGATGCAAGACAAGTCTATATGATGCAAAACATGGCAAGGGATGATGCGTACAAGAACAACACAAAACAACAAGTTTAAATGAGGCCAGAAACAACATATAACAACTCCGGTAAGTCCTCATATGCACATTTCTAAATTGGTCCAGATATGAACAAACCTTAGGTTCAAGTTGTTAAACAGCAAGTTAACATGCACCATGATGATCTACTCGAAATTCTAGTCAAGTTTCATGTAAGGTTTATTTAATTCGGAGCTACGGCCTAGAAGATATGAGCACAACAAGACAAGCATGACAAATAAGCAAAATGCATCCAAACAACAAGCAAACACACTCCAAACATGTAAACAACATTATATTGTGCTTCTACATGCAAAAACACACAAGTTTCATATAGGACACGCTCAAAACGGAGCAACGGTTCAACACATAAACACGAAACAAGATATAACAACAAGTTGTCAAAAAACAGCAACATAACAACTTTGGAGCAAGATATACATATGCTACAGCACCCAAACATGATAAGAAAAGGCATGGATGTGAAATAGACATGATACGTAACAAGCATGAACTCAGAGCACACCCAAAAAATTGCTGGAACACAATTAAACAAGCATGGAAAGATTCAATAAGTTTACAGATTTCCCACACTTAGCCAAAATCTGGGAAGGCAAAAACATCATCACGATGCTGCCTTCGGAGGCACAAAACAACAATCATATCAACTCTACTAAGTATATAAAGATCATTGACATGTAATAGACATAGCATACATCAAACAACTCCATTGGAACAACTCCATAGGAGGTATGGATCAATAACAACAAGCTTCACCAAATTGATCATGCTGATAACAGTCTGATAGGAACATTTATAGCAACTTGAGAGCAAGAAATGAATAAGCTACAACAGGCTATATATGGAAACAAGGGCATGGATGGATAGAGAATAACATGG
The DNA here is from genome assembly GCA_902687465.1 of Secale cereale. Taxonomy (NCBI): domain Eukaryota; kingdom Viridiplantae; phylum Streptophyta; class Magnoliopsida; order Poales; family Poaceae; genus Secale; species Secale cereale. Next base: position 396,072,747 of record LR738712.1, on the reverse strand, counting down.
ACAACAAGACATGATCATTTGACATACTAAAACATGCATGGATTTGAGTGGGGCATCATGAAAACATGGCATCAGGTTAACAGTTTCAGACTTAGCAGTTTTTCAACAAGTCTTACTAAACAACAACATCGAGTAGGCTACTTTACAAGCTTGTTGCAAACACCACAAGGCATAACATGAAAAGTGGATTGCACCACAGCAAAGATGGCATGATTTTTCTTCTAAAACATATTGACATGTTGCTCAAACAAAAATCACACATAAAGATAAGAAAAAGACAAATCAGCATCTCATAACAAGTTTCAGCGCTTAACAGCCACATGCACTTTTGCAATAGAGATTAACATGGCAATGTGGCACCTAACATGAATGCTACAGCAACCAACATGTAGAGCACTTCACAATGAACATTTTGACATATCACATACTCTATTTGGACCAACATACACAAACTTATCACATCACCAACATGCTAACATAAAAATAGTTTTCTGTAGTTTTAAACATATAGCACTCTTGCAAGGATCATTAGGGCATCAAAATGAACTCAAACAAGCATTTCACAATGGAACAAAATGAAGAGCATCACGAGACAAACATTTGGACGTATTATACACTCAAAATGGAGCCACATGCACAAAGTTATCATCATTCAAACACGCACACATTTTTACCAAAACTAGGGACTTAGTCAAAAAAACAGATACGAGCAGGCGTAGTATAGCTAACTTGTGCCCAGAGCGAGGTTTAGTGGCTCACCACTGCGGGCCGAGGCCCAGGTTGGCAGAGACGAGGTGGGGCGAGGCAGACGGGCCTTTGGGACGGGGAGGAGGGAGTTGGGCCGTGGCGGTTGAGGCCCACATGGCCCACGTGCAGCTGGTGCTGTCGTCGTCCACTCCCTGCGCTGGCATGACGTAGGAGGCCATGGCGGCGGCGGGCGGACACCGGAGGCGGGCGCTCGCCGGTGGGGCGGCGAGGAGGCATGAGGCCGTCGGGGATGGACTGATCCGGCCGCGGTCGGTCCTCCCGCGGCCACGGCGAGGTTGACAGAGGCGAGGGGGAGGCGGACCCGGTCCGACCCGGCCGGATCCGAGCGCTGCGACGAGGCGGAGATCTCCGACGGGATCGGCTCCAGCGGGGAGGGGGGCGCGAGGCGGCGGGGCGACGTCGGCCGGGCGGCTCGGCGGCGGGGACGGAAGGCGCTGCAGGCTAGGGCGCGGGGAACCTGCTGCGGCGGGGCGACTTCCTGGCTCCGACGAGGTCTGGCGGGGCTCCGGCGAGCAGGCGGCGGGGCCAGGCGTGGGAGCCCACTGGGGCAGTGGAGGCGCAGGGGAGGCAGGCCCGGTGCGGCCCGGTTCGGCTCCGGGGCGGGCTGGATCTGGGCCCCGGGCGGTGGCACGACGAAGTGGGCGCGGGGTGGCGACGTGGCAGCCCCCGATTCATCGGGGCGGCGCGGTTTGCTGAGGTGGCGTGGTGTGATAGGTTGGGGCGACGTGGAGGCTGGACATGTCCGGCGCGGATGGACATGTCCGGCGGCGCGAGGGGAGCGGGGCTAGGGTTTGCACCGCGAATTTGGACGGGGAGGGCTAATATATAGGTAGAGGGAGCTAGGAGTCTCCAAATGAGGAGCGGTTTTCGGCCACGCGATCACGATCCAACGACTGAGATCATGGAGGGGTTTGGAATGGGCTAGCAGGCTGTTGTGAAGGGGTGCTGGGCCAAAACAGAAAAGGCTTTCGGCGGTTAACACAGTTAACCGTTGGGCTATCAAACAAACTCCGAACACGACGAAACTTGACAAGCGGTCTACCTATGCTATAATAAGACCACACGCCAAGTTTCATCCCATTCCGAGAACATTTCCGGCCACTTATAAAATAAATATTCGGAGGTGCCGCAGATGCGTGCAAGTGTGGCTCGACTCAGAACGGATAACGGAAATGACGAGGGGGCTCGGACGGATGCAAGTTTTGAAAACATGCTGATGACAATGCACATGATGACCTGGGAAAATGCAACACGCAAGCATATGACAATGCAGCAGCAACAAATAACTGGCTGACACATGGCGCACCGGTCTCGGGTGTCATAGTCCACCCAGGGTAAAGAGTTCATACTGCTGAAAGACTATGTCTCGATCTTCCGATCATGGATGCGGTCGAGTCTTGTGGGGAAAAGTGTGCAAACCTCTACAGAGTGTACAAACTATTCTTGAATAGCCGTGTCCTCGGTTATGGACATCTTGAGTATCTTGGTATTTGAATTATGGACTGATCTCACCACTCTATTAGTTAACTTGTTAGGTTACTCATGACATTGGTTATTTTGGGATTGAGATGGAGGAACCACTCTCAATATTGATTAATTCAACTGAGTAGTAAATAAAATGTATTCCTTTGTTGTAGGGTAAAACTAGCTTTATGCAAAAATAACCTTACAGCCTCCACAAGCCAAATATGCATATAGTTGTAGATATTTGTTCATCCTTACTGCTACAGTGTGATCTTGCCACCATATTCAATGTGCTGATCTACACGGCTGCAACGTCTCATGTTGCAGAGTTTTCTGAAGAAGATTAAGGTGTGATAGGTCGTTGTCATGCACTCAGTGTTTGCCGTGGAGTTGGATGGACTCAACTCATCTTCGATGCTTCCGTAGTTTAATTATTGTTAGATGGCCTTCAGCCATATTTTTGTAATAATACTCTTTGTGAGGATCTGGATGTAATAAGTGTGTGATTGAAACTCTGTTATAAATCCTCAAGTATTGTGTGTGTCAGCATACCGATCCAGGGATGACACTTCAGCACACACACTTCGATCCATGGGGATCGTGGTCGCTACAAGATGGTATGAGAGAAAACGTTGTTTGTTCGACGCGACCACTGGTTTAAGCCACATGATGCTCTTATGTACTCATTTCTAATCCTTCTCTATTTCTACTCTATAGATGTCAGACCCCGGGAACAAGTTTACCCATCCTGATGACGACACCCCTGTCGGAAGACACTTGAAGGAAGTCACGAGGTACCTGCACATTGGAATACCAAGTTTCACTGGAACCTTCACTGCAACATTACTGGAAGATGAGTGCTGGAGGATCAAAGTTAGTATTCCTGGGAGGACTATTACCCCAGTCACGGAACCTCTCGAGCTTACCTTTGATGCACCAACTTGGCGCTTGGGAAAGATTATGGCAGCACACATGACCTTTGGACGCATTAGTGAAATCGACAACAAGGATCTTGAAGACACCATCTACCAAATTTGTGGACGCCGAGATAAGCAATGGGAGATGATTCGCACCAGGAATGATAAGTCCATTGCAGCATTCATACAAGAGATGGACCAACACATTTGTCGCTATGAGAATCAAACGTGCACGCTCATGCTGAAGACCAAGATGGTGATGACACGGAACAACGAGCTAGAAGAAGAACTCAAGACATCCCGCGACGGGTATGAAGAGGAAATTGTTGTGCTACTCGAGCAGAATGAAGAACTGAAGAAGAAGGTTGGAGCACCCATGGTGAAGCCAGAACCAGAGATAGGCATTCATTCGGAGAACTACACCCAGATAGACGACACCGACAGTAATGAAAGTGATTTTGAAGACCAAGTTGGAGAAGATATCATGGAGTCTTCTTCCGATCAAAGCTATTAGATGACCACCCTGTAATCATTAGTGTTCTTCCAAGTAGTTAGAATCGTTCTCTAGCTTTGTATTAGTAGCTTAGGATCTTTGGAGTGACCTTGTTTGAGTTGAGTGATATGATATGATTATGTTTATCTCATGTACATATGGGTAGTGAAATCCCTCTCGACCTCATTCTATTCTATTTTCTCATTCCTATAACCCATCAGATGCCTCCGAGATGTGAGCCCGGATTTCAGTTCCAGCCAGTGCTCAGCCAGCTAATCCAGCAGCAGAACACTCTGATGCAACTACTGGTTCAGAACCAAGTGTGGCACCCCGAGACCGGTGAGCCAGGTGTCAGCCAGTTATTCGTCGCCATTGCCATGTCATCTGCTTGCGTGTTGCATCTTGCCATGTCATCATGTGTGTTGCATCAGCATGTTTTCAAAACTTGCATCCGCCCGAGTTCCCTCGTCCTCTCCGTTGTCCGTTCTGACCCCAGACACACTCACACGCGCCCGCGGCGCCTCAGAATATTTATTTTGTGAGTGGCCGAAAAATGTTCTCGGAATGGGTTGAAACTTGGCGTGTGGTCTTATTATAGTGTAGACAGGCCGCCTGCCAAATTTCATCGCATTTGGAGCACGTTTGATAGCCCAACGGATATATATAGCGGCACTAGTCGCCGGTTAAAACGTCGGACGTTTTCGATCTCCGAAAACCTACCGGGCCTCTTGTCTTCTCTCTCCAACCCCTCCTACACAGCCCACTAACCTCCCCTAGGCCCATCCTACCTCACCTCGTGATCGGATCCGTCAGATCGCGATCGGAGGGCTCTCAAATGCTTCAAAAACCCCAAACCCTAGGCTTTTCCCTATATAAACACCCCCATGTCCATTTTGGGCATCCCCTAGGCCTTCACCTACCTCCAGCCACCTCCCTTGCATCAAATTTCGCGCAGGACCAGCCCCTCCTTGCCACTTGTCGCGTCCTGAGTGGCCAGCCGCCAACCAGGCGCCTCCCTCCTCCAATCCCGCTCCTCCACGTGGCAAAGCCACGTCTCCCCGCGCCTCCTCAGGCTCCCAGCCGCCGCGGCCCGCCCGAGCCCGGGCCAGGCCCGCCGCTGCCGCCCACCGGGCCCGAGCGCCAGCACTCCGCGCCTCCCGCTCCCGCACATCGCGCCTTCAGCCGAGCGCGTCGCTCCTCCCTCGCTTCCCCCGCGCGCCATTGGCCATTCGCCTCCGTCGGGGAGCTCCCCCGGCGCCGCACCGCCTTACTTCAGCGCTGTCGCGCCAGCTCGCAGGAAGCCGCCGGACCACGCCGCCACTTCCTCGCACCACCGGTCCTCCACCACAGTTCACCGCCGCCCTGAAGATCCAGCACCCCGCCGCTGTGTGGGCTCGCCGCCGGCCAGTTTCCGGTCAGATCCGGTGCCCCATGGCCCAATCTGCTCCTTCCCGACCTCGTCTACAACCCCCGCGAGCCAGCCGGCTAGCTCCGTCGCCGTCCGCCGCCATGGACGCCTGGATCTCCCTCTGTTGCGAGCAGAGGAGCAGGAGGACGGCCTCCAGCCGCGCATGGGCCGGCACCTCCCAAGGCCCAACGCCTGGCCTCGACGCTCCTAGCCGGGCCGCATGCCCGCAGGCCTCCCAGTCACCCCGGCCCATCGCCCCTAGCCTGCTCCGCCTGGGCCTCCAGCCCGTTCTGCCCGGCCTGCTGCTTCATCTTCTTGGGACGAGCCCATCTGGTGAGCCCCCGCCTATCCCTCTCCCCGGGCGACATATAATACCTGACGCTCAATTTTTCCTCTATGAAAATGCCTAAGTCTTTTCTGTCATCATTTTATTGCATCTTTGAGTGCCTGTAAATAATTGTGTGCTTATCCAAATTGTGTGAATGATATGTCAAAATGATCGTGGTGATGTGCTCTACACTTTGTTCCATTGTGCCATGCTCATTTGAGTTCATCTAGATGCTCTAATATCTGTTGCAAGAGTGCTACTTGATATAAACTGCTGCTACTTGTTATTTTCATGCCATGTTTGAGATGTGATAACTTGGTGCATGTTTATCCAAATGAAGCAAATGATATGTCAAAATGTTCATCATGAGATGCTCTACATATTGGTTGCTATAGCATGCATGTTAGAGTTCATATTGCCATGTTTATCTCTGTTGCAAAGTACATGTGGCTGTTAGGTTTTGTAAATTGTTACGAGATGCCTAGTTGAGGAGCTCGTTACTATTGATGTGTTTGCCCCCATGTTGAATGCTCATATGTTTTATATTCATCATCATGTGTTCTTTGCTGTGGTGCAAACCATTTGCTATGTTATGCTTTGTGTCGACTTAAACATGCTCGCAAACATCCCATGATAATGTTACTGTTTTAACACTTAGTGAAATTTCACTAAGTTTGGAATCTGTCTTATCCTGATGCTATGTTTGTTTGATGCCCTAGGTAAATCCATGTTAGTTTTGGGTGGCCATTGATCATTCCTTGTTGTATAAGTTGTTGTCTATCCATTCATGCCTTTACTTGCTCATATGGCTGGCTGTAGCTTATTTAATTCTTGCTCCCAAGTTGCTATAAATGTTGTAGCTTGTTGCTATTGATCCATGCCTCCTATCGAGTTGCTCCAATGGAGTTGTTTGCTGTAGGATATGTCTACTTCATGTCCATGCTTCTTATCACCATGTTTGAGTGCTGTAGAGTATATATTTCTTGCTCCAAAGTTGCTATGTGGTTGTTAACTTTAGCTTGTCGTTTTCATGTAGAATCATAATATCATCTTGTTTTCATGTTTGGAGTGAGTTTGCTTGATGTTTGGGTGCATCTTGCACCGTTGCCTTGCTTGTCTTGTTTTGCTCATATCTTCTAGGCCGTAGCTCCGAATTAAACAAACTTTATATGAAACTTGACTAGAATTTCGTGTAGATCATCATGGTGCATGTTAACTTGCTGTTTAACAACTTGAACATAAGGTTTGTTCAGATCTGGACTAATTTCAAACTATGCATATGAGGACTTACCGGATTTGTATATGTAGTTTCCGGTCTCATTTAAACTTGTTGACTTGTGTATTTTTTCTGTGCTTCCTACCTTGCCATGTATTCCATCATATGTAGACTTGTTTTGCATCCTACTTGGTTGAGCATATTGACATGTTCTTGTGTTGTTTTTCTGTGCTTCCTACCTTGCCATGTTTTGCTTCCTGTATAGACTTGTTGTGCATCATATGTAGACTTGTTTTGCATCCTACTTGGTTGAGCATATTGACATGTTCTTGTGTTGTTTTTCTGTGCTTCCTACCTTGCCATGTTTTGCTTCCTGTATAGACTTGATGTGCATCATATGTAGACTTGTTTTGCATCCTACTTGGTTGAGCATATTGACATGTTCTTGTGTTGTTTTTCCGTGCTTCCTACCTTGCCATATTTTGCTTCCTGTATAGACTTGCTGTGCATCATATGTAGACTGTCTTGCATCATACATGGTTGAGCATATTGTCATGTCTCGTGCGGTGTGTGTACCGTGTTGCTTGCTTCTTCTCGTTAGTACTTGTTCCGTTGCGTTCGTGAGGATTCGTTCGTCTACCCGTGGTTCTTCTTCAAGGCTTCTTCTTCGTCTTCTTCACGGTTCCGTTCTTCTTCCTTGCGGGATCTCAGGCAAGATGACCATACCCTTGGATACCTTTACTATCATTGCCATGCTTAGTGTCTCGATGCTATCGTTATATGTCGCGCTATCCATCATATTGTCAGCCCCTCTCCTTGTTGCCATGAAACCTCTAACCTTTGAAACCTTCCTAGCAAAACCATTGTTTGGCTATGTTACCCACTTGCTCGGCCTCTCTTATAGCGTTGTTAGTTGCAGGTGAAGATGAAGATCGTTCCAGGAGAGAACTTGTTGTTGGAATATCACAATATGTTATATATATAATAACACACCTATATACTGGGCATGGGTGGAAGGCTTGGCCTCTTGCTCGGTGTTTTGTTTCACTCATGCCACCTTAGGCGCCGATAAACCGGCATTATGTTCCTTGATTTTGCGTTCCTTACATGGTTGGGTATATGGAGACCCCTTGACACTTCGTCTTTGAATAAAACTCCTCCAGCAAGGCCCAACATTGGTTTTAATTTGCTCATAATAACAACTTAATTAATTAATTAAATTGCATAGGGAGTTAGCGCTACCCGAGGTTCCTTCTACATCGCAGGGGGGGCCAGTGCTGATGGTGTTGGTCCCAAACGGGCAACCTGCGGGGCCGCCTCGGGGAAACTCGAGGTATCTGGCATACCTGTAGCTTGTCCCATCCGGTCGTGGCCTGAGACGAGATACGCGTGGCTACTATCAGGGTGTCGGCACGCCAGGTGGTCTTGCTGGACTTGTCTTACCATTGTCGAAATGTCTTGTGCACCGGGATGCCAAGCCTGATCGGATTTCCCTAAGATAAGGGGTAATAATTATTATTACTTCAGCTGATCGTGAGAGCTTGTGATGGGCTAAGTTGGGACACCCCTGCAGGGTTATGATCTTTCGAAAGCCGTGCCCGCGGTTATGTGGCAGATTGGAATTTGTTAATGTCCAGTTGTAGAAAACTTGACAGAGGATCCGAAGTAAAACACACAACTGTGTGAGTAACCGTGACTGTCTCTTTTCATTTTGAGAAGAGAACACGGTGGGGTTATGTTTGACTCATAGGTAGTTCAGGATCTTTAGTGATCACTACTAGTTTGCGACCGTTTGCGTAGATGCTCATCTTATTCTTCTACTCGTAAGTTAGCCACCATACTTTTGCTTAGCCGCTGCTGCAACCTCGCCACTTTACCTCTTCCAACCTATTAAGCTTTGATAGTCTTGTTACCCATGGTTATGGGATTGCTGAGTCCTCGTGGCTCACAGATACTACAACAACAGTTGCAGGTGCAGGTTTCCGATGTCTTGACATGAGAGCGATGTTCTTTTGTTGGAGTTCTTCTTCTTCTTCTTCTTCAGTCTTGGGTTAGGTTCCGGGTCGGCAGCCTGGGATAACAGATGGATGTCGTTGTTCTTTTCATGTTTGCATCTGTAGTTGGATGCTTTGTATTGATGTTGTTGTATTCCTGTGACTTGTATGTATTGTTGTATCCCCCCATGTATGTATGTATGTATTGGTACAATGTAATGATATCCATCTTGCTAACCACCCGAAATGCGGTTGTGCCCTAATCACGAAAGTGTCACGTGATCGGGATATAATCGCATCTTGGGCCTGACACCAAGGCAACGACAACAACCCACCTCCTCCTCCACCTGACAACCTGACTTGTTTCCTAAGGTTGAATCCGCCAATGTTCTCTAGTAGCACCGAGCTGATCGTTGTAGATGACTGGCTCCGCAAGATGGGAAGAGAGCTAGCTATGGCAGAATGCACAGATGCAGAGAGAGTACACTTTGCTGCACATCAGCTTGAGGGACAAGGAGCCGCTTGGTGGGAGAACTACACCGCCACTTACCCACTTGCTACAGTTACTTGGGATTAGTTTTAGCAAGCCTTCCGCACTGCACATGTTTCTGTGGGAGCCATGAACGTTAAAATGTGTGAGTTCCGCAACTTGCGCAAAGGAAACCGTACTATGGGGCAATACATGGATGACTTCATACAGTTAGCACGCTATGACCCGTATGACATGGCCACTGATGCTGCGAAGCAGGAGAAATTTCTTGAGGGACTCAATGATGAGTAAAGTATGCAGCTGATGGTAGCAACCTTCAACAACTACCAGGAGCTAGTAGTCAGGGCCATCATGATTGAAGATAAACAACAGTAGATAGACAACCGAAGAGGAAGTATGGACATGGAAAGTATAACTCTGGAGCTCAGCACAAGCCCCGCTATTCCCCATACTCGGGAAGACATAACCATCCCACCCATGGAGGACATAACCATGGAGGCCATTCTCACAATGGTGGAAATTCACACAACCATAGTGGCCCCAGGAATGGCAATGGGAATGGAGGAAACAACAGTTAGAACCGTTCCACCCCATCAACACCCGTGAAGAAGGATCTAAGTCACATTACTTGTTTCAAGTGTGGAAAGATTGGACATTATGCCACAGAGTGTCGTGAAGCAAAGAATGGAAATGGCAATGGAAGCTTAGGAAAGAACCCCAACCCATTCACTAGAGGACAGGTGAATCACATCAATGTGGAGGAGATTGACGAGCAGCCCGACGCAATGGTTGGTAAGTTTTTGGTTAATGCATTTATCGCCCTCATTCTTTTTGACACTGGTGCATCTCATTCATACATATCAAGGGGTTTTGTGGAAAAGTATAATTTGCTAACCGTAGCCCTTAAGTCCCCTATGTTAGTGAGTTCCCCTGGAGAAGAGTACATGGCTACTCGAGGATGTTATCAACTGGCATTGACTATCGGGAGACATGTTTTCCCCACCGACCTCATCGTTTTGGAATCCTAGGGTTTGGGCGTAATCATTGGTATGGATTGGCTATCCAAGTTTGAGGGAAACATTGATTGCGCCAGTAAATGTATTCTCCTCACCAGCCCGGTAGGAAAAAGGATTAAGTTTGTGTCGAGGCACACACACCTAAGAGGACGTAAGTGAATGCACTTTTGGGAATTGTTCAAGAGGATGTACCAGTTGTGAAGGATTACCCTGATGTATTTTCGGAGGAATTACCAGGCATGCCACCGGATCGAGACATCGAGTTCTTATTTGAGTTATTACCAGGCACCGGACCAATATCCAAGAGACCATATGAGATGCCCGCAGATGATTTGGAGGAGATCAAGAAGCAGATCAAGAATTTAATTGAGAAAGGTTATATCCGACCAAGTTCTTCACCTTGGGGAGCCCCAGTGCTCTTAGTTGAGAAGAAGGATGGTTCATTATGGATGGTTGTGGATTATCATGCACTGAATGAGGTGACGATCAAGAACAAGTACCCTCTACCGATGATCAATGATTTGTTTGACTAGTTGCAAGGATCCAAAGTTTTCTCTAAGATCGATTAGCGTTCTGGATATCATTAGTTGAAGATCCGAGAGCAAGACATACCTAAGAGAGCTTTACCACAAGGTACGGGCTTTATGAGTATACAGTTATGTCATGTGGTTTGACTAATGCCCCTGCCTACTTTATGAGTATGATGAAAAAGGTCTTCATGGAGTACTTGGATACGTTTTTGGTGGTATTCATTGATGACTTATTGGTTTACTCAAAAATGAAGAGGAGCACAAGGAACATTTTCGTTTAGTTCTCGAGAAGCTCAGGGAACATCACTTATATGCCAAGTTCAGCAAATGTGAGTTTTGGTTGAAGGAAGTCGGATTCCTCGAACATGTTATATCAGGAGAAGGTATAGCAGTAGACCCCTCCAAAGAAGAGGTCGTCACCGAGTGGAAAGAACCCACCTTAGTTGGAGAGATTCGCAGTTTTCTTGGACTCACAGGATATTATTGAAGGTTCATTCAGAATTTCTACAAGATTGCGAAGCCCATGACAGAGTTGTTGAAGAAGGAAAGTAAGTACAATTGGACCAAATAATGTGAGGCCAGTTTTCACGAGCTGGAGAAACATTTGGTTACAACCCCAGTGCTGATTCTCCCAAATATGTGCAAGGATTTTCAAGTGTATTGTGACACTTCACATCAAGGACTAGGAGGCGTTCTCATGTAAGAAGGAAGAGTTGTTTCATATGCCTCACGTCAGCTTTGACCACATGAGCTGAATTATGCAACGCATGATTTGGAGTTAGCAGCCATAGTGCACGCACTCAAGACCTAGAGACACTTTGTTATTGGAAATCGTTGTGATGTTTACACGGGTCATAAGAGTTTGAAGTACATCTTCACGCAGAAGGAGTTAAACCTCAGGCAAAGGAGATGGCTGGAGCTCATAAAGGATTGCAACATGAGATTGCATTATCACCCAGGAAAAGCCAATGTCATGGCAGATGCGTTAAGTCGCAAGAGTTATGTTAACACTCTCATAACCAGAGGTTTACCCCAGGAGTTAGAAGATGACCTCGGAGACTTACAGTTGGAGAGAGTCCTTACAGGCTATGTTGCCACATTGAAATTCAGTCCACTTTGTTGGGAAAGGTTCAAGAAGCCCAGAAGGCGGACGAAGGTATTGCGGAAATAAGGGGCAGAATGAGCAAAGAAAAGGCAGAAGGATTCCGTGAGGATGAAAAAGGGACTATGTGGTTTGAAGAATGTATATACGTGCCAAATGACCCTGAGATCAGGAAGATGATACTTCAGGAGGCTCATGATTCACCGTACACGATACACCCAGGCAACACTAAGATGTATTTGGATTTGAAGTAGAATTTCTGGTGGACCGGAATGAAGAAGGACATTACCGAGTATGTAGCGGTATGTGACGTTTGTCAGAGAGTTAAGGCAGAACATCAGAAACCAGCAGGGTTGCTACAACCGTTACGAATACCAGATTGCAAGTGGGATAAGCTTGGAATGGATTTTTTCATAGGATACCCAGGACACGGTCAGGGTATGATTCTATCTGGGTTATAGTTGATCGCTTTACTAAGGTAGCTCACTTTATCCCCGTGAAGACCACTTACACAAGTGCTAAGTTGGCCAATATATACATGACCAGGATCATATGTCTGCATGGAGTTCCGAGGACAATCGTATCAGATAGAGGAACACAGTTTACTTCAATGTTTTGGAAGCAGTTGCATGAGACTTTGGGTACCAGGCTTGAGTTCAGTACAACCTTTCATCCACAGACAGATGGACAAATAGAGAGAGTCAAATAGATTCTGGAGGACATGTTGAGAGCTTGTGCGCTAGATTATGGATCTAGTTGGGATGATAACTTGCCTTACCCAGAGTTCTCTTACAACAATAGTTATCAGACTAGTATGCAGATGGCCCCTTTCAAGGCTTTGTACGGAAGGGGGTGCAGGACACCCTTGATGTGGGATGAAGTCGGAGACCATTAGTTATTTGGACCAGATTTAATCAGAGATTCAGAAGAGAATGTCAAGTTGATCCGTGACAGACTCAAAATAGCCCACTCCCGACAGAAAATTTATGCCGATGCAAAACACAAAGAGGGCACCTACGAATTGGAGATAGAGCATATCTTTGTGTGTCCCCACTTCGAGGAGTTAAGCGTTTTGGAGTTAAGGGTAAATTGGCACCAGATTTGTGGGACCGTACAGAGTTTTGGAACGTAGAGGAGAAGTAGCTTCTCAGCTAGCGTTACCTGAAAGTTTGTCCGGAGTTCATGATGTGTTTCACGTTTCCCAGTTGAAGAAGTGCCACACAAAGATGGTTGATATTCTGTTACGAGATATAGTGCGCCTGGAAGCAATTCAGTTAGAGAGTGACTTGACTTATGAGGAGAAGCCTATCAAGATTCTCGAGTTTGCCGACTGAGTTACTCGCAGCAAGGTCATCAAGTTTTGCAAAGTTCGGTGGAGTCACCATAAGCCACCTGGGAACGAGAGGAGGACCTTCGACAAGACCACCCACACCTTTTTGCTAGCCAGCCCGAATCTCGAGGGCAAGATTCATCTTAAGCGGGGTAGGTTTGTAACATCCCAATTTTCAGTTTGTACTTTATTAATAAGATCATTCATATGCATTCATAATTTTGTGCTTTTCTGGTTTTATTCGGTTGTCGATCCAACGAAACCAATTTTTTTAACAAATTTGAATTTATTCATAACAGTTGGGGGTTTGTTATAAATTTCATTTTTGAATTTATTCAAATTTGAAAAGTGGATCAAATTTGATTTCAACAAATTCTTTCCAATTGTTTCAATAAAATAAATATTGGGAAAAGAAATTTGGAAGTCAAATTATTTTATTTGCATTTTAATAAATACGGAAAAAAATGCATTTAGTCCAGAAAAATGTTCAAGTGGTCCCAAATATTAGGAGGGGATGGTGAAAATTGTTTATGGAATTTCTAGGTTTTTATTGTGGGTTTTTTCTCGCTGTGCTATAAGAAAGGTTTCGGGCCGACCGACTGGGCCGAAGCCCAGCCGGCCCGCCAGCGCGCCACCGCCTTCCTCGCGTAGCCGACCGTGACACCGGACGGAGTCCGGGCACGGCTCGACCGTCGACTGCCCTCTCGCGCAAGGCAGCCACTCCCCCGCCTTTATGTATCGCACTCGTCACCTCGCCTCCTGCGCCGCACCCCACCTCCGAGCCCGCACGCCGCCGCCTATTCGCCATTGAGCCTCGTCCCACACCGAGCCCCACCACCCGTCGTCGTTCGCCCCCGTTCACCGCCCCGCAGCCGACGTCGCCCGACCCGCCGCCCGGATTTGATCCGATCCACCAAACCGGTAAAAAATCGTTACAATTTTTTTTCGGTTTTTTCTTTTATAAAACTTAGTTTTATTTTTTAGGGTTTAGTTATTTAGTGAATGTTCACTAGTTAGGTTTAGAAAACGAACGTTCATTATATAGACTTTTATTTTTCTATTATTTTAGTCTAGCGTTACTTTTTGCTCGTTAGTCGGAATTAGATGAAACCAATGCCAATCCCTTCGTTGCAATCTTATATATCCAGTATTCCAACTCAAACGTAATTTTGAAATATTTAAAATTTGGTTCAAGCCAATTTGAATTTGAATCTTCTTTTGATTGTAACTTGAGTTTCGTAACACCATATGAGTTGATTCTTTTTGCAAATCGAAGCTCTTGACCTAAACTTTTTGTTAAGGCCAAATGCATCTAATTTTGGTACGGTTAGAAATTGTTTTCTGTTGCAAGAGCTATTTGCTTGTTTTCGAAGTTTTTTGGGATCTTTTCTTTGATTCTTTTGCATGATTGCTTATGTATGCTATTGTTTGCTTGCGATAGAATTTCTAGAATGCGAAGCTTGCTACTACGAGTCTCTAGGTTTCAACGATCATCAGCAAGGCAAGTTACACTTTGATCATCCTTTTCAATACCCAGTTTTACTTCCATTAGTTATACCCTCAAAGATTTGCATGAGCGGGACTTGGTTACATGTGAAATTGCTTTGTAGTTCATGAGGTAGGAACATATGACTTGAGATCAATCCCGGGAATATACGCTTTGTTACTTATTGCTTAGCCATGCTCGTAGACGTGGATTGGTATCTGAGATTCAAGAAAGTTATGAGTGTAATGACAACTATCGGAAATTTTAAGGTGGCAACTTTAATACACATCTGGGTGGTTTGGTTGCAGGGCACCTGGAGAATCCAGTGTTGTACTAGAAGATCCCGGAGGAAACATGTGATCATCCTATGGAATGCCACCCATGCTCAAAGGGATCATATAACATTGATGCCTAGAAACTTATTTGTGCAGCCACAAGCCATTATGGGCTCTGGCATAGTTGAGTTTGTTGTGTGAGCTCTTTCAGTGGTGGACTAGCAGATGTAGGGGAAAGTAGGTGTATCGGTCTACCCAGGGTAAAGAGTTCACACATCTTAAAGACTATGTCTCGATCTTCCGATCATGCATGCGGTCGAGTCTTGTGGGGAAAAGTGCGCCAACCTCTGCAGAGTGTACAAACTATTCATGACAGCCATGTCCCCGGTCATGGACATCTTGAGTATCATGGTATTTTAATTATGGACTGATGTCATCACTCTATTAATTAACTTGTTGGATTACTAATGACATTGGTTATTTTCGGATTGAGATGGAGGAACCACTCTCAATATTTATTAATTCAACTACGTAGTAAATAAAATGTATTCCTTTGTTGTAGGGTAAAACTAGCTTTATGCAAAAATAACCTTACAACCTCCACCAGCCAAATATGCATATAGTTGTAGATATTTGTTCATCCTTACTGCTACAGTGTGATCTTGCCAACATATTAAATGTGCTGACCTACACGGCTGCAACATATTATGTTGCAGAGTTTTCCGACGAAGATTAACGTGCGATAGGTCGTTGTCATGCACTCAGTGTTTGCCGTGGAGTTGGATGGACTCAACTTATCTTCGATGCTTCCGTAGTTTAATTACTGTTAGATGTCCTTCAGCCATATTTTTATAATAATACTCTTTATGAGGGTCTCGATATAATAAGTGTGTGATCGAAACATGTTGTGTGTGTCAGCATACCGATCCAGGGATGACACTTAAGCACAGAGACTTCGATCCATGGGGATCATGGTAGCTACAAGATGGTATCAGAACACACGTTGATTGTAGGACACGACCACTAGGATAAGCCACAGGATGCTCTTCTCTACTCATTTCTAACCCTTCTCTATTTCTACGCTATAGATGTTTGACCCCGGGAACAAGTTTACCCAGCCTGATGATGACACCCCTTTTGGAAGACACTTGAAGGAAGTCACGAGGTAACTGCACATCGGAATACCAAGTTTCACTGGAAGCTTCACAGCAACATTACCGGAAGAGGAGTGCTGGAGGATCAAAGTTAGTGTTCCTGAGAAGACTATTGCACTAGTCATGGAACCTCTCGAGTTTGCCTTTGATGCACTAACTTGGAGCTTAGGAAAGAGTATGGCAGCACACATCACCTTTGGACGCATTTGTGAAGTCTACAACAAGGATCTTGAAGAAACCATCTACCAAATTTGTGGACGCCGAGATGAGAAATGGGAGATGATTCGCAACAGGAATGATAAGTCCATTGCAGCATTCATACAGGAGATGGACCAACACATTCGTCGCTATGAGAATCAAATGTGCACGCTCATGCTTAAGACCAATATGTTGATGACACGGAACATCGAGCTAGAAGAAGAACTCAAGACAACCCGCGATGGATATGAAGAGGAAATTGATGTGCTACTGGAACAGAATGAAGTATTAAAGAAGAAGGTTGGAGCACTCATGGTGAAGCCAAAACAAGAGATGGGCATTCATTCGGAGAACTTAATCCTGATAGACGACACCGACAATGATGAATGTGATTATGAAGATGAAGCTAGAGCAGATATCCTGGTGTCTTCTGCCGATCAAAGCTATTAGATGACCACCCTGTAATCATTAGTGTTCTTCCAAGTAGTTAGGATCATGGTCGCTAGAATTCCCCCCCTGAGGTGTATGCTCAAACTTGGCAGGGTTATATTACTCATAGCATGCATATGTTGTCTTGTAATGCTTAGTTTTTACATCATATACACAATATTGAATGCCATCTGCTTAGTTGACACATCATATATGCGATTGCCCTCTGCTCACTTTCTTAGTATACAAATCATATATTTAAATTATACCATGCCATGATGTTTACATAGACAACATGTATCTGAATTATGGCATGCCAACCCATTTTCTGAAGAATATAATATAGCTATATCATCTCATCCTGTTTACATACTCATCATATTTTGAATTATGTCATTCTATCAGTGAATTATACCATGCCATCATGTTTCCATCCATATATGTGAATTATGGCATTCCAACCACTTTAATAGACACATCATATAGCTATATCATGTCATCCTTTTACATAGTCATCATTTTTTGAAGTATCTCATTCTATCCGGTTTAGTTAGCCATCATATATGTGAATTTGTGTCGTGCTATCCTGTTTAATTAGCTATCATATATGTGAAATTGTGTCATGCTATCCCGTTTGGTTAGACAACATAAATGTGAATTATTTCATGCCCTGTTTTCTTCCCTACTATCCATTGCACCTGTCTATCATACAATGTCTGTACATTCAATTACTTTTCTTGTTTATCAGCAATTTGAATTGGAGAGGGTGATGGTAGTATCTATGGGAGTAAAAACACGGTCTTCAAAAAAGATCGTGCTACCCATCGATGCAGATAGAACCACGGTTGTACTTGCCCAAGAACCAGACCCATGACACATAACCCAGACACGCAGATTGTACCCCTACCCAGTTGGACAGAGAGCCAGCTACACCCTTCTAACCCCAACCCTAGCAGACAATAACCCAGTTCTAATTGACACAGCACCGTCTCTTGCACATAGCACCCAAACAAGAGCAGTTAGTAAGGCAAGTGCAGTGCCCAAAGCATGAAGACCACCACTCCAAACACCAAGTCAACGCTTAAAGCAGAAGAAGAATTGTTCTCAGGTCAGGTTCCGTAGCTATAGTTATACTCATTTGCCCTAGCATCACTGTATTTACTCATACCAACTATTTAAAATTTGAAGGATGCAATTGAAACTCAAATGCTGCAAAAGGTATGTTTTAAACCTGTTTCTTTAACTAGTTTGCTGTTCTAACTTGCTCTATGTTAATTTCAGTTTCCATTGAAAAATAGTTATGTTCTCATGGCATGCACATTACAAGTGTTGTTAGTGCTGTGTAGTTTCCCACACTTATATTGTGTCTATGTCGATTTGTCTTAAACAAATATGATTTGAACTGTCTCTATCTTGATTTGGAACATAAACTAGAATGATATAGACCATACAGTGACCTTACTACATAGATATATATTTGTTTCATGTTGTTATCCTGTCCACCATACAACTGAACTGGTTTACCAGAATGAGTTTCATATACAACATGGTAAACCTGTGACGTTTCTGCTTGTTCCTCTTGTAGAATGCTGACATCATATTGGAGAAGAGCACCCCATTATGCAATGGTAAAGAAAGTAGTGCATATAAGGTTCAAAATAGTGAGACAACCATGTTGGTCTCCAAGAAAGCTGATAAAAACTATCTTGTAGACAGTGAGACAACCCCAAAGTCGTGCCTTGATATAGTGTTTGAGTTACTGTCCACTAATGCTGGCACAAGCTCTTCGAACTCGCTACCTGAATCAGTTCGGCTTCTTGAGTCTCAACTTCAAGTTGAAATACATCAACCAGATGTGTTACGACAAGAAGCCGAAGGACTGGCAAGTCCCTACAGAATACATATGCATACTTTCTGGTGCAACAGCAAGTGTTGGAGGATTTAAGCGCCGAACAAGAGAAATCTAATAAGCTTGCTAAGCGTCTTGCCAGCATGGTGGATACCCAGGATATTGTTTCTTTAGCTCTTGTGAAGTGGTTTCAGTTCTGGACTTGTTTTGCTGCGGCATTTATTTGTGTCGGTCGCCAACTTTGACAACAGTGTATGTAATATGATGCTTCCTTCCCCATATTTACACTGGTGGCAAACTTTGATGTTCAGTAGTTGTAATATGTGTAATAGCCGTATTAGCCTAGAGTATGTTGCTTGCTTATTTGTTTATTTGTTTGCTTGTAGTCAATGCAGTTCTTTTTCCGTGGTTTGCTAGTTCCCGCAATAATTTACTATTTAAAACTAGGCCACAATAACCATGGGAAATATGCGGACCATTTTCACCATGGCCTTCTATGGGCCGTAGAATCAATGGGCCTTCTACGAGCCGTAGAATCAATGGGCCTTCTACGGGCCGTATGATCGATTGGCCAAACAACGAACCGCATTATGGGTCGTAAAAGGGCTAGAGTGGCAGCCATCCGTTCATGGGCCAACCATATGTTGGAAATATGCCCTAGAGGCAATAATAAAAGTATTATTATTATATTTCCTTGTTCATGATAATTGTCCGTTATTCATGCTTGAATTGTATTGTACGGAAACAACGATACATGTGTGAATATATACACCACAATGAGTCCCTGGTAGGCCTCTAGTTGCCAGCTCGTTGATCAAAAGATGGTCACGGTTTCCTGACCATGGACATAGGATGTCAGTGATAACGGGATCACATCATTAGGAGAATGATGTGATGGACAAGACCCAATCCTGAGCATAGCACGAGATCGTATAGTTCGTAATGCATAAGCTTTTCGGTGTCAAGTATTTATTCCTTAGACCATGAGGGTGTACAACTCCCGGATACCGTAGGAATACTTTGCCTGTGCCAAACATCACAACGTAACTGGGTGGCTATAAAGGTACGCATCGGGTATCTCCGAAAGTGTCTGTTGAGTTGGTACGAACCAAGACTGGGATGTTGTCACTCCGTATGACGGAGAGGTACCTCTGGGCCCACTCGGTAAGACATCAACATAATGAGCTCAAGGTGACTAAGGAGTTAGTCACGGGATGATGGATTACGGATCGAGTAAAGATACTTGCCATGACGAGATTGAACAAGGTATCGGGTATACCGACGATCGAATCTCGGGCAAGTACCGTACCGATGGACAAAGGGAATAACATACGGGATTGAGTGAATCCTTGACACAGTGGTTCATCCGATGAAGATCATCGAGGAACACGTGGGAACCAACATGGGTATCCAGATCCCGCTGTTGGTTATTGACCGGAGAGTGGTCTCGGTCATGTCTACGTGTTTCCCGAACCCGTACGGTCTACACACTTAAGGTTCGGAAACGCTAGGGTCATAGAGATACATGCACGTGGAAACCCGAAAGTTGTTCGGAGTCCCGGATGAGATCCCGGACATCACGAGGAGTTCCGGAGGTAAAGAATGATATATAGGAAGTCCAGTTTCGGCCATCGGGTGAACTTCGGGGGTCACCGGGAGTGTCCCGGGACCACCGGAGGGGTCCCGAGGGTCCACCGGGTGGGGCCACCCATCCCGGTGGGGCCCCTAGGCCACAAGGGGAATGGGGCCAGCCCCTGGTGGGCTGGCGCACCCTACTGGGCCCTCCCTCATGCGCCTAGGGTTGAAACCCTAGGGGAGGGAGGCGGCCCCTATGCCTTGGGGGGGGCAAGTCTCCCCCCTAGGCCGCCACCCCCCTTGCAGATTGGATCTGCAGGGGCTGGCGCACCCCCTGGCCCCCTATATATATGTGGGGGGGGAGAGGGCAGCCGCACCCAAGTCTCTGGCGCCTCACCCCCTCCCGTCACAACTTCCTCCTCCTCCGCAGGGCGCCGGCGAAGCCCTGCAGGAATTCCCGTTGCATCCATCACCACGCCGTCGTGCTGCTGGATCTCCGACGACCTCTCCTCCCCCCTTGATGGATCAAGAAGGAGGAGACGTTGCTATACCGGACGTGTGTTGAACGCGGAGGTGCCGTCCGCTCGGCGCTAGATCATCGGTGACGAAGAACGAGAAGAGTACGACTACTTCATCCACGCTTCTTCGAAAGCTTCCGCTCGCGATCTACAAAAGGGTATGTAGATGCACTCTAATATGCTCGTTGCTAGATGTCTCCTTAGTTGGATCTTGGTGAAAGCGTAAAAATTTTTGAATTCTGCTACGTTCCCCAACAGTGGCATCTGAGCTAGGTCTTATGCGTAGCATCTTGCACGAGTAGAACACAAAGTAGTTGTGGGCGTTTGAGTTTGCTCAATCTTCTTGCCGTTACTAGTCTAATCTTGATTCAGCGGTATTGTGGGATGAAGCGGCCCGGACCGACTTTACACGTACGCTTACGTGAGACTGGTTCCACCGACAGACATGCACTAGATGCATAAGGTGGCTGGCGGGTGTCCGTCTCTCCTACTTTAGTCGGATCGGATTCGATGAACAGGGTCCTTATAAAGGGTAAATAAAAATTGAAAAATCACGTTGTGGTTTTGGCATAGGTAAGAAACGTTCTTGCTAGAAAACCTATAGAAGCCACGTAAAAACTTGCAACAACAATTAGATGTCGTCTAACTTGTTCTTGCAGCATGTGCTATGTGATATGGTATGGCCAAGAAGATGTGATGAATGATATATGTGATGTATGAGATTGATCATGTTCTTGTAATAGGGAATCACGACTTGCATGGCGATGAGTTTGACAACCGGCAGGAGCCATAGGAGTTGTCTTTATTATTGTATGACCTGCGTCACTGAATAACGCCATGTAATTACTTTACTTTATTGCTAAACGTTAGCCATAGTAGTAGAAGTAATGGTTGGCGTGACGACTTCTTCAAGAGACGATGATGGAGATCATGGTGTCGAGCCGGTGAAAAAGATGATCATGGTGCCCCGAAGATGGAGATCCAAGGAGCAAGATGATATTGGCCATATCATGTCACTTTATTTGATTGCATGTGATGTTTATCATGTTTATGCATCTTGTTTACTTAGAACGACGGTAGTAAATAAGATGATCTCTCACTAAAATTTCTAGAATTGTGTTTCCCCTAACTGTGCACCGTTGCTAAGGATCGTTGTTCCGAAGCACCACGTGATGATCGGGTGTGATAGGTTCTAAAGTTCGCATACAATGGGTGTAAGCCAGATTTACACAAGCAATATACTTAGGGTTCACTTGACGAGCCTAGCATGTGCAGACATGGCCTCGGAACACGGAAGACCGAAAAGTCGAACATGAGTCGTATAGAAGATAGGATCAACATGAAGATGTTCACCGTTGATGACTAGTCCGTCTCACATGATGATCGGACACGACCTAGTCGATTCGGATCATGTATCACTTAGATGACTAGAGAGATGTCTATCTGAGTGGGAGTTCATTAGATGAACTTAATTGTCATGAACAATAGTTTAAGTTGTCTTCGCAAATTATGTTGTAGACCAATAACTGCGTTGTAGCTCCCTGTTTAATACGATCCTAGAGAAAGACTAAGTTGAAAGATATTGTAAGCAATGATGCGGACTGGGTCCGTAGTCTGAGGAGTGTCCTCACTGCTACACAAAAAGCTTACGTCTTTGATGCACCACTCAATGTGCAAACCCCTACAACATTGTTTGTGGATGTTGTGAACACCTGACAGACACGTGCTGATGACTACTTGATAGTTTAGTGCACCATACTTTACGGCTTAGAATCGGGATTCCAATGACGTTTTGAACGCCATAGAACATATGCGATGTTCTAAGAGCTGAAATTGGGATTTCAGGCTCATGCCCGTGTTGAGAGGTATGAGACCTCTGACAAGTTCTTTTGCCAAAAGGATGGAGGAGAATAGCTCAACTTGTGAGCATGTGCTCAGAATGTCTGGGTGCTAAAATCACTTGAACCAAGTGGGAGTTAATCTTCCAGATGAGATAGTGGTTGACGGAATTCTCTAGACACTATCACCAAGCTGCTAGAACTTCGTGATGAACTATGACATGCAAAGGATGGAGATGATCCCGAAGTTATTAGCGGTTCTTAAGACCGCAAAAGTAGAAATCAAGAAGGAGCATCAAGTGTTGATGGTTTATCAAGACCACTGGTTTCAAAAGGGCAAGGGATAGAAGGGAAACTTCATGAATGGCAAACCTGTTGTCGCTCTGATGAAGGAACCCATGGTTGAACCCAAACCTCGAGACTAAGTGCTTCTGTTGTAAGGGGAACGGTCACATGGTAGCGGAACTACCCCAAATACATGGTACATATGATAGCTGGAAACTTCAACAAAGTATATTTGATATATGTGTTATTGATGTGTACCTTACTAGTACTCCTCGTAGCACCTGGGTATTGGATACCGGTCCAGTTGCTATTATTAGTGACTTGAAGCAAAAGCTACGGATTGAACGGAGACTAGCTAAGGGCGAGGTGACGATGTGTGTTGGAAGTGTTTTCAAGGTTGATAAGATCACCATCGCACGCTCCCTCTACTTTCGGGATTAGTGTTGAACCTAGATAAATGTTATCAGGCGTCTGCGTTGAGCATGAATATGATTAGATCATGTTCATTGCAATACGGTTATTCATTTAAGTTAGAGAATAATGGTTATTCTGTTTACATGAATAATACCTTTATGGTCATGCACCCAATGGTTCGTTGAATCTCGATCATAGTAATACACATGATGATAATATTAATGCCAAAAAGATGTAGAGTTAATGATGATAGTACCACTTTCTTGTGGCACTGCCGCTTAGGTCATTTTTGCATAAAATGCATGAATAAACTCCATGTTGATGGATGTTTGGAGTCACTTGATTTTGAATCGCTTGACACATGCAAGCCATGCCTCATGGGCAGAATGACTAAGATCCCTTTTTCAGGTACAATGAAACGGGCAAGTGACTGGTTGGAAATCATACATGTTGATGTGTGTGATCCAATGAGAATTGAGGCGTATGATGGATATCATTATTTTCTCATCTTCACTAACGATTTGAGTAGATATGGGTATATTTACTTAATGAAGCAAAAGTCTGAAACATTTGAAAATTTCAAGCAATTTCAGAGTGAAGTTAAGAATCATCATAAGAAGAAGATCATGTTCCTACGATCTGATCAAGGGGAAATTTTCTAAGTTATGAGTTTGGCAATCACTTAAGACATCGTGGAATTGTTTCGCAGTTGAAGCCACCTAGAACACCACAGCATAATGGTGTGTCCGGACGTCGTAATCGAACCTTATGAGATATGGTGTGATCTATGATGTCTCTTACCGATCTACCACTATTATTTTGAGGATATGCATTAGAGACAGCTGCATTCACTTTAGATAGGGCACCATCTAAGTCCGTTGAGACGACGCCGTGTGAACTATGGTTTGGCAAGAAACCAATGTTGTCGTTTCTTAATATTTGGGGTTGCGATACTTATGGCTTCAGTCGGAAAAAGCTCGAACCCAAAGCGGACAAGTACATCTTCACAGGATACCCAAAGGTTACAGTTGGGTATACCTTCTAACTCAGATCCAAGGGCAAAAATATTTGTCGCTGAGAACGGGTCCTTTCTCGAGAAGGAGTTTCTCTCGAAAGAATTGAGTGGGAGGAAGATAGAACTTGATGAGGTTTTTTCGAACCCTCACTTCAACTGGAGAGTAGTGCAACACAGAAAGAGGTTTCTGTGGAACCTACGACTGTTGGAGAGGAAACTAATGATAGTGATCATGAAGCTTCAGATCAAGTTGCTATCGAACCTCGTAGGTCGACAAGGATATGTACTACTCCTGAGTGGTATGGTGATCTTGTCTTAGATGTCATGTTGTTGGACAACAATGAACCTACGAACTATGGAGAAGCGATGGTGGACCCATATTCCGACAAATGGTTAGAAGCTGAGAAATCCGAGATAGGATCCATGTATCAAAACAAAGTATGGACTTCGGTGGACTTGCCCGATGATTGGCAAGCCATTGAGATAAATGGATCTTTAAGAAGAAGACGGACGTGGACGGTAATGTCACCGTCTATGAAAGCTCGACTTGTGGCAAAGAGTTTTTTTCACAAGTTCAAGGAGTTGACTACGATGAGATTTTCTCACCCGTAGCGATGCTTAAGTCCGTCGGAATCATGTTAGCATTAGCTGCATTTATGAAATCTGGCAGATGGATTACAAAACAAGTTTCCTTACCAGTTTTCGTAAGGAAAGGTTGTATGTGATACAATCAGAAAGGTTTTGTCGATCCTAAGGATGCTAAAAGGTATGCTAGCTCCAGCGATCCTTCCATGGACTGGAGCAAGCATCTCGGAGTCGGAATATACGCTTTGATGGAGTGATCAAAGTTTTTGGGTATACAAAGTTTGTTAGAAACTTGTATTTACAATAAAGTGAATGGGAGCACTACAACATTCCTGATAAGTATATGTGATTGACATATTATAGATCTGAAATGATGTAGAATTTCTGGAAAGCATAAAGGGTTGTTTGAAAGGAGTTTTTCAAAGGAAGACCTGGATAAAGCTGCTTATATAATTGGGCATCAAGATCTATAGAGATAGATCAAGACGCCTGATGATACTTTCAAAAGAACACACAACTTTGACATGATTTTGAAGGAGTTCAATAGAGATCAGTCAAAGAAGGAGTTCTTACCTGAGTTGTAAGGTGTGAGTAAGACTCAAAGCTTGACCACGGCGGAAGAAAGAGGAAGGACGAAGGTCGTCCCCTATGCTTTGGTCATAGGCTCTATACGGTATGCCGTGCTGAGTACCGCACCTGATGTGTGCCTTGCCACATGTCTGGCAAGAGGGTACAAAGGTGATCCAGGAGTGGATCACTAGATAGTGGTCAAAATTATCCTTAGAGTAATAAGGAAATGTTTCTCGGTTATGGAGGTGATAAAGAGTTCGACGTAAAGAGTTACGTCGATGCAAGATTAACACCTATCCGGATAACTCTGAGTAGAGATACCGGATACGTATAATGGAGCAATAATTTGGAATAGCTCCAAGTGGAACGTGGTAGCAGCATCTACGATATGACATAAAGTTTTGCGAAGTACATAGGGATCTGATTGTTGCAGACCCGTTGACTACTACCTCTCTCACAAGCATAACATGATCAAACCCATAACTCATTGAGTGTTAATCACATATTGATGTGAACTAGATTGCTGACTCTAGTAAACTCTTTGGATGTTGGTCACATGGCGATGTGGCATATGAGTGTCAATCACATGGCGATGTGAACTAGATTATTGACTCTAGTGCAAGTGGGAGACTGTTGGAAATATGCCCTAGAGGCAATAATAAAAGTATTATTATTATATTTCCTTGTTCATGATAATTGTCTGTTATTCATGCTTGAATTGTATTGTACGGAAACAGCGATACATGTGTGAATATATGGACCACATTGAGTCCCTGGTAGGCCTCTAGTTGCCAGCTCGTTGATCAACAGATGGTCACGGTTTCCTGACCATGGACATAGGATGTCAGTGATAACGGGATCACAACAATTAGGAGAATGATGTGATGGATAAGACCCAATCCCGAGCATAGCACGAGATCGTATAGTTCGTAATGCATAAGCTTTTCGGTGTCAAGTATTTATTCCTTAGACCATGAGGTTGTACAACTCCGGGATACCGTAGGAATACTTTGGGTGTGCCAAACGTCACAACGTAACTGAGTGGCTATAAAGGTACGCATCGGGTATCTCCAAAAGTGTCCGTTGAGTTGGTACGAACCAAGACTGGGATGTTGTCACTCCGTATGACGGAGAGGTACCTCTGGGCCCACTCGGTAAGACATCAACATAATGAGCTCAAGGTGACTAAGGAGTTAGTCACGGGATGATGGATTACGGATCGAGTAAAGAGACTTGCCATGACGAGATTGAACAAGGTATCGGGTATACCGACGATCGAATCTCGGGCAAGTACCGTACCGATGGACAAAGGGAATAACATACGGGATTGAGTGAATCCTTGACATAGTGGTTCATCCGATGAAGATCATCGAGGAACACGTGGGAACCAACATGGGTATCCAGATCCCGCTGTTGGTTATTGACCGGAGAGTGGTCTCGGTCATGTCTACGTGTCTCCCGAACCCGTAGGGTCTACACACTTAAGGTTCGGTAACGCTAGGGTCATAGAGATACATGCACGTGGAAACCTGAAAGTGTTCGGAGTCCCAAATGAGATCCCGGACGTCACGACGAGTTCCGGAATGGTCTGGAGGTAAATAATGATATACATGAAGTCCAGTTTCGGCCATCGGGTGAACTTCGGGGGTCACCGGGAGTGTCCCGGGACCACCGGAGGGGTTCCAGGGGTCCACCGGGTGGGGCCACCCATCCCGGTGGGGCCCCTAGGCCGCAAGGGGAAGGGGGCCAGCCCCTGGTGGGCTGGCGCACCCTACTGGGCCGTCCCTCATGCGCCTAGGGTGGAAACCCTAGGGGAGGGAGGCGCCCCCCTATGCCTTGGGGGGGGGGGCAAGTCTCCCCCCTAGGCCGCCGCCCCCCTTGCAGATTGGATCTGCAGGGGCTGGCACACCCCCTGGCCCCCTATATATATGTGGGGGGGAGAGGGAAGCCGCACCCAAGTCCCTGGCGCCTCTCCCCCTCCCGTCACACCTTCCTCCTCCTCCGCAGGGCGCCGGCGAAGCCCTGCAGGAATTCCCGTTGCATCCATCACCACGCCGTCGTGCTGCTAGATCTCCGGCGACCTCTGCTCCCCCCTTGCTGGATCAAGAAGGAGGAGACGTTGCTATACCGAATGTGTGCTGAACGCGGAGGTGCCGTCCGTTCGGCGCTAGATCATCGGTGTCGAAGAACGAGAAGAGTACGACTACTTCATCCACGCTTCTTCGAAAGCTTCCGCTCGCGATCTACAAAAGGGTATGTAGATGCACTCTAATATGCTCGTTGCTAGATGTCTCCTTAGTTGGATCTTGGAGAAAGCGTAGAAATTTTTGAATTCTGCTACGTTCCCCAACACCATAACAGGCCTTTAAGAGGCCAACGATTATAACAGGCTAAATTCCATCAACAGGCATAACGGGTCGTTAATGGGCCGTTTATAATGATGCCATGAAAACGGCCCAACGGGTCAACGGGCCACAAACGGGCCGCCTTTAACCAGGGGATGAATTTGGCCAACAAGCAGAAAAGGTAAATTATAGACCGTAAGCTACCGAATGTTGCAAATCAACCCACGAATAAATGGGCCCTTAAAAGGCTGAAAGATAACACGGGCTAGGAACGACCCAATGGAGTAATGGGCCGTTAATGGGTATGAAGTGACATAATGTTCATTATAGACCAGTTTCACTACGAGCGATTAATGGGCCGAGAGTTACAAAGGGCCTCATATGGGCCGAAAGACGTCATGGGCCGTACATGGACCGGAAGTTACAACAGGCTGGAATCGTATTGGACGGCTCAGATGAAGCTAGTGGGCCAAATTAGGAAAGGCCTAAATGGGCCGTGATTTATCAGGCCTGAACGGGCTATATGCGAGCAGGCGATTAGCAGGCTTTCGATGGGCTGGCCCATTATTCTTTGACAAGTCAAACAGGCCGGCCTTTTGACCTGAATGGGCCCCTATTGTGCCGTGCCATGTGTCGACGTATCATTGGCGCCTCCTATCCATTGGTTGGTTGGCATCTGTCCACACGTGGAGCTGGCACGTGGTTCGTTCGGCCAGTGAGAATTTTACACGTGGAAAATCCCCTTTGGTCCTGGCTGTTATCGGGTTATCAAATCCAAAACCGGACCCGATAGGGTTAACGGCATGCCGCTATGGTGTATGCTACGTGTCGGTTACCCTTGACGAAAGGACTTCCATGAGGCGCTTTTTATCGTCATGGAAGTGAACACTTCAGTGATGATAGTTTTGGTATTGTCATGGAACACTTCTACGATAGCACATGTATGACTATCTTGACTCTCTCATAAAATCGTCATGGATGTACATGCATGATAGAAAACATGACCTACTATGACAAACACGTATTATCATGGAAGTGTTTTTTTAGTGATAACATCTCAAGGATATGATCACCTCTAACAAGTTTATCAAGATTTCTCATGCCAACGTGACCTAACCTTCTATTCCACAACCAACCTTTAGAAGATTTAGCAATTAAACAAGTGCGAGGTTGGGCTTTCTTAGTGAAATCAACAATGTACAGGTCACCTCTACGAATGCCAGTAAAGACCATATTATGATTATCACTACGAAATACTTGGCAATCAACATGAGTAAATAGAACATCCAAACCAAAATAAGCTAATCTAGATACAGAAAGAATATTGTAACCAAGAGATTTCACAAGCATGACATTTTTTATTGAGTTATCATTGGATATGGCCACCTTACCAAGGCCAACAACTTTACCCTTAGAGTTGTCACCAAAGGTAACATACTTTTGTGGACCATCATTTGTTGCAAGATTATCAAACATGTCTTTATCTCTGGTCATATGGTCTGTGCATCCACTATCAAGAACCCATTCCTTTCATCCGGCTGTGTAACCACGAAGATTGTCCATAAGACAAAAGTGTCTCATTGACTCATCAAGATCAAATCACAATCTTCACTCTCGTCATAATATCCATCCTCAACATCATCATCTTTTGTGTGATCATCACCTAGGACAAGTGATTCGTTAGAATTTTGATAATGAAAATGTTCAAGTTTGTGAGTTAGAATTTCGTGATAATGTGACTAATGATTCCAACGTCACCCTTAGCACGCATAAGATCACGTAGCTCAAATAAGCTTCATCTTTTGAAATGCAATGGATTTTTGAAGAATATTATCCAGGCTTTTCAAGGAATAGTTAGGAAAGCGTTCTTCAAGAAATTTCCATATAGTGTAAGCACATTCTAAGTTAGGCAATTCTCTATGGAAATAGTTCGGTAAAGCTCTAACAATAAGATTGAAAGTTCTAGTATCCCGAACCATGTTAAGATACTCATCGGGGGTAAAATGCATAGGATCAATAGGAGGCACATAGGGGCTAAGAATATACTTGTTCAAATAATATTCATTGAAGATCTCACCCGCACGCGCCGCCGCGGAGCTCGTCGCCGATGAGGCTCCGACGACCCAACGACCGCGCCACCCTGTCCATCAGCTCCACTGCACCCCCAGGAGCCTGACGCACCTCTCCACGAGCCTCCCCGTGCCTTCTAGCGACGAGCCCGAGCTCACCCGAGCTCCGGCGACGACCTTGGCGCCTTTTTCGGCGACCCCGAGGCCAGCCACCACCACCACTAGATGCGGCACACTCCCCGCATCACATAGATGTGCTCCGCCGCCGTTTTGGTCACCGGAGCACAAATCATGCACCGTACCGCCGCGTCTGGCCTCGCCGGCGTCTAAACGCTGGCCAGTTTGACCCCCTTTGACCACGGGTGGGCCCAGTTTGACCCCCTGGGGTTAATGACAGGTGGGCCCAGCCGGCTAATTAAGTTAGGATTAGCACTAATGTTTATTTTGTTAAGTTAACGACACTAACACGCGGGACCCACTTTCAGGTTTGACCTGGACCTGGTCTATTAACCTGCTGACGTCAGCATGATGTCATGCTGACGCAGTAAAGGCTTTTCTGGAATCATTTGATTTAAAACAATTCAGGTAATTCTAGAAAATGCTATAAACTTCTAAAAATCATATAAATTCAACAGTAGCTCAGATGGAAAAGATTTATACATGGAAATTGATCAGAAAAATCCAATCTTTCCAATGGCACTGGTTTCATGCATGTTTAAGAAAGTTAACCTTGCTGTTCACATCAAAACATGATAATGCACTTTAATAAATAATAGTTTGGGTATAAGTTTGAATCTTTGATTCAAATGAGCTCAAACCTTTCTGTTTATAGTTGCATTAGCCCAAAACACATTCATCTTGCCATGTCATGAGCATGAATCATATTGTTGCATTTTTTATATTGATTGTATCGTCGGTGTTCTCCGTGGTAGGTCCTGCTCCTGAGGAAACATCTCCGTATTCGACTGAAGAGCAGTATCCGACAACCAATCTGTCAGGCAAGCAACCCATTGATCATTCCGATACAAACCCATCTTCTCGCTCATGCTCTCTTTTACTGCATTAAGGCAACATCGTGAACTGCTACTTGCTGCAGTAGTTGAACCCTATTCCTTTGCATGACCTGTCATTGCCACAGTAAATAGTTGAGACCCACTAGCATGTGTAGGAGTTGTTTGAGCCATGTGATGTGTGTTCTACCATGCCATTTGCTTATGTTGCCTGCTATGCTTAGAGTTGTGTCAGGTCTGGTTCATCGGGGTGATGGATCAGAGTGAAATGATCATGTCAGGTAAAGAGAGTGAAGTGTGCAACATGCTTGGTAAAGGTATCGATGAAAGGCCATGTAGGAGTACATGGTGGGTTGTTTCATTGGAACCGTCCAAAGGACCTGAGATCTGTATATGTGATTCAAGGTTCATCTACTACCACACATTGGGCCCTGAAATATGACCCCTCTCGACTTATTGACTGCCCTAGCTCTCTGTCCAGGAGTTGCAACTAGTTTCTGGTGTTTGTAGTCTACTGGTGGTCGTGCACAACGCTGACCCTCGGGGTGGGCTGTGATGCGGCACATACGTGGCACGGTGTACCGGTCGCCCGTTTGGTGACTCGGGAACCCTGTACACATCGTTTGGGGCCGTGAGCGACACGCCGGCCAGATCTCCCCACGGATGGAACCCAAATAGGCGATAAACCTGGACTGGAGACTTGAGTGGTTGGTTATGTCGTGGTCTACACCCACGTCGGCTTTCGCTTGAAGGCTGCCGAGCACATGTCGTGTGCAGACGCTAAGTGGTGGAAACATGTGTGAAGAATTACACCCCTGCAGGGTTACCAATCTATTCGAATAGCCGTTGTTCACGGTTATGGACCACTTGGTTGCTTATACAGTTCATGGACAAGTTGATGGTTACTTCTAAAAGTCTCAAGACAAGTGTGAGTGCCGTGGATGGCCCTTCCGTAGGATGACGGAAGAGGATCCATAGTAGTGTATTGTTGTGGTGAGTAGGGGACTCGTGTGTGTAGTCTCATCTTGCTATCTGCTATGAACTCCACTACCCTTGTTGATAATGATGCATGTATGATAGGATCTGTTGTAAGTCTTGTTGAGTACCTTTGTACTCATGTTTGCTTAATAACTGTTGCAGAGGAGAACCCTGCCCCTTCTGATGGGTTCTACATAGACGTTAACGTCGACGAGTAGCTTGCTACCTGGACGGTGATCCTGAGCTTGTGAAGGTCCTTGTAGATAGTCAGGCTACACCAAGCCTGTTTTCTTTCCAGTTGTCTGTACTCAGACAAGTTAGCTTCTGCTTGTGCTTGTATGCTTGCATGACTTGAGTGTTGGGTCATGTGACCCCTATCTGTATGGATATGTTATGTATGGCTCTTCGGAGCCTCTTAAATAAAGTACTTTGAGTCATAGAGTTCTGTTGTGATGCAATGTTGTATGTGCACATATTGAGTATATTTTGTGTATGTTTGAAATGCTTGATATGTGTGGGATCTGACACCTAGTTGTTTACCTTTGGTAGCCTATCTTACAGGGAAATGCCTCCTAGTGCTTCCACTGAGCCTTGGTAGCTTGCTACTGCTCCGGAACACGTAGGCTGGCCGGCATGTGTCCTTCTTCGTTCATGTGTTTGTCCCTTAGGGGAAATGTCACGCGGTGTTCCTTTTAGTCCATGTAGCTTGCTACGACTTGGGTTCATACGTTGATGACCGACACATTTGTTGCTGGGTCATGGATGCATGTCTCTGTAATTTAGTGCCACTTTTGGTTTATAACTAGCCATGTCGGCCCGGGTTCTCTGTCAAATGGATGCTAGCAACACTATCATATACGTGTGCCAAAATGTGCAAATGGTCCCGGGCCAGGTAAGGTGGAACCCGTGGGGATACCGTGCGTGAGGCCGCAAAGTGATATGATGTGTTATAAGCTAGATCGATGTGACTTAGGATCGGTGTCCTGACAGCGTTGGCATCAGAGCCGGACTGCCTGTAGGTTCTTTAAGCCAAACTGGTCGATGTTGAGTCTAGAAATCTTAGTTTTATGTAGGGGAATTTATTGTGGAAGGGAACGTAAGGCTCTTTTTACTTCTTTACCTTATGCCCTTCTGATCTGAGTCAGCCTATTCTTTCTATGGGGGTTTAGGACTAGGCCTCTCATCTTTACTAGGTTCACATGTTACTAATCTGTAGACTCTTAGGATTGTTGGTTTCAAGCCTCAGTTCAGTTTCTACCCTTGCAGCATGTTGATTAGTTGGACCGGAACCTTGATATGATGTTGTTGAGTGTCTATGCTATCATTTGTATGAATTCTCAAAATCTTTTTTGAGCATTTACAGTTGTTATGCTGCCCGATTTCTTCTAGAAATTCTAATGCCTTTGCATTATTTCGTGTTTCAGATGTCTGACCGCACACCTCACCAGGTGGTCCGTTTGACCCGGTGCATTAATGTGCCAGGTCACACGGCCATGTTGATCCGTGTCTTGACCGAGAAGGGGTACCGTTGGTATCCTGAGTACACTGTGGAGGAGCAGTACCGGGATTTCAACCAGAGTCAGTATTTCTGCACAGTACGGATATACCCTTCATATCTCGGAGCTACCGACCCCATCCATTGGTCTTATGGACTCGGGGTTACCATCGAGATGGCAGTGACGGATGCCGCTTACTCGATGATGACCATCATCCGTGCTAGGCATGCCCTGCTACTGAACACTGAGTTCCGCTACATGCCAGCCTCACTTCCTGGAGAGGAAGGCTACTACACTGGTCTGTATACTGATGCCGCTCATGAGGAACCACTGCTTCAGACTACCACTCAGATGCTGGAGGATAGGGATCATGAGGTCCGTCCCCTCCGGATGGAGCTTTATAACACTCGAGCCGCCTACCGGACCACTCTGACACGACTTGCACCTGCCGTGCATGCCGGATATCTGGATATGCGGGATTTGTACCCCGTGCGGACTCGTCTGCCCGATTGTAGGGATTGGCATGACGTTGGGGGTATTACACCTCCAAGTGGGCGTCGGTTACCACCAGGAGCGGGACCGAGACCGCATCCGTGTCCCTGTGGTCCACAGCCTTCGAGTGCTTGAGAGTTACCAGATCCACATGTTCCACTTCCAGGCTATGGGGGTAATCTTTATGAAGATTACTACTGGAATGTCCGAGTCAGACCGTGGGAGTAGTAGTATCGTAGTAGTTGTATCTCCACAGTCCTGCGTGTCTTGTGGAATATGACTTAGTGTGTACTGAGTTCCGGAGGCGTAGATAAATAATGTATAGGAGCTTGGGATGCCTCTGATGAGATGTATCGTCTTTCACCGCAGTTGTACTTTAGCCTTGGCTTGTACTAAACTATGTATGGTGTGTATGACCAATGGTGTATATATGGCAGTTTCTATATTACCATGTCGTACAGATGAACACCTCTGCATTCCGTGTCATCCATTACATTCTGCACTCCTATGTCAAAGTTTTGCCATCCTTGTCTAAACTGTTGTTTTGTTTTCCTAGGATGGTCAACACTCGCAGCACTCCTGCTGCTCAGGAGCAGGGTGAGGCCAGTGGGGCTAGAGATGAGAATCTTCCTCAACCACCCTCCTTGGCTGAAGTAATGCTCGAGGCAGAAAGGAACAAGAGAGAGATCAACCGTCTGCTGGAAAGCATAGAGTAGAATAATGCCATTCGCCAGAGGAATGACGTGGTGTCAATTAATGACTTTATCAAGATGTGCCCACCGAAGTTCCATCATTCCGCTGAACCTCTTGATGCGGATGACTGGCTTCGCAGTATCACCCACAAGCTACACTCTGCCCGTGTGGCTGAAGCTGACAAGGTTACTTACGCCGCCTACCATCTTGAGGGCCCTGCTAGCCATGGTGGGCAAACTTTGAGGCTATGCGTCCTGCTGGCCAAATCACTAATTGGGCAGAGTTCAGCGAGGCATTTCATGAACATCACATTTTGGAAGGTCTCATGGATCACAAGCGGGAGGAATTTTGAAATTTCACCCAGAGCAGGCTAACCGTGGATGGCTATAGTCGCGAGTTTGGCAACTTGGCATGCTATGCTCCCGAGGAAGTGTCCACCGACGCCAAGAAGCAGGCGAGGTTTCGCAAGGGACTCAGCCCTAAACTTCGCCGAGATCTACGTCTGCACGAGTGCACCTCCTTCCAGAAGTTAGTGAACAAAGCCATCAGTGCTGAGATGGGTCAGACTGATTTCGAAGCCACACGCACGCATCCTCGTGACTTTGGTTCCTCATCCGGCTCTGGCTCTCACAAGCGATGTCTGTGGGTTCCTAACACAGCCCTGCCACCTAGGTTCACTCCGAGGCCATGCTATGAGGCGCCTCGCCCAACCCATCAATATGCACCGGCCAAGACTTATGGAGGACCACCTGCCAACTTTCCTCCACGCACTGGCATTGTGACATGCTTCAAGTGCGGAGAACCAGGGCACTACCTGCGTGAGTGTCCGCAGAACCAGCCAGGCAGGTCCGTTGGCCATGGTAAGCCAACAGGCAAGGTGAAATATGTCAAGCCAATCCCCACTGCTCGTGGTCATGTCAACTATGTCTCTGCTGAGGAAGCCTATGAGGATCCTAACATTGTCCTTGGTACACTTCTTGTTAACTTCCATCCAGCATCTGTTCTTTTCGATACTGGAGCATCTCATTCGTTCATATCTAAGAGCTATGCTCGAATGCACAACATGACTTTTTGTGACATGCCCACTTCCATGGTTATTCAAACTCCTGGTTCAAAATGGCAAACCTCTAGGGTAAGCCATGGAAATGAAATTCTTGTCGATAGACTTGTTTTCCTTGCATCACTAATAGCTCTGAAGTCCTCGGAAATAAATATCATCTTGGGTATTGACTGGATGACAGCTCATTACGCCAAGATTGATTGCTACACTAGGACTGTTCAACTTACACACCCATCCGGCAAGATAGTCAATGTTTTGGCCCGAATGGCTGAGCGTCAGCTCTACTCTCTTAATGCCAACCCTCTACCAGAACTCAAAGATATCCTGGTAGTCCGTGACTTTCCGGATGTCTTTCTAGAAGAACTGCCAGGTGTTCCACCTAACAGAGATGTCGAATTCGTGATAGATCTTATTCCAGGAACTGTCCCAATCTTCAGGAGACCCTATAAGATGGCACCCTTAGAACTAGCTGAGCTTAAGAAACAACTCGATGAGTCCTTAAAAAAGGGTTTCATCCGTTCTAATTCTTCCCCTTGGGCTTGTTGATACGTCCAAAACGTATCTATAATTTCTGCTTGCTCCATGCCACTTTTGGGTGATATTGCTATGATATTCATACACTTCCATACACTTTTGATCATATTTGGACTAACTTACTAATCCAGTGCACCCCAGTGCCAGTTTCTGTTTTCGGCTGTTTTTGTATTTCAGGTTTTCACGTTACGAGAACTGCCAGGAAAAATCCCGAAAAAATATATAAAAAATCAGCGTTTAAGGAACTACCGTGCGTCCGAAGGGCAGCCGGAGGGGGGGGGGGCACCAGGGCTCCAGGCGCCCTGGCGGTGCGCCCCCCTGGGCCGCGCCGAGGGGGCGCCTGGGCCCCCCGATGCTCCCCTTTGGCATATATTTAAAGCGTCCTCCGAAACCCTCAGAACAGAAACTCTTTTCGCGATCCCATCTCTGTTCCGCCGCCGCCGCCGCTTCCAAGATCGGGAGCAGCAGGAGAACTCTTCCCGACACCCTACCGGAAGGGAGGATCACCACCGGGAGCTTCTCCACCACCATGGATGCCTCCCGGATGACTCGTGAGTAGTCTCCCTTGGACCATGAGTCCATGACCAGTAGCTATGTGATGTTCTCCTCCCATTCTTGTGCTTCACTAATTAGTCCTCGTGAGCTGCCCTACATGATCAAGGCACCTATGTAATCCTTATGCTGTTGCTATGTTGAGTTTGCTGGGATCCGATGGATTGTGAGATTATGTTCAGATTGATCTTGAGTAATATATTTGATCTACTTCTTTTATATTTATGTTCATAAGTAATTCTTGCATGTTCTCCGTTGTTATTTATTGCTTTGGCCAAGTAATACGTAGTGACTCCAAGAGGGAACGTTATGCTCGATTGTGGGTTCATGCCCCTCGATGACTAGCTTGAGTGACAGAAACATGAGTCTAGGGGATGTGCTATTGCCACAAGGGGGAAAACAACGGTGCTTGTGCCCGCGGGTGCAAGGATTGTTTACTTTACGCAAAGTTCTTTTAATGCAGTTGTCTGTTGCATTGAGTTTACACTATGGGTGGGACTCGCAACTTAATGCCAGCGAGATGTTCTGGATAGATATCTCAAGGTGGATGATTAGTAGTAGATATTGATGGATTTCGGTCTACTTACTTTGGCGTACCGCCCATGCTTTGAACCTCAACCTTTCTTGCAATGTAATCAGCATTGGTTTGCGTTCGTGGTCCTGTCAATTGCCCAGCTGTAATTTGTTTACCACACATAGCTGTTTAATCGTCTTTTGGGAGAGAGACATCACTAGTGAACATCATGAGACTCCGGTCCATATTACCATCATTGATCACATCCACTATTTACTTTTTCACTTTTATTTACTATTGCAAAACACTATCTATCACTACTATCATTTGCTTTTAACCCTTTGTGAACTACAAGGCCGGAGGGATTGACAACCTCTCTGTACTCGTTGGGAGCAAAGTTATTTGTATCTGTGTGCAGGTCCACGTTGATTGCTAATACGCGCCGTTAGCAGTTGACACCTACTTGTTGAACCTAGGAGTCTCTGGGGATTCGATCCTTGGTATCTTTGCTAAGGGAAAACACTTCTACATACTGCATCTTACACCTTCCACTTGGGGTAACCAACGAGGGGTTTGAGGCCCATCAAGGAGTATTTTCTGGCGCCGTTGCCGGGGACTCCACTCTTCAGGATAGGGGAGTTGCACGCTATCTTTTACCTTTGTTTTTAGTCTTGTTGGTTTACCTTTCAGTTTTTTGCTTTAGTACCTTTCATCAAAAATCACAAAAATAGTTATCTTGTTCTTTAGTGATCATTATGTCGGGTCCTTTTGTCTTTGACGAGGCAGAAGTTCTCACCTTTAAACAAAGAGGTGGGGAAAGTTTGAAAGATGCTTGGTATAGAATTAATGATTCACAAAAAAGAGCCACCAAGAAGCAACCTACTACTATCTTGCTTAGAAATTTTTATGTTGGAATTACTTCTTGGAATAGGTTTATTCTAGATACTGCTATCAATGGGAATTTCCTAGAGGCCCCAGTTTGGGAGTCTCTTAGTATTATTGAAAATCTTGTTGGGAATCTCCCTGTTGTTAGCATTCGAGATGACATCACCCTAGCTCACATTATGAAAAACTTGAAAAGATAGAGCTAGAGATGCCAAGCATTAATAAGATAAATGAGTTGGATCGTAAGATCCAAGGGAATTTGAATAGACTTGATAGCTCCATGCATAAAAATTTCAAAATTTTGGAGACCGTCAAATTCCATGACTTGGACTCTTCTAGGATAGACAAGATTGAGGAAATATTTGATACCCTAGGAACTACCTTCTCCTCAATCAAAACCAAAAAGGTAGAAACTCCGGCAAAGAGGGAGCCTAAGTTCGTTCACGTTCCAAAGGCTCCCCGTTCTAAAAGCAATCCATCTATTGCCAAAGGGGTTGAAACTGTAAAGACCTTGGAAGAAACACCTGTCTTTGATAAATTTATAAATGAATCTTCCCTTGACTTTTATCCTTTTGGTCTTCTACCTAGGAGTATCTCTATGAGGCCTTTCTTTGAGAGTCCTCTTAAGACTAGTTGTATTATTGAAGAGCTTTTTGATGATCTTGATGATGGTTCAATTGATACAACTTGAGCTCTATGCATTATGCCTAGCTTAAAGGCATAAAAGAAAGCGCTTTTGGGAGGCAGCCCACATGAATAATTTTTTTTGCTTTTGTTGTGTCTTGATGTTGTTTACTGCTGTAGCATCATCATTGTATCTTTGCTTTTCATATTTGTGCCAAGTATAGCCTCTGATTGCTAGAAAGTTCAAAAGTTGTGAGGTGCTGTCCAGGAAACAGATTCTGTCCTTGGATAGAAAAATTCGTATAAAATCACCGGATCATCTTTTTGGTTTGAATTTTTTCGACAGCGTTCTCCATGTAATTGTATTTCGTGCATCTGTTCTGAGTTTTTTGATTTGAGTTGCAGAAGTATCCCGAACAGATCAATTACTACCTGCTGTTCTGTTTTTCACAGATTCTGTCCTGTTTTGCCTTTCCTTCATTTTGCAAATCAAGAGCTTGCTTTTTCTTTGCAAAAACCTTTTGGCAATCTTGAGAAACAGTAGAACTTCAAGAATATCTTTATTTCCAGAAAGGTATAATTATTTTATTAAGGGTACTAACCTCACTAATCAGATTACAATGAGTTATGTATGAAGGGAGTTTTCAAGTGTGCGAGGGAAGATGATAAAAAGATTCAGGAGTGTCAAGCGCTCAAGCTTGGGGATGCCCCCGTGCACCCCCAAGAAATATTCAAGGAGACTCAAGCGTCTAAGCTTGGGGATGCCCCCGTGCATCCCCTTCTCCATCAACATTATCAGTTCGTCTTTCGTTTCCCTATATTTTTATCACTTCATGTGTTATGTGCTATGCTTGGAGCGTCTTTTTTTTAGTTTTCTTTTTAGTTTTTCATAACGAGTCGGAACTCATCATTCTTTATGTGGGAGAGAAACACGCTCCACTTCTACCTAGAACATAACATAGAATTTTCATGTCTATCTTTGCTGTGTGTGTTCTTTGTCTTTTAATAGCTACTATCATGCTTTCTCTTAGTATTCATGCTTATCTTTTCAAAGAGCTTTTGTTTAGTTGGTTGCTTGAACTCTCTTTAATTATCATTCTCACCTTATTAAGAGAGTTTGCTTCCGTTGCATTGGTTAATGTGTCTATGATAAAGATGCTACGTGCATAATGGCACTTAGTAGTTCAGGTTTCTTATGGTTAATCTCAAATAGCTGGGGGATTCCCAATGTGTTATTGGAATACCAACATGATTTGTTTGCCAATGATGTGGTATGGTTTAGTAGTATCTTCCTTCAAGAATTTATTTTGATTGACTTGGCGTATGCTCACGCATATTTAAGACTGTAAAGAAAGTCTGTCAAGCCTTGATGATCTTTTATTTCTGAGTAGCGATATAACTACCATGCATGATTCAATATTGCTTTGTCGCTCTGCATGATTATGACCGTCATTGCTCTCTTAGTTGGTCGCTCCCAGTCTTTTACTAACCTCCACCTGTACTAAGCAAACTAACTTTGTAATACATAGCTCATGGGAAAGTAGCTTAAAAACTATTGTGGTAAAGAATATGTTGCTTATGTATCTTATTTCTTATAAGTTGCTTGCTGAGCGGTAACCATGTTTCTGGGGACGCCATCAACTGTCACACTTTTGTTGAATATCATGTGAGTTGCTATGCCTGTTCGTCTTGTCTGAAGTAAGGGTGATTTGCCGTGGGTTGAATGAATATGCATATTGTTAGAGAAGAACATTGGGCCGCCAACCAAAGCCATGTATCATGGTGGAAGTTTTAGCTTGGACATTAATCCTCAACCTCTTATGAGAATATGCTTATGCATTAAGGAGGAGTCCATCATCTATTTTCTATGTTGTCCCGGTATGGATGTCCTCAAGTTGAGATCTATCAAAAACGAGAAATCAAATGCGATTTATCTCCTTGGACCTTTGTACAGGTGGCATAGAGGTACCCCTTTGTGACACTTGGTTGAAACATATGTAATGCAATGATAACCCATGGAAATCCGAGCTAATTAGGACAAGGTGCGAGCATTATTGGCATTCGATCCATGAGGCTTGCAACGTATAGGATGTTTTATACATGACACATATGAAGTACTACTACCGTTGACAAAATTGTTTCCATGTTTTCAAAATAAAAAGATCTAGCACATAACCATTTCTTCAAGCAGCAACTACTAAGAGCATGATTGTCATTCTGAGTGTAATGTGCATTGTCCCAAAGTAGCATTGTCTTTTGCATGATTGTGATATCGTTTACTTTGAAATCATTGTATCTAGTCATCACTTAAACCTTGAAGGTGCCCCTGCATTTATGTTTTGCTTCACTAAAGGGGGCAAGCTAGATATCACTTTATCATATTTGCACATCATGTTCATTGCAAATCTTTTTGATGCTTCAATTTCATGTTGTAAAACTTTCAGTCATTTGTGATTTTCTCATGAGGCAACTTAATTACTATAGAATCATTGTCTCAGTAAGCTTTTGTCATATGACTATGAATAAGTCATATATGGTTAATAGCATGTCACCACAGAAATTATTCTTGTTATCATTTACCTACTCGAGGACGAGCAGGAATTAAGCTTGGGGATGTTGATACGTCCAAAACGTATCTATAATTTATGCTTGCTCCATGCCACTTTTGGGTGATATTGCTATGATATTCATACACTTCCATACACTTTTGATCATATTTGGACTAACTTACTAATCCAGTGCACCCCAGTGCCAGTTTCTGTTTTCGGCTGTTTTTGTATTTCAGGTTTTCACGTTATGAGAACTGCCAGGAAAAATCCAGCAAAATTATATAAAAAATCAGCGTTTCGGGAACTACCGTGCGTCCGAAGGGCAGCCGGGGGGGCACCAGGGCTCCAGGCGCCCTGGCGGCGCGCCCCCCCTAGGCAGCGCCGGGGGGGGGGGGGCCTGGGCCCCCCGAAGCTTCCCCGATGCTCCCCTTTGGCATATATTTAAAGCGTCCTCCGAAACCCTCAGAACAGAAACTCTTTTCGCGATCCCATCTCTGTTCCGCCGCCGCCGCGCTTCAAGATCGGGAGCACCAGGAGAACTCTTCCCGGCACCCTGCCGGAGGGGAGGATCACCACCGGGAGCTTCTCCACCACCATGGACGCCTCCCGGATGACTCGTGAGTAGTCTCCCTTGGACCATGAGTCCATGACCAGTAGCTATGTGATGTTCTCCTCCCGTTCTTGTGCTTCACTAATTAGTCCTCGTGAGCTGCCCTACATGATCAAGGCACCTATGTAATCCTTATGCTGTTGCTATGTTGAGTTTGCTGGGATCCGATGGATTGTGAGATTATGTTCAGATTGATCTTTTTCGCGATCTCATCTCTGTTCCGCCGCCGCCGCCGCTTCCAAGATCGGGAGCACTAGGAGAACTCTTCCCGGCACCCTGCCGGAGGGGAGGATCACCATCGGGAGCCTCTCCACTACCATGGACGCCTCCCGGATGAGTTGTGAGTAGTCTCCCTTGGACCATGAGTCCATGACCAGTAGCTATGTGATGTTCTCCTCTCGTTCTTGTGCTTCACTAAATAGTCCTCGTGAGCTGCCCTACATGATCGAGGCACATATGTAATCCTTATGCTGTTGCTATGATGAGTTTGCTGGGATCCGATGGATTATGAGATTATGTTCAGATTGTGATTGAG
Source organism: Secale cereale (assembly GCA_902687465.1). NCBI lineage: Eukaryota > Viridiplantae > Streptophyta > Magnoliopsida > Poales > Poaceae > Secale > Secale cereale. The sequence goes on along the minus strand of LR738712.1, from coordinate 396,030,554 downwards.
TAATATATTTGATCTACCTCTTTTATATTTATGTTCATAAGTAATTCTTGCATGTTCTCCGTTGTTATTTATTGCTTTGGCCAAGTAATACGTAGTGACTCCAAGAGGGAAAGTTATGCTCGATTGTGGGTTCATGCCCCTCGATGACTAGCTTGAGTGACAGAAACATGAGTCTAGGGGATGTGCTGTTGCCACAAGGGGGAAAACAACGGTGCTTGTGCCCGCGGGTGCAAGGATTGTTTACTTTACGCAAAGTTATTTTAATGCAGTTGTCTATTGCATTGAGTTTACACTATGGGTGGGACTCGCAACTTAATACCAGCGAGATGTTTTGGATAGATATCTCAAGGTGGATGATTAGTAGTAGATATTGATGGATTTTGGTCTACTTACTTTGGCGTACCGCCCATGTTTTGAACCTCAACCTTTCTTGCGATGTAATCAGCATTGGTTTGCGTTCGTGGTCCTGTCAATTGCCCAGCTGTAATTTGTTTACCTCACATAGCTGTTTTATCATCTTCTGGGAGAGAGAGATCACTAATGAACATCATGAGACTCCGGTCCATATTACCATCATTGGTCGCATCCACTATTTACTTTTTTTGCTTTTATTTACTATTGCAAAACACTATCTATCACTACTATCATTTGCTTTTAACCCTTTGTGAACTACAAGGCCGGAGGGATTGACAACCTCTCTGTACTCGTTGGGAGCAAAGTTATTTGTATCTGTGTGCAGGTCCACGTTGATTGCTAATACGCGTCGTTAGCAGTTGACACCTACTTGTTGAACCTAGGAGTCTTTGGGGATTCGATCCTTTGTATCTTTGCTAAGGGAAAGCACTTCTACATACTACATCTTACACCTTCCACTTGGGGTAACCAACGAGGGGTTCGAGGCCCATCACTTGTCCCGTCCTCTTCGTCAAGAAGAAGGATGGAATGGAACGGATGGTTGTAGATTATCGACTTGTCAATCTGGTCACCATAAAGAACAAGTATCCGCTCCCCAGGATCAATGACCTATATGATCAGCTCGCTGGATCCTCAGTCTTTTCCAAAATGGATTTGAGGTTGGGCTACCATCAAATCAAAATCAAGAATGAGGACATTCCCAAGACGGCCTTTGTTACTCGTTATGGCCAATACGAGTACACCGTCATGTCCTTCGGGTTAACCAATGCCCCAGCCACTTTATCCCGGCTAATGAATTCTATATTCATGGAGTACTTGGATAAATTCGTTGTGGTATCCCTCGATGATATACTCATTTACTCCAAGAACAAGGAAGATCATGCCGAGCATCTAAGGCTGGTATTGACGAAACATCGAGAGCACCGCCTTTATGCCAAATTCTCCAAGTGTGAATTCTGGTTGCCAGAAGTGACCTATCTAGGCCATGTAATTTCTGGTAAGGGTATTACTGTCAATCCCGAGCGAGTTCACGCTATCCTTGATTGGACTCCACCTGAATCGGTCAACCAAGTTAGGAGTTTCCTTGGATTAGCGAGCTATTGCCGACGCTTCGTCCTGAATTTCTCCAAGGTTGCTAAACCTCTAACTGAACTCCTCAGGAAAGATAAGAAGTTTGAGTGGACCCCACAGTGCGAGTCCAGATTTCAGGAACTGAAAAGATGCCTGACATCTGCTCCCGTACTGGTACTACCACACTTTTCCAAGGACTTTATCATCTATTGCGACACCTCGTGACAAGGACTAGGTTGCATACTCATGCAAGATCGTCAAGTGATTGCCTACGCATCTCGACAGTTGCGTCCACATGAGGATAACTATCCTACCCATGATCTAGAGCTTGTAGCTGTAGTCCACGCACTCAAACATGGCGACATTACCTTCTTGGTAATCTCTGTGAAATCTTCATGGATCACCAAAGTCTGAAATACATCTTCACCCAACCGGATCTGAATCTCAGGCAAAGATGTTGGGTTGAGTTGCTCACAGATTACGACTTAGGAATCACTTACACCCCTGGGAAGTCCAATGTCATGGCTGACGCACTAAGTCGTAAGTCTTATTGTAACAATCTGATGTTACAACAAGGGCAACCACTTCTCCATGAGGAATTTCGTAAGCTTAACCTTCACATTGTTCCTTGAGGATTCCTTTCCACCTTGGTGGCAAAACCTACCCTTACGGATCAAATAATAGCTGCCCAGAAGCGTGATAAGGGTATATCCCGACTCCAAGAGAGCATTGCTAGCGGAGCTGCTAAAAGTTTCTCTATGGATGATCGAGGTGTTGTCTTCTTCGAGAACCGCCTAGTGGTTCCCAAGAATCGACATCTACGGCAGTTGATCCTTAAGGAGGCTCATGAATCTCCTCTCATGATTCATCCCGGTAGTACCAAAATGTATCAGGACCTACGCCAGAGGTTCTGGTAGACTAGGATGAAGAGAGAAATCGCTCAGTTCATTGCTAACTGCGATGTTGGCCGTCGAGTTAAAGCAGAGCACCAACGGCCTGGTGGCACCCTTCAAGCTTTAGCTATTCCTAAATGGAAATGGGATAAGATCGGTATGGACTTCATTACTGGGTTTCCCAGGACCAGGAAAGGGAATAACGGTATCTTCGTCGTGATCGACGCCTCTCCAAAGTAGCACATTTCCTACCTGTTTGAGAGAGTATAACCGCTAGCTAGCTAGCAGATTTGTATATCTCTCGAATAGTATCTCTTCATGGTGTGCCATTGGAGATTAACTTAGACCGCGGAAGTCTTTTCACCTCTCGATTTTGGGAAAGTTTCCAAAATGCTATGGGGACTCATCTCTCTTTCAGCACCGCCTTTCATCCTCAGTCAAGTGGTCAAGTAGAACGAGTCAATCAAATTCTGGAGGATATGCTCTGAGCCTCTGTCATCTCTTTCGGTATGGATTGAGAGAAGTGTCTTCCATTCGCTGAATTCGCTTATAACAATAGTTATCAAGCTAGCTTGGGCAAGGCTCCTTTCGAAGTTCTGTATGGACGAAGGTGTCGAACGCCTCTCAACTGGTCAGAAACCGGGAAAACACAATTCTTTGGTCAGGATATGATCCAAGAAGCAGAAGAACAAGTTCGCATCGTTTGTGAGAAATTGAAAACAGCCCAGTCTCGCTAGAAGAGCCAATATGATAGTCATCATAAGGCTGTGACTTACGAAGTCGGCAATAAGGCTTACCTTCGGGTTACTCCCATCGCTTCGGTATCAAAGGCAAATTGGCTCCTCATTACATCGGTCCTTTTCGCATTCTTGCCAAACGAGGAGAAGTTGCCTACCAATTGGAACTACCTCTGCATCTTTCCAGAGTTCATGATGTCTTCCACGTTTCTCAACTCAGGCGTTGCTTCTCGGATCCTATCTGTGGAGTGGACCACGAAACGCTTGATCTCCAGGACAATCTCACATATCGAGAATACCCCGTTCGTATTCTTGATCAAATCGAGCGTACCACTCGACGTCATAATATGAAGTTTCACAAGGTTCAATGGTCACACCATTCCGAGAATGAAGCTACTTGGGAAAGGGAGGATCGTCTTCGACTTGAGTACCCCACCCTTTTTCCGGAGGAACCTGAATCTCGGGATGAGATTCTTTTGAGTGGGGGTGAGTTGTCACATCCCTAGTCAGGGCTTGCATTAGGACTAGCTTGTGTGTGCATCATGTTTACTTTTTGCAGAAACTTGAAATGGTTATGATAGAAACCCCAGCACCCCTCTTATGTCAACCAGGGTTTAATAAAATCTTTTCCAATGTACCCAAAATGCCCTTCAAAAATGTTCATCATCTTTGCCTTGGTCTCAAACCTCTAAGAAAAATGGTGCACAAGTTTCTAGGACATCCAAAGGTCACTGGATTAATTCATATTGTATTTGCATTTGGGCATTTAAATGCTATAAAATATTTTAGGTGCCCAAATAATCATAAACTAAAATGTTCCATGCTGTTCATATTATATATAGTGGGATGAGTAGTTTTATGATTTATAAAAATGTTCTAGCATTTTTATTAATTCAACAAAGTTGAAAAAGAAACAAAACATAAAACAAAATTAGAAAAAGGAGAGAGAGAGAGAGAGAGAGAGAGACTTACCAGCCGGCCCACATGGTGGCCGAGCACTGTGCTGGCCCAAGCCAGCCAGCTGCTTCGGCAGCCAGGCAGGCAGGTGACGCCGGCGCACGGCCGCGCGCCACCGTGGCAGCTGCTTGCCGCCTGGCCGCCGCTCCGCCGCCTCGTGACGTCTGGACGACCTCCACGTCGTCGCCCAGACCGCCACGACACCCCAGTTCCACCTGCCTCTCTCCCTCGCCCTCTCCTCGCCATGGCCACAGCGCTCGCGACCTCACCGCCGTAACCACCGGAGCCACCGAGCTCCCCTCGCCTTCCCTCCGTGTCTGGAAGCTCCGCCACCGTCTCCTACGTCTCCCCGACGAGCCACGCATCGCCAGAAGCCCCAACGCGCCATCTCCGTCGACTTCTCCCCTGTTCGGCCACCGAGATCGCCGGCGACCTCACCGTCGCAGCAGACCGTCCCCGACCTCGCCGTCAGCTCCATCGCAAACTCCGTGAGCTTAGCCACCTCCCCATCCTCTCCGTTCTCCCTCTCGAGCTCTGCAACATCTGCATGTAGCTCACCCGCATGCGCCGCCGCGGAACTCGTCGCCGACGAGGCTCCGGCGACCCGACGGTCGCGCCACCCTGTCCATCAGCTCCACTGCACCCCAGGAGCCTGACTCACCTCTCCACGAGCCTCGCCGTGCCTCCTAGCGACGAATCCGAGCTCACCTGAGCTCCGGCAGCCGCCAAGGTCGTCGTCGACGCCTTTTCCGGCGACACCGAGGCCAACCACCACCACCACTAGATGCGGCACACTCCCCGCATCACATAGATGTGCTCCGCCGCTGTTTTGGTCGCCGGAGCACAAATCCCGCACCGCACCACCGCGTCTGGCCTCGCCGGCGGCTAAACACCGGCCAGTTTGACCCCCTTTGACCATGGGTGGGCCCAGTTTGACCCCCTGGGGTCAATGATAGGTGGGCCCAGTCGGCTAATTAAGTTAGGATTAGCACTAATGTTTATTTAGGTAAGTTAACGACACTGACACGCGGGACCCACTGTCAGGTTTGACCTGGACCTAGTCTGTTAACCTGCTGACGTCAGCATGATGTCATGCTGACGCAGTAAAGGCTTTTCTGGAATCATTTGATTTAAAACAATTCAGGAAATTCCAGAAAATGCTTTAAACTTCTAAAAATCATATAAATTCAATAGTAGCTCAGATGGAAAAGATTTATGCATGAAAATTGATCAGAAAAATCCAATCTTTCCAATGGCACTAGTTTCATGCATGTTTAAGAAAGTTAACCTTGCTGTTAACATCAAAACATGATAATGCACTTTAATAAATAATAGTTTGGGTATAAGTTTGAATCTTTGATTCAAATGAGCTCAAACCTTTCTGTTTATAGTTGCATTAGCCCAAAACACATTCATCTTTCCATGTCATGAGCATGCATCATATTGTTGCATTTTTTGTATATTGATTGTATCGTCGGTGTTCTCCGTGGTAGGTCCTGCACCCGTGGATACATCTGCGTATCCGACTGAAGAGCAGTACCCGACAACCAATCTGTCAGGCAAGCAACCCATTGATCATTCCGATACAAACCCATCTTCTCGCTCATGCTCTCTTTTACTGCATTAAGGCAACATCGTGTGAACTGCTACTTGCTGCGATAGTTGAACCCTATTCCTTTGCATGACCTGTCATTGCCACAGTAAATACTTGAAACCCACTAGCATGTGTAGGAGTTGTTTGAGCCATGTGATGTGTGTTCTACCATGCTATTTGTTTTTGTTGCCTGCTATGCTTAGAGTTGTGTCAGGTCTGGTTCATCTGGGTGAAGGATCAGAGTGAAATGATCATGTCTGGTAAAGAGAGTGAAGTGTGGAACATGCTTGGTAAAGGTATCGATGAAAGGCCATGTAGGAGTACATGGTGGGTTGTTTCATTGGAACCGTCCATAGGACCTGAGATCTGTATGTGTGATTCAAGGTTCAACCATTACCACACATTGGGCCCTGAAATATGACCCCTCTCGACTTATTGACTGCCCTTGCTCTCTGTCCAGGAGTTGCAACTAGTTTCCGATGTTTGTAGTCAATTGGTGGTCCTGCACAACGCTGACCCTCGGGGTGGGCTGTGATGCGGTAGGTATGTGGCACGGTGTACCGGTCGCCCATTTGGTGACTCGGGAACCCTGTACACATTGTTTGGGGCCGTGAGCGACACCCCGGCCGGATCTCCCCACGGATGGAACCCAAATAGGCGATAAACCTGGACTCGAGACTTGAGTGGTTGGTTAGGTCGTGGTCTACACCCACGTCGGCTTTCGCTTGAAGTCTGTCGAGCACATGTCGTGTGCAGACGCTAAGTGGTGGAAACATGTTTGAAGAAGTACACCCCTGCAGGGTTACCAATCTATTCGAATAGCCGTTGTTCATGGTTATGGACCACTTGGTTGTTTATGCAATTCATAGACAAGTTGATGGTTACTTCTAAAAGTCTCAAGACAAGTGTGAGTGCCGTGGATGGCCCTTCCGTAGGATGACGGAAGAGGATCCATGATAGTGTATTGTTGTGGTGAGTAGAGGCCTCGTGTGCGTAGTCTCATCTTGCAATCTGCTGAGAGTTGTAGTATAGGTTAGCCAAGAGTCAAAGCTGGCTTGCTGTTATGAACTCCACTACCCTTGTTGATAATGATGCATGTATGATAGGATCTGTTGTAAGTCTTGCTGAGTACCTTTGTACTCATGTTTGCTTAATAACTGTTGCAGAGGAGAACCCTGCCCCTTCTGATGGGTTCAACATAGACGTTGACGTCGACGAGTAGCTTGCTACCCGGACGGTGATCCTGAGCTTGTGAAGGGCCTTGTAGATAGTCAGGCTACACCAAGCCTGTTTTCTTTCCAGTTGTCTGTACTGAGACAAGTTAGCTTCCACTTGTGCTTGTATGCTTGTATGACTTGAGTGTTGGGTCATGTGACCCCTATCTGTATGGATATGTTATGTATGGCTCTTCGGAGCCTCTTGAATAAAGTACTTTGAGTCATAGAGTTTTTTTGTGATGCAATGTTGTATTTGCACATATTGAGCATATTGTGTGTATGTTTGAAATGCTTGATATGTGTGGGATCCGACACCTAGTTGTTTACCTTTGTAGCCTATCTTACAGGGAAATGCCTCCTAGTGCTTCCACTGAGCCTTGGTAGCTTGCTACTGCTCCGGAACACGTAGGCTGGCCGGCATGTGTCCTTCTTCGTTCTTGTGTCTGTCCCTTAGGGGAAATGTCACGCGTTGTTCCTTTAAGTCCATGTAGCTTGCTACGACTTGGGTTCATACGTTGATGACCGACACGTTCGTTGCTGGGTCATGGATGCATGTCTCTGTAATTTAGTGCCACTTTTGGTTTATAACTAGCCATGTCGGCCCGGGTTCTCTATCATATGGATGCTAGCGACACTATCATATACGTGTGCCAAAATGTGCAAATGGTCCCGGGCCAGGTAAGGTGGCACCCGTGGGGATACCGTGCGTGAGGCCGCAAAGTGATATGATGTGTTACAAGCTAGATCGGTGTGACTTAGGATCGGGGTCCTGACATTCGCTTTCTTGATGTAGAGCTCGTTGGACACCGAAAAGGTGATTCGTGGTGACGTAGTTTGGTGCTTCCACTAGATGCTCGTCGATCGGGTCGATAGAAGAACTTGGCCTATCCATCATGTAAAGTGGAGGTGAGTAGGGAAGTGAGAAAACAATACCAATGTTACCTCTTCCGAAGATTGAAAATGTAACAAGTGTCACTCAATGAAATGCCACAATAGTAGAATTGGAACCAGGTTTGTTCCTCACACCTAGAAGTAAATGGCTTATGGAGTAGCTTGGTTAGGATGGTGGAAAAATTTCAAACAAAGTGTTAGTCAAGATATTGATAAGGCTGAGAAGGTTCACAAAAATGCAAGTAAAGCAAATAGATCAAAACCAAGAGTATCACTAGGAACACACACACGGAAGATAGATGGGATCCGCACAACCAAGGGTGAGCTCAAAATGTGAGTGAACACGAAAAATGCTCTTGTTGTGCAAATGCTAGAGAGACATTAGCTCGATTGCTCAAATGGGCAAGATACGTTTTGTGCACCAACCTATGAGAGAAACGTGCCGTCCTCAATCCCAACTATGCTATGCATGCGGTGACCAAGATGATATGAATATGCAAAGTGGCTCAATGCTATTGCTTATAAGCTCGTTGTTTCTCCTCTTTTGCTTAAAAGCTTTCCTTTTTTTTTCTTTTTTTTGTAAGCTTGATGCTCGAGCCGGGGATAATATGAGACAAGTATGTAAGATATGCACGGGAGAGACTTATGGCACTAAGATGATAACACTATCACTACGGTGCACAATAGCGTGGCCCGATAATTCTCAACTCGCTAGTCTCGATGGGTAAGCAACGCAAATGGCTCGGGCTATCAATGCAAAACCAAAGGTAAGTGTCATCGAGGTTACCGTCCTTTCTTACGGTTAGTGCCAAAGATGACTCCAAGGCGATGATGTCGATGTCACACGCTCCTAAGTAGCCGAAACACCTTAGGAAACGCGAAATCACAACTCAAAACCGGTCAAATGCGGAAGGTGGGTGTTTTTGTGTTGATTTTTGGATGGAGGCTAATGGTGATAGTAATGATATATGTGGATGGGGGTGTCAAGAGCTTCCAAACGAGCTAAAGAACACGAAAAACGGACTTGGGAGGTGGAAGTTATGGTCAATTTGGTGATGTAGTTGGGCTGATTCGGGGGGGGGGGGGG
>LR738712.1:395827265-396021649 GCA_902687465.1 Secale cereale | reverse complement strand
GGTGCGGGTGCCCGGGGTGGTCAGGGGAAAGTGGCCCGGTGGTACGAGGTGCGGGCTCCCGGTGGTTGCGGATTTTGGCGAAAAACTTTGGGGAAAGGCTAAATTCAGTGGATTTCGTGGTGGGAAGGGTGGGGATTGTTGTGGAGGGGCTAGATCCACTTGCCAAACATCAAATCCATGGACCAAAACAACCAAATCTCACAAGATCCAACAAATTGCAAGAAAAAAATGTGGGCTATTTTTGTGGGGATTTTCGAAATTGGGCAAGAACACAACAAAATCAAGCTAGAAAGTGGGGGGATGGGACTCCAAGATGTGAATCAACCTTGCTCATGATACCAAGATGTTGTAGGGTGAAACCCTAGGGGGGTATTTTCACACTTGGAGGGGGAAAAGAGGAAGAACACACAAGAACACAAGGCACAAAACTCTCAAAACAAACCCAATATCACATCTACTAGAGTAGCATACAAGAGATCCACAAGATTACAAGATCAATCCAAGGAAAGAAGCACAAAGGTAAGGTTCTTCCCACTCCTAGAGGAGGTGAGGTCTTGATGATCTTCTCCCATGGGAGGTCTTGCAATCCACAAGGATTCTTCTCCCTTGGGAGGTCTTGATCTCCTAGAGGAGGGGATACAAGGAGCAAAGCTCTCAATGTCTCTCACTATCTTTGCTAAACTCTCCAAATGAGCTAGGGAAAGAGTATATAAGAGGTAGGGAAGAAACTTGGGGGAGAGGGGTACAAAAGGACTAAAAAGCCCCTAAAGAGATATAACCACGGGAAAGGGTCAGGGCACCCGGGGTGCACCTGGCCGGGCACCCGAACCGGTCAGGGGTGCCGGGGCGAGGGACCGGGCACCCGGGGGTCCAAGGCCCGGGCACCCGGGGTGATTGGGCGAAATGGACCGGGCACCCGGGGCCGGCTGGGGCGCAGCCCAGGCAGGGGCCGGGCACCCGGGGCCGAGGAGGCCGGGCACCCGAGGCGTCCAGGGGGTTCGGCCCTCCTCATGTCTTCAAGCCAGGGCACCCGGGGTGTCCAGGGGCTCCGCTCCTACCTTCTCCTTGGCTTATCCTTCGTAGTCTTGTTCCATGGATGCTTGAACCTCCATCTTCTCCTTCCCACGATCATCCTCGATGTACCTAAGAATGCATAGCGTATCTCTTTGAGGTAGGATCGCGTTCTCATGTGAAACCGAACGAAACTCAGAGAGGAAGGAAGTCACCTCGTTCTCGATGTTGCGTGCACGTGCTCTTGTCATTGGTCCTCTCGGTGCTCGCGGTGGTGATGGAGTGTCGGTACGGGTAGTCGAGGGATGCTCCGCATCAGGAGGGAGTATAATATCTTCTATTGTCAGCTCAATTTTCTCTAGTATTTATGTTCTGAAGATGAGAGAATGGTCTGGTGGAGATGATGCATGTTTGTTTTCTTTTTTTCATGATATATAGAAAGATGCTGGTAGCTCTAGTACATATACTACAACAGTTCATTGACAAAAAATATACCAGTTCAATACATACTTGGAACAAAGCTCAATACTAATTTTCTCTTCCTATCCTAACATTAGCTAGACTTCACCATGTCCAGATAGTGCCTAGAAGAAGTTAACTCATGCATTTTCATAAAACTATGTACTGATATATCAGAACTCATGCATTTCCATAAAATTCTGTAAGTTTCGTGTGTGTGCTTCTACAAATCTGAAATACTTTTCCAATTATACTAGCTAGTACTGATGCAATCACCTAAAAAAGTTGAAGAAAAATTCTGTAAGTTTGGTGCGCGTGCTGCTACAAATCTAAACTTCTTGTCCAGTCATTCTAGTACTGATGAAGATCGAGTTGACTGAAATAATGTAGTCGATTCCTGAGAACCTTACTAGTCCTATATGTAGAAGTTGTGCCTGATAGCCATACATGACTTTTCTCTTTGTTGCCTGCTTGTTTTTGTAAAATTCTTTGGACTTATTTAGGTGATATATTTGGACCTGTGATTCGTCAGTACAACAACACACTCCCCATCCGGTCACGAGAAGAGCTGTGTGCAGGCCACCTTGTGTACAATTTCTGTCAGATGACGAAAAGAAAAATGGTTTCTATTAAAAAAATTGATCAGTACGAGCTAAAAACAGTGGTCCGTTCGAAATAAAAGAAAAGACAAAAATTCAAATTGTAAAAGTTCAAGCAAAAAAGAAACCCCATGGAAATTCGAATGGTAAAAGTACAAGTCATAAAATGAGAGAAGTTCAGAACATTATTGTAAAATAATGTTGAGTTCAAAAAAAGAAACAAACAAAACATTTTCTTTTCGGAAAAAATGTCATTAAGTTTGACGATATAAACTATGTAAGTAGATGGTGATGATACCGTAAACCATTGAAACTTTAGGAGGAAAGCCTTACCAAAAATACAAAGTAAAAGTCCAATATTTGAAAACGTGCTTAGTACAAATCCATGCGGAGATCAATTCGAGTACTTTGCAAATTTGAGAAAGTGTTAAACATGAATAAGTTTCGCATTTTCGATAGCTTTCCAATGGTATATTATTTCCCCAATTTCGATAAACTTTAAAAAACAATCAATTTTGAAATCAATTTTGACTATATTCGAATTTGTTTTTAAACCGTAAGGAATTAGAAAAATATTTCAATACGAAAAAGTTGCACATTTTCCATAGCTTTCCAATGCTCTATCATTTGCGTTAATCCGACAAACCGTTTGCAAAAAAACGCGAAAAAAAATTTCGCCCGGAATTTCACCGTTTTTTCAAATTACTTTTAAGTTGTATATAATTTGAAAAAACAGTAGATATATGGAAGATGCAGATTTTTACCAGCTTTCCAACGCCATCTTAGTTGCTCAATTCCGACAAAGCGTTTAAAAATTGAGTCCAAAACACGATTCACGTTTTCGGTTTAAAAAACGGTTTTTTCAAAAATGCTCTTAAATCATATTGATTTTGCAAAAAAAAATTATATGATTGTAATATAGATGCCATGGGCTTTCCAACAATATATTATACGCCCCGTTTCAATAAAAAAATTGAACAAAAAATGAACTAAAGAAGACGATTTGTTAAACAGAAATGAATGCATCAGTTCAACCGCTCGTAATACATCAGTACAACCGCCTGAAACCGTTAGTTGATAACTCTTCTGAACTGCACGCTCAACGGAAATGCACGTCATTTTTTGAAACAATAGCACTGCAGTTCCGATGCGAGTGCACTTCATGTCGCAAAAAAAATTGTACGCGTTTTTTTCGGTACCTTTTTCGCTCTAGTTTCTTAACCGTTTATCGGAATTATGCGTGTAATATACCGTTGAGAAGCTATGGAGTAGGCGCACCTTCTCCATGTTGAACACTTTTCGAATTCCACACGGTTTATGAGCAGTTTTGAAAATAATGCGGCGCACGACGAGTGGCAACGAGCATTTTTTCTCCTTTTTTCGACACCACTCGTCGGAATGAAGCAAGTGATACACCGTTGGAAAGATATCGTTGAGACGCATCTTTTTGATGTCTATTATTTTCTCTAATTCGTTACGGTTTAAGAGCAGTTTCAAATTTAATAAATCACGGAAGTCTGTTTTCCTATTGGTTTTCAAATTTTCGGTAATGTTTTTGCTCCAGATTTTTAACCATTTGTCGAAACGATGTGTGTAATATACCGTTGAAAAGCTATGGATGAGTCACAACTTTCATATGTTGAAATGTTTTTCAGATTCCTTACGGTCTTTAGTTAATTTTGAAAATCCCGCGGCTGACGTCGAGAGGCAACGGCCGTTTTTCGCAAAATTTTTCACAAAGCCTCTACTGGAATGATTCAAATTATACGCTCTTAGAAAGATATGGACGAGGCGCAACTTTTTCATGTATAACACACTCTCTAATTCCTTACGGTTTAAGAGAAATTTTGTATTTACCAAAATGCGGACAATCTATTTTTCGCGACACCAAAATCGACAAAGGAACTGCATCAGATAGGGAAACGCACTGCTTCAGACTAAAATCCGCACTGCATAAGTTGGACAAAACAAACTGCTTTGATTTTTATTTTGTTAGCTTTGTCACACGTATATTTTCTTTGACAAGGAACTGGAATGTGGTTCACATCAGGCATAAGTGAATGGAATTACCATCAAGAATGAACCTCATTACTTTTTTTAACTCATTGCCATAACATTTTTCTGCACTTCATATGGGGTGTAAATGAACCACGACACCACCGAAAGCAAATATCTACAACACCGGAAGTGAACCCTGACACTCCCCGAAAGTGGGCTGCACGAATTTATATTTTGTCTTTTTTCACTTCTGTTTTTCATGAACCCCCAAATGGGCCGAAGCGAACTTCATGCAAACATTTTTAATGAGAAGTAGACCGTGGAATCCCTCAAAGTGGGCTGCATTATGGTTTCTCCTCTTTTTTCTTTTCTCAATGCAGACCGCCGATGCTTGCTAAAGCGGACCACTTTGGCAATTAAACATACAATATATTTGAACCATATCTCATGCAAGCGAGCAGGGAAAAACAAAAATTAAACATACAATTTGAACCATATCTCACGCAAGCAAACAGAGCATACTAATGAATCCCAAAGACGCTCGCCTCACAACACAAAAGTTTACTGTACGGGGAGTCAATGAATGGCCGCATGTGCCTGTTGTGTGCACTGCGTCAACGAAGCGACATAAGCTCCCGGAGAGGAAGACCCAGCCGACCTACATCAAGGAGCAGACTGGACTGCTTTCCGTTAGTGGCGAATTGCATGGAGAGGAGCAGAGGAGGGGGAGGAAAGGAGGAGGCAGGGGGCGTCCCCCTTGATCGAGGCAGGAGGGAGTCGGGGGCGCTTGGAGCTGCAATCCCATCATGCACGAACTGCATGGAGTCGTCGGCCGAACTGCACGGGCTGAAGTAGTGAGAGTGAAGGGAGCCTAGCGCATAGGATTTTGCCAAGAGGTAAAGCATCAGTCATCGGGGTCGCCATCGTTGGATGCACGGCGCGTCGGCGGATCCAGGATGGTGACAGGGGAGGGTGGCGGAGGTGGAGGTCATCATGCACCCCATCTTCGCGGACTGCTCACACATGGGAGCCATACTACACACCACTGCTGGATGAAGTGCATGCTGCTGCCTGCATTGCACGCCACTGATGCCTGCAGTGCACGCCGGCAAAAGGTAGGTGGAAGAGGGGTCACCGCCCTCTATCGATGTGTGGATGTGCTGTCGGACCTGCAAAATAGAAAGAAGGGGGATGGATGAATAGCTGGGGAGAAAAGATGGCAAAACAACCCAGAGCTGGCTGCCTGAAAGCCCTGCCACGCCACCACCACCGGAGAGGACGGGGAGAAGGACCAGGGAGACGACAACTGCCGGATTTGGCTGTGGAATCAGCCTGTTGGTGCACCATAGAAAGAGCACTGCCGGAGGTCGACCCACCTGCCATGGGACCGAAGCCTCGCCCTCTTGCAGCCAACCGTCGGGAAGGAAGAAGAGAAGGGGCGGTGGCGGTGGCTACCAAATCTAAGGTAGGGCGAAGGGGGCTGCCGTGGCTAGGTAGGTCGCCTGGCAATGCGAAGCGTGGCGGGGGCGGGGCGAGCGATGCGTGTCAGGGGTGGCGCGACGGCGGCGCCTGCAGAAGGTGAAGAAGGCGGGGCGGCGTGCTAAGTGGTAGAAGGTGGATGGTGGTCGGACGGTGCCGGCCTGGTATGGTGCTACGGCGGCGGCAGCGGCCTCAAATGGTGCTATGGCGGCGGCAGCACCGGTAGAAGGTGGATAGGGCGGGGCGGCCCGGCGCGACGGTGGCCAGAGGTGGTTCTCTGATAGAAGGTGGAAGGAGATGGGGGATTTGGACTGTGGGAGGGGAGGTGGGGGTCGTGTGGGAGGTGGAGGATGGGGTCGTGTGGGAGGTGGAGGTGGGGATGAGCCAGGTGGGGTGGGTAGTTTTATTGGGTTTCTGCTCGCGGGTGCATGACACCATGTGTTAGCAGAATAAGCATGGTTGATGTGCAGAATAAGGTCTTAAAGGGTGTTATCATAATAGACCCACCCTATATATATATCCACTAAGGGTTTTAGTCCGTTAACTTTTAAAGGATTGGCTAGAGATGGCCTGATGACTTGTTTATTTCAGTTCTTCACAATTTGGTACTCTATGTGTGCAACTATTTGCCGTGCAGTTCAATTTCATCAATAACAGTTTCAACAATACAACTCTGAATTACGATATTTGGTTGTTGTTAAGGATACTGCAGTTAACATGTATTTTCGTTTTTTAACAATAACTAATGTACTTTAGACCTGCACAATACCAGTTACAATGACTATTTGCTTGTTTTTAAATGTTATGCCAGATGCAGTTAGCACACCTTTCCACTTCTTGTTTTGCTTAACTAGCGTGCTTAAGCTTGCACACTGAAGTTATCATTTGTAGATTATGTTGTCTACCATGGATATATTTGGTTGATGCTTAGCCTGTTGTGCTTAACATGCCTTTATATGTACTCATGCAGGACAATATTGAGAACATTGTTATTTTCCATCGAGGTTATTTTCATTGCATTGCTTATATGTACACACTGTTCAGGATATCAGTAGCTGGTACCATATAGCCTGGGGCTGATAAGGGATTAATCGTCGAATCGTACATTTTATCGAATATATCTGTAACCCATTTATCATTAGGTTAACTAGGGTCATATTTAATATATCTAAGGCTACATAGCAACATACATTGTACTGAATGACTAAATATGCAATCCCAGGCTACATAGCAACAAGGAAGAGTGTTACCTTAATATTTTGATAACGCCTAGATATACATGTAATAAAATCTTATATAATGAGATGGAGGGAGTGTTGTACTACATCAGTTTTCAATTGTTGTTTAGCTTCTAATATTAACTTGGTGCTTTTAGGTACATATACCATTTCCAAAGTTCCACACTTTGACCCTTTCTAGGGCAATGAGATATTCATGAACCATCATCAAGTTAGGAAACTGATAAACACTGTCATTAAAATGGGTCCAAAGACGTCAATCGAACTATTTGTTTACACTTTATGCAAGACAACAATGAACTACATGATGGTAAGTAAGAACCCTGTAGCCTTCTTTTTACTGTCCGTAATGAGTCGTGTTAGATGACAATGTATGAATCTTTTTTTTACTTTGGAGTGGACCCTAAAGCAGTTTACTCAAGATTACCTCTCAAACTACATGATTGGTAACCGGCCATCACAAGGGGTTGGGACTAGAGTCCTGCATGCCTTCTGCATCTAGGAGAGCATAATAGGGCCATTCCGCTTCACCTTGTTCAGAAACCGGAATGTATGTCGCCTCTTTCTATACCATCTGTAATACTACAAGTAAAGAAACCTAGTTCATCATTCTTTATTTGGTTCTTATGTAATTCTTGAACATATGTACCTGTGAATCAAATAATGCATTGGTTGTTTGAACCTAATGGATATGAATAAAGCCAACGCCTACTTTCAAGTTTAAATTTGGTACAATTTTAAATAGAAACAATTAAATTAGGGAGAAATTAGGGTGCGCAGGTCATTACGGCGCACACGGTTAATAAAGCACATCATGTGCGATGTACTTCATAATCCGACACGGTTCACGGAGAGGAAACATGTGTAACAATGCACACAGTTGCTCTTTGCAAAGCGTGTGTGATGTCAGACACTATCCCATACTGTGCTGGAAAAATAAATGTGTGTGATTGTCTGCCTATCATATACGGTTTATAATCATGAACTATTTGTGATGTGCCATGCATCGTAAAACTCTCATGCCTGGAATCTGCCTGGAAAACTGCGGTGCCTAGAATCTGTCTAGATTTAGGTAAAACGACAAAACTCCGACAATGATGGCAATGCGAGAACAAATGAGTAGCAAGGATGAAGCATTTGGGATATTCGAGATATCGGAAATAGTTATATAGTGACAACTGTATACATCAAGGCTCCCTATCCCCGAGGGTTTCTGGGTCGTGTCGGAAGGACCCCCTATCGCACATACTCACTAGACGACGGTTCCAAATGTCGTCGCGGAAAGAGGTTAAAACCCGTTTCTATAGCACCGACGCGTACTAGTGTACTGATACGTCTCCAAGGTATCTATAATTTTTTATTGTTCCATACTATTATTTATGAAGTCTTAGATGTTTAATGGGCTTTATCATTAACTTTTATATCATTTTTGGGACTAACCTACTAACCCAAAGGCCCAATCCAGATTGCTGTTTTTTTGCCTATTTTAGGGTTTCGCAGAAAAGGAATATCAAACGGAGTCGAAACGGAATGAAACCTTCGCAGGAGATATTTTTGGAGGAAATCACGCGAGATAAACTTCAGGGCCAAGCGAGAGGACAGGGGGCCCACCCTCAAGGGTGGGGGGCGTGCCCCCTTCCCAAGGCGCGCACCCTGCCTCGAGGGCAGGCCCCGTGGCCCATGGTGCCCCTCTTCCTCCTATATATGCCTATGTACCCCAGAAACTCCGCACGCAGAGAGAAAACCCTAATTCCACTGCCGTAGCTGCTGTTCCCATGGAGATCCCATCTTGGAGCCTGTTCCGGGAGGGGGATCCATCACGGAGGCCTTCATCATCATCATCATCGCCCTCACCATGAGTTGTGAGTAGTTTACCACAGACCTTCGGGTCCATAGCTAGTATCTAGATGGCTTCTTCTCTCTCTTCGGATCTCAATACAAAGTTCTCCTCGGTCTTCGAGGAGATCTATTCGATGTAAACTCTTTTTGCGGTGTGTTTGTCGAGATCCGATGAATTGCGAGTTTATGATCAAGGTTATCTATGAAAGATATTTGGTTCTTATATGAACTTTTTATGTGTGCTCATAATATCTTTGCAAGTCTCTTCGAATTATTGGTTTGGTTTGCCCTACTAGATCTATAGTTCTTGCAATGGGAGAAGTGCTTGGCTTTGGGTTCATTCTTGCAGTGTCCTTTCCCAGTGACAGTAGGGGCAGCAAGGCATGTATTGTATTGTTGCTATCTAGGATAAAAAGATGGGGTTTTCATCATATTTCTTGAGTTTATCCCTCTACATCATGTCATCTTGCTTAAGGCATTACTCTGTTTGTATGAACTCAATACACTAGATGCATGCTGGATAGCGGTCGATGTGTGGAGTAATAGTAGTAGATGCAGGCAGGAGTCGGTCTACTTGTCTCGGACGCGATGCCTATATACAATGATCATGCCTAGATAGTCTCATAATTATTCGCTTTTCTATCAATTGCTCGACAGTAATTTGTTTACCCACCGTAGAATATCGCTATCATGAGAGAAGCCACTAGAGAAAACTATGGCCCCCGGGTCTATTCTCAACATATCAATCTAAATCTACTTTACTTTTCTTGCTTTTATCTGCTGTTTTATTAAACCAAAAATACCAAAAATATAAACTATCATCTCTATCTGATCTCACTACCGTAAGTGACCGTAAAGGGATTGACAACCCCTTATCGCGTTGGTTGTGAAGTTCTTATTTGTTTGTGCAGGTGCGAGGGACTGGCGCGTGGTCTCCTACTGGATTGATACCTTGGTTCTCAAAAACTGAGGCAAATACTTACGCTACTGTGCTACATCTCCCTTTCCTGTTCGAGGGAATACAACGCAAGCTGAAGAGGTAGCAAGAAGAATTTCTGGCGCCGTTGCCGGGGAGGCTTACGCAAAAGTCATATACCAAGTACCTATCACAAACCCTTATCCTTCGCATTACATTTATTTGCCTCTCGTTTCCTCTCCCCCACTTCACCTTTGCCGTTTTATTCGCCCTTCTTCCGCCGTGTGTTTTTCGTTCGCTTGCTTCTTGTTTGCGTGTGTGTTGCTTGCTTGCTTGTCATCATGTCTAGCACGCCTATCATTATCACCACTGCCGAGAGTGAGGTCCTCAACTTTAAACAAAGAGAGGGAGAAAGTTTAAAAGATGCCTGGTATAGAATTTGCAATGCTCAAGATAAGTCTAATAGGAAGCTTTCCACTTCCGTGCTTCTTCGCAATTTTTATGTCGGCATGACTCCTTGGAATGGATTTATCTTAGATACCATTACCGTAGGGAATTTTTTGGGTAGCCACACCGTTGATTCTTATAAAGCTATGACTGAATTATTTTGCTCACCACCTCTTACGGTTAATGGGACCGTTTTAACTTTGGAGCGTGTTATGCAAAGGTTAGAAATTATTGAGAACAAAGTTGCTACGGTAGAATTGTTAGAGAGCTTGGATAGAAAAATTCACAATGAAATTACCCAATATGGATCCAAGGTAGGAGTTGTTCTGAAAAATCTTAAGGAAAAAGAACCCATGGTTAAAGCAAAGCTAGATCAGGATTCCACTAGAATCAATAAGCTTGAGGATGTTATCACTAAGGTGGGTTCCGCTCTTTCCGCTGTAAGAACTACTCCAAATACCTCCACTAAATTATCTAAGTTCATGTATGTCCCTAAAGACAAGGGTGAAATATCTAGGCTTGCGGATCTCAAATCCATAAGTGTTCACCCTAATTTTCTTACTTTTGCAAGAGACCCTTTTGACACCTTAGAATTTCTTGATTTCTTGCCCAAGAGTTTGATTATTCATAGGGACAAAGAAGTACCCAAGAATCATAAGTGCTTAATCAAAGAATTGCCCCTCCAAAGATGGCAACACCTAGATCTATCTTGTATCATGCCTAGCTAGGGGCGTAAAACGATGGCGCTTGTTGGGAGGCAACCCAATTTTATGTTTTCTGTTTTTGTTGATGTTAGGGAATAAATATTGCATCTATCCTCTGATTAGATGTGTTTTCATGTTTTGTTTAGTGTTTGTGCCAAGTAGAACCTTTGATAAGACTTGTGTGAAGTTTATATGATCTTGCTGTGAAAAACAGAATCGTTAGCACTCGCTAAAGTAGTCTTCGGATTTTACTGGAGCGTGCTTTTTAGTTCATTCTTGTTGCTGCTGATTGGTACACAAATTTCACAAATTTACCAATTTAGTTTGAATTTTGTGGAGTTCCAGAATTAGGCGAACCCATCAGATTACTATAGACGGTTCTGTTTTTGACAGATTCTGTTTTTCTTGTGTTGTTTGCTTATTCTGATGCATCTATGAGTAATATTGGAGGATATGAACCATAGAGAACTTGGAGTACAGTAGGTTTAACACCAATATAAACAATGAATTAATTCCTTGCTGTACCTTTGAGTGGTGGTTTGCTTTCTCTTACTAACGGAGCTCACGAGAATTTTTGTCTAAGTTTTGTGTTGTGAAGTGTTCAAGTTTTGAGTATTGCTTTGATGGACTATAGAACAAGGAGTAGCAAAGGCCTAAGCTTGGGGATTCCCATGGCATCCCAAGTAAATTCAAGATAATCAAAAGCCTAAGCTTGGGGATGCCCCGGGAAGGCATCCCCTCTTTCGTCTTCATCCATCGGTAGCTATACTTGGAGCTATATTTTTATTCGCAACATGTTGTGTGTTTTGCTTGGAGCGTCTTGTATAATTTGAGTCTTTGATTGTTAGTTTGCCACAATCATCCTTTCTGGACACACCTATTTGAGAGAGTTAAATATGCCCAAGAAATTGTTAGAACACTCTATATGCTTCACTTATATCTTTTGAGTTGAATAGTTTTTGCTCTAGTGCTTCACTTATATCTTTTAGAGCACGGTGGTGGTAATATTTTGTAGAAATTGTTGAACTCTCATGCTTCACTTCGATCAATTTGAGAGTCTATTAAAACATCATGGTAAAGTGTTTAGGCTAAAGAAACTAGTCTTCACATGATAAACATCCAATGTCAATGTAGTAAAAAAAATCACATCAAGTGCATTGAGTAGAAAGAGATTTTGGATGCTTGTTAATTGTTTTGAGGCATGAGGATAGTGATACTAGAGTCATGCTAGTGGAGTAATTATGAAATTGAGAAATATTTGTGTTAAGGTTAGTGATTCTCGTAGCATGCACGTATGGTGAACCGTTGTGTGACTAAGTTAAAGCATGAGGTATTTGTAGAGTGTCAACCATTATGTGGAGGTCGGGGGTGCGCGATGGTTAACTCCTACCAACCTCCCCCCTAGGGGCATGCGTTGATTGCTTTTTTTGATGACTCGTAGATTTTTGCAATAATTATATGAGTTCCTATGACTAATGTTGAGTCCATGGATTATACGCACTCTCACCCTTCCACCATTGCTAGCCTCTCTTGTACTGCGCAACTTTCGATGGTGCCATAAACCCACTATATATCCTTCCTCAAAATAGCCACCATATTCTTCCTCAAAACAGCCACCATACCTACCTATCATGGCATTTCCATAGCCATTCTGAGATATATTGCCATGCAACTTTGCACCGTTTCGTTTATATGACACGCATCATATTGTCATATTGCCATTGCATGATCATGTAGTTGACATCGTATTTGTGGCGAGGCCACCATGCATAATGTTTATACATGTCACTCTTGTTTCATTGCACATACCGGTACACCGCCGGAGGCATTCATATAGAGTCATACTTTGTTGTTGTAGTATTGAGTTGTAATCTTGTGTTGTAAGGAAAGTGTGATGATCATCATTTATAGAGCATTGTCCCTTGGGAGGAAAGGCTGAATCTATAAAGCCCCTCTGCAAAAAAAAGAAAAAAGGAAAAAAAAAGAGAAAGGCCAAAGAAAAAAAGAAAGGCCCAAAAAAAGAAGAAAAAGGGACAATTGCTACTATCTTTTTCCACACTTGTGCTTCAAAGTAGCACCATGTTCTTCATTGTAGAGAGTCTCATGTTTAGTCACTTTCATATAATAGTGGGAATTTTCCTTATAGAACTTGGCTTGTATATTCCAACGATGGGCTTCCTCAAATGGCCTAGGTCTTCGTGAGCAAGCAAGTTGGATGCATACCCAATAGTTTCTTTTGTTGAGCTTTCATTCATATTTAGCTCTAGTGCATCCGTTGCATGGGAATCCCTACTCACTCACATTGATATCTATTGATGGGTATCTCCATAGCCCATTGATACGCCTAGTCGATGTGAGACTATCTTCCTCTTTTTGTCTTCTCCACAACCACCTCTATTCCACCCATAGTGCTATGTCCATGGCTCACACTCATGTATTGCGTGAAAGTTGAAAGGTTTGAAAAGGTAGAGCATGAAAACAATGCCTGGCTGAAATCGGGGTTGTGCATGATATGTATATTTTGTGTGATAGCAAGGGAGCATAGCCAACACTGTATGATTTTGCAGGGATAACTTTCTTTAGCCATAGTACTTTGAGAAGACGTGATTTCTTTGTTAGTATTGCTTGAAGTATTGTTATTTCTTATGTCAATATAGACTTTTATCTTCAATCTTTCAGATCTGAACATTCATGTCACAATTAAGAGAATTACATTGAAAAACTATATTGGTTAGCATTCCACATCAAAAATTCTTTCTTTATCATTTACCTACTCGAGGACGAGCAGGAATTAAGCTTGGGGATGCTTGATACGTCTCCAAGGTATCTATAATTTTTAATTTTTCCATACTATTATTCATGAAGTCTTAGATGTTTAATGGGTTTTATCATTCACTTTTATATCATTTTTGGGACTAACCTAATAACCCAAAGGCCTAATCCAGATTGCTGTTTTTGCCTATTTCAGGGTTTCGCAGAAAAGGAATATCAAATGGAGTCCAAACGGAAGAAACCTTCGCAGGAGATATTTTTGGAGGAAATCACGCGAGATAAACTTCAGGGCCAAGCCAGAGGACAGGGGGCCCACCCTCGAGGGTGGGGGCGCGCCCCCCTTCCCAGGGCGCGCACCCTGCCTCGAGGGTAGGCCCCGTGGCCCTTGGTGCCCCTCTTCCTCCTATATATGCCTACGTACCCCAGAAAATCCATACGCAGAGAGAAAACCCTAAATCCACCGCCTTAGCTGCTGTTGCCGTGGAGATCCCATCTTGGAGCCTGTTCCGGGAGGGGGATCCATCACGGAGGCCTTCATCATCATCATCATCGCCCTCACCATGAGTTGTGAGTAGTTTACCACAGACCTTCGGGTCCATAGCTAGTATCTAGATGGCTTCTTCTCTCTCTCCGAATCTCAATACAAAGTTCTCCTCGGTCTTCGAGGAGATCTATTCGATGTAATCTCTTTTTGCGGTGTGTTTGTCGAGATCCGATGAATTGTGAGTTTATGATCAAGGTTATCTATGAAAGATATTTGTTTATTCTATGAACTTTTTATGTGTGGTCATAATATCCTTGCAAGTCTCTTCAAATTATTGGTTTGGTTTGTCCTACTAGATCTATAGTTCTTGCAATGGGAGAAGTGATTGGCTTTGGGTTCAATCTTGCGGTGTCCTTTCCCAGTGACAGTAGGGGCAGTAAGTCACATATTGTATTGTTGCCATCGAGGATAAAAATATGGGGTTTTCATCATATTGCTTGAGTTTATCCCTCTACATCATGTCATCTTGCTTAAGGCGTTACTCTGTTCGTATGAACTCAATACACTAGATGCATGCTGGATAGCGGTCGATGTGTGGAGTAATAGTAGTAGATGCAGGCAGGAGTCGGTCTACTTGTCTCGGACGTGATGCCTATATAAAATGATCATGCCTAGATAGTCTCATAATTATTTGCTTTTCTATCAATTGCTCGACAGTAATTTGTTTACCCGCCGTAGAATATCCCTATCACGAGAGAAGCCACTAGAGAAAACTATGGCCCCCGGGTCTATTCTCAACTTATCAATCTACATCTACTTTACTTTTCTTCCTTTTATTTTCTGTTTTATTAAACCAAAAATACCAAAAATATAAACTATCATCTCTATCAGATCTCACTATCGTAAGTGACCGTAAAGGGATTGACAACCCCTTATCGTGTTGGCTGCGAAGTTCTTATTTGTTTGTGTAGGTGCGAGGGACTGGCGTGTGGTCTCCTACTGGATTGATACCTTGGTTCTCAAAAACTGAGGGAAATACTTATGCTACTGTGCTGCATCTCCCTTTCCTGTTCGAGGGAATACAACGCAAGCTCAAGAGGTAGCACATACCAAAATCACCCAGGGAGCACTTGTGCTTTCAATCATGCATCAACATCAAGTATTCATCGTATCTCTAAGCACAAGGTAGAGTGACGAACTTGCAAGTATCAATGGTGCATCAATGCAATGATTCACAAACAAGTTCATCATCATCATGCATTCGGAAAATTATTGATGAACAAAAGAGGGGTATCATGGTTAAAGGGTTGCTTGCCTGGCTCAGCAAGGTCTTCAAATCTTCGGGCCCCCTTTGAGTATTCCGTCTACTTCATCAACTATCTTTGAAAGCAATCACAATAAGCAACACAACAAGGCAGAAATAAAAGTGCTCTAATAATGTGAGTTGTACGTTTCTAGGATACCTTTGGTCATATCAAAAATGACCAAAGTGGTTTCACTAGATTTGGATGAATGAGGATTTGTGAACATTTCATTATATTGGAATCAAGGGATTGATGGATCTGCAAGGAGTGTACAAAAATATTATTTTGAAAAATGAGCAATGGCACCCATCTAGGAGTTGGTTTCACTGGATTTCGAGTTGAGATGAATTTCCTAGAGATCTACAAAGTTGGCTATACATGAAGAAATGGACCAATATTTTATGTGGCCCAGAAAGTATTGGGCAAAATGTTCATAACCTAAGTTAAGAACTTAGAAGTATCCAGGAATTTGAATCATGGCATTTGGATGAAAAATGGGCTCTGTGTGATCGTTTAAAGTTCATCAAAGAATTAAGAAAATGGGATTTACTACATTAGTGTGAAGGAAAGTGCTCTGGAAAAATGTGCAAGGTACACCATGAGGTAGGACATGATTTATGGAGTCACTAGAAATTTGAATCATCAAATTTGGAGCCAATATGAATATTTGGTAGATTTTACAAATCCTTGGTAAAGCAACGAAAATAAAAGAGCTTTACCTTTATCAACCGCATAGGGTGAGAGATAGCAGTGGGCCAA
This sequence comes from Secale cereale, assembly GCA_902687465.1. Classification (NCBI taxonomy): domain Eukaryota; kingdom Viridiplantae; phylum Streptophyta; class Magnoliopsida; order Poales; family Poaceae; genus Secale; species Secale cereale. The sequence continues at coordinate 396,005,640 of LR738712.1, read as the reverse complement.
CCTGGCAGCTCAGCTGTGGTTGCAGGAGGCCACGTCGAAGGAGTATTTAACCTGGGGCGTCTTCGCTACGGGGAGGCAGAGAACGTGGGTGCGTCTCTACTTAAACTGCGCGGGACCGGGCGCTTACTTGCTGACTAGTGGGGCCCGCCTATAGGCCGCTGTGGTCGTCTTCAACCTCGAGCGGCTGCCGGGGCCGACGACTTTGGCGATGATTTCCGGGGACGCTGACCACATCCCACGGCGCTCGGCCCACCCACATGCTTAGGGGACTAGGCCGCATCCATCTGGGGGTGGCATGATCGTTGAGGAGTACTCGGTCGAGCAGGGTGTCGACCACGCCGAGCAAGGCCGACGGTAATGGCGACATCGGCGCTACGAGGTTCTGGAGTAGAGGAAGAAGAGACAGAAGATTTTGCCGTGGCCTGGGTGTTTTCCTAGTGGAGAAAGGAGAGAGGAGGTGGCCTTGCTCATGGTAATTTGAGTGGATGCCGGTGGCATTTCCCCAACCATGGAGGAGGATGGGTGGCACAGGGGAGAAATGGATCGGTCCAAGAGATAGCTGGGGGAAGAGAGGTTGAACATAGATGAGAGAGAGGCCCGGGGATGGCCTTATATGGCGGTGCGTGGGTGCGCCGTGGACGACGTCCACAGCCATAGACTAAGCGATGCTAGAGGCCAAATTGACGTTCTGGATAGTGTTTAGGGTGCTCGTGGGGGTCATCCAGGTCGAGGGGAGAAAATGGGTGAGCGGGGCATGCTTCAGGAGGGTCCCATGCTCGTGCGGCCATTGGCCAAGCTGGGCGGAGCTCGGGCGAGGTCGGCACAGCAAGAGAAGGGTAAGGGAGGAGGGACCTGATATGGTGGCGTACTGCGGACCTTGAGGGACACAGGTAGGCATGCGAGGGAGGGCTGAGGTGGTCGGGAGCATCGGGCAGAGGGCCGCTACAGTGCCCTGGTGCACTGTAGCATGCTCCAGAGCATGACCTTGGCACGTCCTGTCATTTTTTAAGTGCAAGGGGCATCCCCAAGGATATCTAGGGGGTCTACGTGAGTGTATACAATGGGGCTATGGCATTGCATCCTCTAGGAGGTCTTTGGAAGAGGAGGGGTTGAGGGAGAGAATGGGGCTATCCAAATAGAGAAAGTGGGGATTTCACCCACCAATAATTGAGCTATGGCCAAGAAAAAATAAGTGGAGGTAGAAGAGAGGTAGTAGGAGCTGTGGTAAAAACTTGACATAAAGGAGAATAGTCAAAATGGTCCAAATGATGATTTTGGAAAAATGAAGAAGATGTTTGATGTAGGTTTGGGCAAGTAAAAAGTTTCTCCTTTCCACGAGGTTTAACACGATCAAATGTCATATAGAAATGAGGTTGATCACCAAGTTTGAGCTTATTTTACGGAAGTTGACAATGCAACTTTGGCAAACCCTAGAAATCAACGAAAATCGGTTTCCCAAGATTTAGTCATTCACATCTGTTCTCCTTGATTCACCACTTGGTGTAGTGACATCATTTGGGTAGTCCACAAAAATTTAGGTCAAAAGGAGACAGTTGGCCATTAAGAGTTGCTCAAATTTGGTTCTGGACAAAGATGGTTTTGAGGGGTTTTGATGATATTAACTTATTCTCCATGACATGAAACTTGGCATGATCATCAAATATGACATCTGTGACAAGCTAAAATTTTCTTGGAATTTATAGAAATTATTTCCTTTCTAAATATTTCAAAAAAATTAAATATCCAGAAAGGGTTTTTGAGGGATTTGACAAATATTTTCAACATGACCATGTGTTGAAACTCTTATATATGGACAATATATGCCCAATGAGCTTCACTAAATTTTATCAAATATTTTTTAAACGATAAAAAAAACTAACCTATTAAAGACCATTTCTGGCCTTAAGAAAAAACCTTTAAATAAAATAGAAAAATAACTTTTAAAATAATATTTTTGTGGTTTATGGGTATCCTATATCTAATAGGAGTGAAATATACCTTTGGAAATAATTTGCATTCCCTTAATTAAGTACTTGTAGGTCAAGTCTCAATTCAGGGGTTTTTGGAAAACCTAATTTAGAATATACTTTTTGGCCAAATTATTTTTGCAAGAAAATGTTTTTATGTCCTATACACATGGCATGATCATTGGGCAAGGTTTTGGATCAAGGAGATGAAGTATAGGGGTGGAAGTTACTACATGACTTTTAGAGCACTTCTCAAAACAGCACAAAAATCCAAATCAAAGCAAAGACCAAAACACTCAAAAGTTTTTACTAAACCACATTTTATCATGATTTATTAGCTTAAGTTTTGTGGCATGAAAATCAGGGTGTGACAGACCTACGCCCCCCGCCCCCCTTACAAGAATCTCATCCCCGAGATTCCTAAAGTAGGCGGTAAAGAGATGCATAAATAAAGAGGTGAGGTAGTCTTCACGTTGCATGTCGCTTCTCCTTTGGTGTGGTTGCTCCACTGGACCTTGAAGTACTTGGTGCATCTTTGTGTATAACATTCCACTTGATCCATGTTGCAAATCGGTCTCTCGCATAGGTCAGGTCGGCATGGAGGTCGATGGGTCAATGATCGGTGTCCATGTAGAGATCGGGCTAGTTAGGAAGTTGAAAACACTTCCAGAGTTGTGTCCCATGGAAAACTTTGTGCATATCGGATACCTCTGGTGGCAACTCCAGTTGATAACCATCCTCTCTTTTTCTTATAGTGATCTTCAAGTGTGCCGATGAATCTTGGTGTGGGTTATCCTTTGTCATGGAAACCTTTAGTTCTTTTGAGAGGAGTGGCTCGGAGATCCATATGGTCTTCGTCATGGAAGTTTACTTCTTGATGACGGTGGTTGGTATAGTTCTTCTTCCTTGACATGGTGGTCTTTTGCTATTCTCTGACCAGCTGAACAACTCTTCTTTCGTATTCGGGTAGACAAGCATGTCACTAAATAAAGATGGCGGCCATCTTGTCCAAGTACTCCATGAAGTCTCCGTTCATGGGGTACATAAAGCAAGCTAGGGCATCGGTGGTGGTCACGGTTGAGTGTTGTCCTAGGTATTCTCGACTTAGAGTCAAGGAACATGGTCATCATCCGACCATGTTGTGGCTTGGTATGGCTTAAGGGTTTCAAGGATTCCAGGGTGCGAGTGAATGTTTATCATCTTATCCTTGAGAACTATTTCTGAGACGCCAATTGTTCTATCTAATCCTCTAAAGAAATATCCTTATACCATCAAAATCATCGTTTCGTATAGGTCAACTCCAATCATCACTCATGCTATTAATATCCTCATGACTCCCAAGAGGAGGTCTAACAAAATCATGCATGCCAACGATCCCCAAACTCATATACATGGCTATCCTTATATAAAATTCATACAAGCTACTAGGCTTGAACTTAAACATCACATTCCTAGTAGTAAGCTTATTTTTCCAAGGTCCAAGATAGTGCAGCTCTATCCTAAGGAAGCACGTCATATACCAATCCAGATCTTGTTTCCTTCCTATGAATCAACTGCAACGGCCCATACACCAATCACTACATGATCCATTAATTCTACAAATCCGGTATCTATGGGATTCCACATGATCTTCTCAAGGTCCTATAACTTCCTAATCCTTAAGTGGTCTATCCTTATTATAGTTAGTCCACCAATTTCCATTATCGCGATCTGATAAACTCCAATGTCATGTTTATAAGGATCCCCAAATCAACTCTGACAAACAATCCAATCTCCTAGTTTATCTTCCACCAAAAAACATGGTATCATGATCGAGATCATCAATCTAAATCCAATTTACTCCGAACAATGTAGACTTACTCAACACCTATAGTCCACTAGGATCACCTATTTAATCCAAATCTCATGTCCAACGAGGATTCCTACTCGTCCGTCCAAGTCATTTTCGTACCATTACTACTTTCCTGCCAATATCCCTTGGTTAAGTCAATCCTTATACCTCCAAGAATTTCAGCTTGCGATCATAATTATCCTACTAAATCCAATTTACTTAGAGGCAATGAAACTTATGCTACTCTATTAACATGATCCCACCAAGTTCATCTATCAACATGAAAGCCTCATAATGCATGAAAGAGTCTCAAATATTTTCTCAAGGTTACTAGTATAGCCTCATCAAGTCATTTGTCCTTTATTCATATATCCTGAAATTGGTCTTCCCTATGGCATCATCAGTTCTGGTGCTATCTTAGGATGATAATGTGCTCGTTCACTATGCCCACTAGTTCCATAATGAACGAAGTGACGAGCAAAGGTTACTGAAGCTTAACTGGTTCTCTTCCAATTTCGTAGATTAAGCTCATGGTTAAGGATTCGAGCTAGGTTATCTCGTGTCATCTCGAAGGGTCTAGGGATGGGTTTCCAGTCTTGAGGGGTAAACATAACTCTATGGGGTTGCACTTGGTCGTGGACGCTGTAGCAAAAGTGTCCAGTGCTAGTTGGTTGCCGAGGTGGAATCCTTGGTGCATCTTGTCTTGCTGTCCTTCAGTCGATGAGAGAGGTGAGAGGGAGAAGTAGCAAAGGAGAGGCCCCTAAAGCGTCTATATAGTGCAAGTGTAAACAAACAAATGCCAAAAGGACCAAACAAAAGCATTAAGATAACGTAGGTGATAAAGTCATGTACTTGTTGCCTTGGGCAAAAGGGCGACATATATCAAAACACGAATAATTAAAAACAAGCAACACAGAACAACATTGCACGGACTCGACTTCGCATAGGGGATACACGACTAATCCTACCCTAAGGGTTCTCGAACTCAGTTGTCGTGCTTTGCTTCGAGTCTTGGAGAGAAGGACTTTCAGTATTCTGGGCCTTCCTCAGGTGTCGCTATCTCTCTTGTAGTTGTTCGATGAAACAATCCTGGTTGAGCCTAAAGAATCTTTGACAACTTCTCACCTGATGTGCTGACATGATGAAGGTGGTTCCTTGTAGCTAGTATTGACAAGGTATTCTCTTGTCTTCTTAATCTCGCCGATCCATTTTTCCTTCTAAGGCGTTGACAGTACCAGGTAGGCAATCCTTTATGCAATGATATTCAAAAGGCATGTGTAACACCCCGAGACCGATGCGCCAGATGTCAGTCAGTTATTTGTCTTCGTTGCCATGTCATCTGCTTGCATGTTGCATCTTGCCATGTCATCATGTGTGTTGCATCATCATGTTTTCAAAACTTGCATCCGACCGAGTCCGCCCGTCCTTTCCGTTGTACTATCTGAGACCAGACACACTTGCACGTGCCCGCGGCACCTCCGTATATTTATTTTGTGAGCGGCCGGAAAATGTTCTCAGAATGGGGTGAAACTTGGCGTGTGGTCTTATTATATCATAGGTAGACCGCGTGTCAATTTTCGTCGCATTAGGAGTTCGTTTGATAGCCCAACGATTAACTGTGGTAATCGCCGAAGCCCCATCTCTTTTGGCCCAGCACCCCGTCTCCAACAGCCCCCAAGCCCATCCTAACCCCCTCCATGATCTCGGTCATCGGATCAGGATCGCGTGGCCGAAAACCGCTCCTCATTTGGACACTCCTAGCTCCCTCTACCTATAAATATGTGCCTACCCCCGAAATTCTCGCACATGAAACCCTAGCCCCGCTCCCACCGCGCAGCCGGACATGTCCGCTCACCGCCGGACATGTCCGCCCCGCCATCCACGTCGCCGCAGCCAACCAGGAGCTGCCACGTCAGCGCCGCTGCTGCTCGTGCCCAATCGCAGAGCGACACATGTCTGCGCCAGCCTCCCACTGCCCGCGGCCCGCGGAGCCCATCGCGGGCCCGCGCGAGCCCGGTCGCCATCGCCGCCTCCCGCGCCTCGCCTTCACAGCCGCCGGCGGGCCTCCGTCGCCGCCCCGCCGCCGGGTGCTCGCCGCCTCCTCTGCTGACCTCCCACCGGCGACCAGCTCCGCCGCCGCGCCGCAGAGCTTCCTCCGCCGCCCGCTCGCTTGCCGGAGCACCAACTCGTCGCCAGACTTGTGCCCCGCCGCCGCGCCTGCTCGATCCGGGCTTGGAGCCCCGGATCCGCCTTCCCAGCGATCCACGCCATCGCCGGCCGGCGCAAGCGCCGCCGTCACCGGTGCCGGCGAGGGCGCCGGCGCTGCTGCATACTCCCATCGGGAGCAGGAAGACCGACGCCCCAGCGCGTCGTGGGCCGGCCTAGCCCGAAGACCCACCGCGCGGCCTGCTTCCCTCTGGCCCACCACGGCCTGCCTCTCCCTCCGTCCTGGGCCTCGGCCCACGAGGTGAGCGCCCCTCTGTCCCCGCCTGTGTGTTACTTAGTTAAATCGCGCCCTCTCTGGGTTTTTTTTGGGGTTTGGAAAAATGACTAAGTCTGTGAAATTCATACATTTATATGCATGTTCATGTGGCTGTAACTTTTTGTGTGTATGTCCAATTTGAGTGTATGATATGTCAAAATAATCATGCTGATATGCTCTACATTTTGTTCCATTGTGGCATGCTTGTTTGAGTTCATCTTGATGACCTAATCATCGTTGCAAGAGTGCTACTTGTTTAAAACTGTTGTTAACTATAATTTTGTTGCATACTTGTGATGCTTGTAACTTTGTGCATGTTTATCCAAATGGAGCATATGATATGTCAAAATGTTCATTGTGAAGTGCTCTACATGTTGGTTGCTGTAGCGTTCATGTTAGGTGTCATATTGCCATGTTAATCTCTATTGCAAAAGTGCATGTGCCTGTTAAGTGCTGAAACTTGTTACGAGATACTGATTTGACTTGCTCATTGCTATTGATGTGTTTGTCTTCATGCCACATGTCTATATGTTTTAGAAGCACAATCATATGTTCTTTGCTGTGGTGCAACCCACTTTCCATGATATGCCTTGAGGTGACTTAAACAAGCTTGTAAACATGCCATGCCGATGTTGTTGTTTTATACTTAGTGAAAAAAACAGCTAAGTCTGGAATCTGTTAAACCTGATGCTATGTTTGCTTGATGCCTCACTCAAATCCATGCTTGTTTTGGAGTGGCCAATGATCATGTCTTGTTTTCCATGTTATTGTCTATTCATCCATTCCCTTACTTGCACATTTGGTGTGCTGTAGCTTATATATTTCTTGCTCTCAAGTTGCTATAAATTTTATCTGTCAGGATTTTATCAGCATGATCAATTTGGTGAAGCTTGTTGTTATTGAACCATGCCTCTTATGGAGTTGCTCAAATGGAGTTGTTTGATGTATGCTATGTCTACTACATGTCCATGATATTTATATACTTAGTTGAGTTGATATGCTTGTTGTTTTGTGCCTCCGAAGGCAGCATCGTGATGATGTTTTTGCCTTCCCAGATTTTGACTAAGTCTGGATAAATTTATTGCAAGTTGCCATGCTTGGTTACTTGTGTTCCAGCAAGATTTTGGGTGTGTTCTAAGTTCATGCTAGTTAAGTATCATGTTTGGGTGCTTTAGCATATATATACCTTGCTCCAAAGTTGCGATGTGGCTGTTAACTTCAGCTTTGCATTGTAACTTGTTTTCCTCGTATCTTTTTGCCCGTTGCTCCGTTTTTACTGTGTCCTATATGAAACTTTTGTGATTTTGCATGTAGAAGCATAATGTCATGATATTTTCATGTTTGGATCGTGTTTGCTAGATTTTTGGGTGCATCTTGCACCGATGCCATGCATGTCTTGTTTTGCTCATATCTTCTAGTCCGTAGCTCCGAATTAAACAAACTTTATATGAAACTTGACTAGAATTTTGTGTAGATCATCATGGTGCATGTTAAATTGATGTAACAAATTTAACTTAATGTTTGTTCAGATCTGGACCAAATTCAAAATGTGCATATGAGGACTTACCGGATTTGTTATAGGTAGTTTCCGGCCTCATTTAAACTTGTTGGGTGATGTTGTTCTTGTGTGCTTCATCCCTTGCCATGTATTGCATCAGATAGACTTGTCTTGCATCATACTTGGTTGAGCATCTTGTCATGTTCTCGTGTTGTGTGTTTACCGTGTTGCTTGCTTCTTATCATTAGTGCTTATTCCGTTGCGATCGTGACGATTCATTCGTCTTCACTTGGTTCGCCTTCAAGGCTTCTTCTTCGTCTTCTTCATGGATCCGTTCTTCTTCCTTGTGGGATCTCAGGCAAGATGACCATCACCTTGGATACCTTTACTATCATTGACATGCTAGCTGTCTCGATGCTATCGTTACATGTCGCGCTACCCATCTTTTATTGTCAGCCCCTCTCCTTGTTGCCATGAAACCTCCAACCTTTTGACACCTTCCTAGCAAACCGTTGTTTGGCTATGTTACCCGCTTGCTCAGCCCCTCTTATAGCGTTGTTAGTTGCAGGTGAAGATGAAGATCGTTCCATGTTGGAACTTGATGTTTTGGGAATATCACAATATATCTTATATTTATTAACACACCTATATACTTGGCAATGGGTGGAAGGCTTGGCCTTTTGCTCGGTGTTGTGTTCCACTCATGCCACCTTAGTAGCCGATAAACCGGTGTTATGTTCCTTGATTTTGCGTTCCTTACACGGTTGGGTATATGGGGACCCCTTGAAAGTTCGTCTTTGAATAAAACTCCTCCAGCAAGGCCCAACATTGGTTTTAATTTGCCTCATAATAACAACTTAATTAAATAATTAAATTGCATTGGGGGTCGCACCCTCGAGGATTCTTTCTACATAGCAGGGGGGACAGTGCTAATGGTGTTGGTCCCAAACGGGGAGCCTGCGGGGCCACCTCGGGGAAACTCGAGGGCTGGTTTTACCTGTAGCATCACCCATCCGGACGTGGCCTGAGACGAGATATGCGCGGCTACTATCAGGGTGTCGGCACGCCGGGAGGTCTTGCTGGACTTGTTTTACCATTGTCGAAATGTCTTGTGCATCGAGAATTCCGAGTCTGGTCGGGCCTTCCCTAAGATAAGGGGTAATATTATTATTACTTCTGCTAATCATGAGAGCTTGTGATGGGCTAAGTTGGGACACCCCTGCAGGGTTATGATCTTTTGAAAGTCGTGCCCACGGTTATGTGGTAGATTGGAATTTGTTAATGTCTGGTTGTAGAAAACTTTCAGAGGATCCGAGATAAAACACACAACCGCGTGAGTAACCGTGACTGTCTCTTTTCACTTTGAGAAGAGAACACGGTGGGGTTATGTTTGACTCGTAGGTAGTTCAGGATATTTAGCGATCATTACTAGTTGCGACCGTTTGCGTATATGCTCATCTTATTCTTGTACTCGTAAGTTAGCCACCATACTTATGCTTAGCCGCTGCTGCAGCCTGACCACTACCCTTTTCCATACCCATTAAGCTTTGCTAGTCTTGTTACCCCTGGTTATGGGATTGCTGAGTCCTCGTGGCTCATAGATACTACAACACCAAACGCAGGTACTGCTGAGAACAGTGCAGGAGATGGTTCAAGAACTTCACTCGGAGCTCGATGAAGAGAGTGGCCGTATGTATGTGACGTTTTCGACGATCAGTAGTGGTTCCTACTAGGGGCGATCGGACCTTGTGTTTATGGTATCTTTCGCATCTGGAATTTCGTTTGTAGTCGGACCCTATGCTATTGGATGATGTATGCTATTGTATTCATTGTGTGACGTGGCGAGTGTAAGCCAACTATCTTTTCTATTTCATCCCTGGATTTTACATGAGATGTGCAAAGATACCATACTTAAGATCATTCTAGTATGCGCTTATGTCTTTAAGTCGTGCCTCGACACGTGGGAGACATAGTCGCATACTGGGCATTACAGCATGCTAGATGTCCAACCTTCCGGTCACGTTGATGACAACATGACACCAAGAGCAGGTGTTGAGGAGAAAAATTTTCCTACTCTATATCATGATCTTGCACATCTTATACCCTGGCTATCGTAGGCCAGGGTTACATCATCTCGTGCAGTGTCAAGGGTGTCAACCTCTTCTGAGTCTTGGTTTCCTCATTACTTGAGAAGGTGTCTTCTATCTTCTTGTGGTATCACCAAACTTGTGTTCAGAAGATAGGGGCAAACGTCTGGTGCTACCTCTTGAGCATGTGTTGGTTTTCCCTTGAAGAGGAAAGGGTGATGCAGCAAAGTAGTGTAAGTATTTCCCTCAGTTTTTGAGAACCAAGGTATCAATCCAGTAGGAGACTACTGCAAATCCCTAGTACCTGCACAAACAATTAAGAACCTTGCAACCAACATGATAAAGGGGTTGTCAATCCCTTCACGGCCACTTGCAAAAGTGAGATCTGATAGAGATAATAAGACAAATATTTTTTGTATTTTGTTGTATAGATTGAAAAGTAAAGATTGCAAAATAAACTACGATAAAAATAGCTTGTTGACGGGTGATTAATATGATGGAAAATAGACCTGGGGGCCATAGGTTTCACTAGTGGCTTCTCTCAAGATAGCATATTTTATGGTGGGTGAACAAATTACTGCCGAGCAATTGATATAAGAGCGCATAGTTAAATATCTAGGCATGATCATGTATATAGGCATCATGTCCGTGACAAGTAGACCGAAACGATTCTGTATCTACTACCATTACTCCACACATCGACCGCTATCCAGCATGCATCTAGAGTATTAAGTTCATAAGAACAGAGTAACACATTAAGGAAGATGACATGATGTAGAGGGATAAACTCAAGCAATATGATACGTATCGGTTCCCTTTCTGTCACTGGGATCGAACACCGCAAGATTGAACCAAAAGCTAAGCACTCCTCCCATTGCAACAAAGAATAATCTAGTAGGCCAAACAAAACTGATAATTCGAAGAGACTTGCAAAGATATCAAATCATGCATGTAAGAATTCAGAGAATAACCAAAAATTGTTCATAGATAATCTTGATCATAAACCCACAATTCATCGAATCTCAACAAACACACCGCAAAAAGTATTACATCGAATAGATCTCCAAGAAGATCGTGGAGAACTTCGAATTGAGATCCAAAGAGAGAGAACAAGCCATCTAGCTAATAACTATGGACCCGAAGGTCTGTGGTAAACTACTCACACATCATCGGAGAGGCTATGGTGTTGATGTAGAAGCCCTCCGTGATCGATTCCCCCTCCAGCGGAGCGCCAGAAAAGGCCCCAAGATGGTCTCTCACGGGTACAGAAGGTTGCGGCGGCGGAAATAGGGTTTAGTGGTGCTCCTGGATGTTTTCAGGGTATATGAGTATATATAGGCGAAAGAATTAGGTCGATGGAGCTACAAGGGGCCCACGAGGGTGGGAGCGCGCCTACCCCCCCATGGGCATGCCCTCCTGCCTCGTGGCCGCCTCGTTGCTTCCTTGACGTCCACTCCAAGTATCCTGGATTGCGTTTGTTCCAAAAACGATCCTCGCGATGGTTTCATTCCGTTTGGATTCCGTTTGATATTTCTTTTCTGTGAAACACTGAAATAGGCAAAAAAAATGGCAATTTGCACTGGCCCTTTGGTTAGTAGGTTAGTCCCAAAAATAGTATAAAAGATACCAAAAGTATATGAAAGTTGTAGAATATTGGCATGGAACAATCAAAAATTACAGATACGGCGGAGACGTAACAGCATCCCCAAGCTTAATTCCTCCTCGTCCTCGAGTAGGTAAATGATAAAAACATAATTTTTGATGTGGAATGCTACCTAACATAATTTTCAATGTAATTTTCTTTATTGTGGCATGAATGTTCATATCCGAAAGATTCAAGACAAAAGTTTAATAATGACATAAGAATAATAATACTTCAAGCATACTAACAAAGCAATTATGTCTTCTCAAAATAACATGGCCAAAGCAAGTTCAACCCTACAAAATCATATAGTTTGGCTATGCTCCAACTTCACCACACAAAATACTCAAATCATGCACAACCCCGGTTTCAGCCAAGCAATTGTTTCATACTTTAATTTTTTCAAACTTTTTCAACTTTCACGGAATACATGAGTGTGAGCCATGGACATAGCATTATAGGTGGAATAGAATGGTGGTTGTGGAGAAGACAAAAAAGGAGAAGATGGTCTCAAATCAACTAGTCATATCTATGTGCTATGGAGATGCCCGTCAATAGATATCGATGTGAGTGAGTAGGGATTGCCATGCAACAGATGCACTAGAGCTATAAATGTATGAAAGCTCAACAAAAGAAAGTAAGTGGGTGTGCATCCAACTTGCTTGCTCATGAAGACCTAGGGAATTTGAGGAAGCCCATTGTTGGAATATACAAGCCAAGTTCTATAATGAAAAATTCCCACTAGTATATGAAAGTGATAGAATAAGAGACTCTCTATCACAAAGATCATGGTGCTACTTTGAAGCACAAGTGTGGAAAAAAGATAGTAGCATTGCCCCCTTTTCTCTTTTTTCTCTTTTATTTTTGGGCCTTCCTTTTTTTTATTTGGCCTTCCCCTTTTTTTCCGGACAATGCTCTAATAATGATGATCATCACACTTCTATTTAATTACGACTCGATACTAGAACAAAATATGACTCTATATGAATGCCTCTGGTGGTGTACCGGGATGGGTAATGAATCAAGAGTGACATGGTTGTCGATGTCAAAGCCGGCAGATCTAGGGTAGGGGGGCCCCAAGCTATGCGTTTAGAGGATCGATGGTAACAGGAGGCTGGGGACACGATGTTTACCCAGGTTTAGGCCCTCTCGATCGAGGTAATACCCTACTTCCTGCTAGATTAATATGGATGAATATGAGTACAAGAGTTGATCTACCTTGAGATCGTAATGGCTAAACCCTAAAGCCTAGCCCATGGGGGCATTGTGATGATGATCCCCTCTACAGACTAAACCCCTCAGCTTATGATGATCCCCTCCTGGATGATAGTTCGGCTTCTTTAAATACAATAGTCCGTCGATTTCTCGCCGCCGTCACCTTGGCTTCCACGTGTCCAACGAATGCGAATGGGTATTTTTGCGAATACCCCCTTGACTGTGCAGAGAAGGCGCCTATATAAGAGAATAGATCTCAGCTGCCTCTCCATCCTATTCCACGCGGAAGAAAACCTAGTACCTGCAAAAAATCTTCAAACATGGCCAGCGCCCTAAGCTCTTCCTCGCGCCCTCACGGCCCTCGTACAGGAGATTGGAAAAGCTGCTTTGTGTCTCATGCGCGTCTGAGGACGCTTCAAGCGCACGAATATCTCCACACAGAGGATCTAGTCCCCGTCCGGGCCGGACTAACGTCTATCGACAACCAAGCCCTGTTAGAGAGTTTTCCCAACCCCTCCGATGGAGAGCGGGTACGTTTCGTCCCCTTCCTTTTAAGAGGTGTGGGGTTTCCCGTTCACCCCTTTCTTAGGGGACTCCTGGAGTTCTATGGTCTCCAACTGCACGATCTTACACCGGGGTCTATCCTGCATATTGCGGGTTTTGTCGCTTTATGCGAATTGTTCTTGGGCTGCGAGCCTCACTTCGAGCTGTGGCAAAAGTTCTTTTGCCTGGTCCCTCGTTCAGAAGAGGGATCCATATTTGAAGTTGGGGGCGCTGCTACATATCGAGCTTGCTTTGTATTCCCTCGAAGAGGAAAGGTGATACAGTACAGTAGCATAAGTATTTCCCTCAGTTTTTGGGAACCAAGGTATCAATCCAGTAGGAGACCACGCGCGAGTACCTCGCACCTGCACAAACAAATAAGAACTTCGCAGCCAACGCGATAAGGGGTTGTCAATCCCTTTACAGTCACTTACAAAAGTGAGATATGTTAGATAGGATAGTTTGCTATTTTTGCTATTTTGGTTATAAGAACATAAAGTAAAAACAACAAAGTAAAGTAGATTGTAGATTGATACATTGAGAATAGACCCGGGGGCCATAGGTTTCACTAGTGGCTTCTCTCATGATAGCAGATTTCTACGGTGGGTGAACAAATTACTGTCGAGCAATTGACAGAAAAGCGAATAATTATGAGAATATCTAGGCATGATCATTATATATAGGCATCACGTCCGAGACAAGTAGTCCGAAACGATTCTACATCTACTACTATTACTCCACACATCGACCGCTATACAGCATGCATCTAGAGTATTAAGTTCATAAGAACAGAGTAATGCTTTAAGCAAGATGACATGATGTAGAGGGAGAAACTCAAGCAATATTATATAAACCCCATATTTTTATCCTCGATGGAAACAATACTAGACGTGCCTTGATGCCCCTACTATCACTGGAAAAGGACACCGCACGATTGAACCCAAAGCAAAGCGCTTCTCCCATTGCAAGAACTATAGATCTAGTAGGCCAAACTAAACCGATAATTCGAAGAGACTTGCAAGGATATTATAATCATACATAAAAGAATTCATAAAAGAACGAAATATATCTCATAGATAATCTTGATCATAAACCCACAATTCATTGGATCTCGACAAACACACCACAAAAAGATTACATCGAATAGATCTCCTCGAAAACCGAGGAGAACTTGGTATTGAGATCCAAAAAGAGAGAAGAATCCATCTAGGTACTAACTATGGACCCGAAGGTCTGTGGTAAACTACTCACAACTCATGGTGAGGCGATGGTGTTGATGTAGAAGCACTCCGTGGAAGATCCCCACTCCGGCGGAGCTCCGTAACAGGCCCCAAGATGGGATCTCATGGGAACAGAAGGTTGCGGCGGTGGAATTAGGGTTTTCTCTATTGCTTCGATGTTTTCAGGGTACATGGGTATATATAGGAGGAAGGAGGGCATCGGGGGAGCAACGTGGGGCCCATGAGGCAGGGTGGCGCGCTCAGGGGGAGGGGGCGCGCCCCCTGAAGGAAATATGCCCTAGAGGCAATAATAAAGTTATTATTTATTTCCTTATATCATGATAAATGTTTATTATTCATGCTAGAATTGTATTAACCGGAAACTTAGTACATGTGTGAATACATAGACAAAACAGAGTGTCCCTAGTATGCCTCTACTAGACTAGCTCATTGATCAAAGATAGTTATGTTTCCTAGCCATAGACATGAGTTGTCATTTGATCAACGAGATCACATCATTTGGAGAATGATGTGATGGACAAGACCCGTCCGTTAGCTTAGCACTATGATCGTTTAGTTTTACCGCTATTGCTTTCTTCATGACTTATACATGTTCCCATGACTATGAGATTATGCAACTCCCGAATACCGGAGGAACACTTTGTGTGCTATCAAACGTCACAACATAACTGGGTGATTATAAAGATTTTGTACAGGTGTCTCCAAGGTGTTCGTGATGTTGGCATAGGTCAAGAATAGGATTTCTCACTTCGAGTGTCAGAGAGGTATCTCTGGGCCCTCTCGGTAATACACATCATAATAAGCCTTGCAAGCAAATGACTAATGAGTTAGTGATGAGATGATGTATTACGGAACGAGTAAAGAGACTTGCCGGTAACGAGATTGAACTAGGTATTGAGATACCGACGATCGAATCTCGGGCAAGTAACATACCGATGACAAAGGGAACAACGTATGTTGTTATGCGGTTTGACCGATAAAGATCTTCGTAGAATATGTAGGAGCCAATATGAGCATCCAGGTTCCGCTATTGGTTATTGACCGGAGATGTGTTTTGATGTACAGAAGGTAGTTCGGAGTCCCGGATGAGATCGGGGACATGACGAGGAGTCTCGAAATGGTCGAGACATAAAGATTGATATATTGGACGATTATATTCGGACATCGGAAAGGTTCCGAGTGATTCGGGTATTTTTCGGAGTACCGGAGAATTACGGGAATTCATCGGGGAGTATATGGGCCTTATTGGGCTTTAAGGGAAAGAGAGAGAGGAGGCTGCGCTCCCCAAGGCTTAGTCCGAATTGGACTAGGGGGAGGGGCTACGCCCGCTCCTTCCTTCTCTTCTCTTTTCCCTTTCCTTCTCTCCTACTCCTACTACATGGAAGGGCTCCTTGTTCTACTAGGAAAGGGGGAATCCTACTCCCGGTGGCAGTAGGACTCCCCTAGGGCGCGCCATGGAGAGGGCCGGCCCTCCCCCTCCTCCACTCCTTTATATACGGGGGTAGAGGCACACCATAGACACACAAGTTGATCAAGTTGATCTCTCCCAACCGTGTGTGGTGCCCCCCTCCACAGAAACACACCTCGGTCATATCGTTGCAGTGCTTAGACGAAGCTCTGTACCGGTAGCTTCATCATCTCCGTCACCACGCCGTGGTGCTGACGAAACTATCCCGCGAAGTTCTACCGGATTAAGAGCTTGTGGGACGTCATCAAGCTGAACGTGTGCTGAACGCGGAGGCTCCGTAAGTTCGGTGCTTGATCGGTTGGATCACGAAGACGTTCGACTACATCAACCGCGTCACTAGACGCTTCCGCTTTCGATCTACGAGGGTACGTAGACACACTCTCCCCTCTCGTTGGTATGCATCTAGTAGATTGATCTTGCGTGATCGTAGGAATTTTTTGATATTCTATGTTCCCCAATAGTGGCATCATGAGCCAGGTCTATGCGTAGATGATATGCACGAGTAGAACACATTGAGTTGTGGGCGATAATAGTCATACTGCTTACGAGCATGTCATCCTTTGTTTCCGCAGTATTGTGAGTTGAAGCGGCCCGGACCGACAATACACGTACGCTTACGCGAGACTGGTTTCACCGTTACGAGCACTCGTTGCTTAAAGGTGACTGGCAGGTGTCTGTCTCTCTCACTTTAGCTGAATCAAGTGTGGCTACGCCCGGTCCTTGTGAAGGTTAAAACAGCACATACCTGACAAAAAATCGTTGTGGTTTTGTATGCGTAGGTAAGAACGGTTCTTGCTAAGGACGTAGTAGCCACGTAAAGCTTGCAACAACAAAGTAGAGGACGTCTAACTTGTTTTTGCAGGGCATGTTGTGATGTGATATGGTCAAGACATGATGAGTTATACGTTATTGTATGAGCTGATCCTATTTTGTAAAGTTATCGGCAACTTGCAGGAGCCATATAATTGTCGCTTTATTGTATGAAATACAATCGCCATGTAATTGCTTAACATTATCACTAAGCGGTAGCGATAGTCGTGGAAGCAATAGTTGGCGAGACGAAAACGATGCTACGATGCAGATCAAGGTGTCACGCCGGTGATGATGGTGATCATGACGGTGCCTTGGAGATGGAGATCAAAAGCACAGGATGATGATGGCCATATCATGTCACATATTTTGATTGCATGTGATGTTTATCTTATTATTCTTCTTATCTTGCTTAGTACGGTAGTAGCATTATAAGATGATCCCTTACAAAATTTCAAGGTACAAGTGTTCTCCCTGAGTATGCACCGTTGCGAAAGTTTGTCGTGCCGAGACACCACGTGATGATCGGGTGTGATAAGCTCTACGTTCACATACAATGGGTGCAAGCCAGTTTTGCACACGCAGAATACTCCGGTTAAACTTGACGAGCCTAGCATGTACAGACATGGCCTTGGAACACTGGAGACCAAAAGATCGAGCGTGAATCATATAGTAGATATGATCAACATAAGATGTTCACCATTGAAAACTACTCCATCTCACGTGATGATCGGACATGGTTTAGTTGATTTGGATCATGTAATCATTTAGATGACTAGAGGGATATATATCTAAGTGGGATTTCTTTAGTAATATGATTAATTGAACTTTAATTTATCATGAACTTAGTCCTGGTAGTATTAGCATATCTATGTAGATCAATAGCTCGCGATATAGCTCCCCGTTTATTTTATATGTTCCTAGAGAAATATAAGTTGAAAGATGTTAGTAGAAATGATGCGGACTAGGTCCGTGATCTGAGGATTATCCTCATTGCTACGCAGAAGTATTATGTCCTTGATGCACCGCTAGGTGACGAACCTATTGCAAGAGCAGATGCGGACATTATGAACGTTTGACAAGCTCGGTATGATGACTACTTGATAGTTTAGTGCGCCAGGCTTTACTTCTTATAACCGGGACTTCAAAAACATTTTGAATGCCACGGAGCATATGAGATGTTCCAAGAGTTGAAATTAGTATTTCATACTCATGCCCGTGTCGAGAGGTATGAGACCTCTGACAGTACTTTGCCTACAAGATGGAGGAGAATAGCTCAACCAGTGAGCATGTGCTCAGATTGTCTGGGTACTATAATTGCTTGAATCAAGTGGGAGTTAATCTTCTAGATAAGATAGTAATTGACAAATTTCTCTAGTCACTATCACCAAGTTAGTATAACTTCGTGATGAACTATAATATGCAAGGGATGACGGAAGTAATTCCCGAGCTGTTCGCAATGCTGAAATCGGCGAAGGTAGAAATCAAGAAAGAGTATCAAGTGTTGATGGTTAACAAGACCACTTGTTTCAAGTAAAGGGAAAAGGGATAGAAGGGGAGCTTCAAGAAGAATGACAAGCAAGTTGTCACTCCCGTGTAGAAAACCAAAGCTAAACTCAAGCCTGAAACTAAGTGCTTCTACTGCAAAGGAAATGGTCACTGGAAGTGGAACTGTCCTAGATACTTGGCGGATAAGAAGGATGGCAAAGTGAACAAAGGTATATTTGATATACAGGTTATTGATGTGTATTTTACAAGTGTTCATAGCAACCCCTGGGTAATTGATACCAGTTCAGTTGCTAAAATTAGTAACTCGAAATGAGAGTTGCAGAATGAACAGAGACTAGTTAAAGGTGAAGTGACGATGTGTGTTGGAAGTGGTTCCAAGATTGATATGATCATCATCGCACACTCCCTATACTTTTTGGATTAGTGTAGAAGCTAAATAAATGTTATTTGGCATTTGCATTGAGCATGAATATGATTTGATCATGTTTGTCGCAATACGGTTATTCATTTAAAGTCATAGTATAATTGTTATTCTGTTTACATGAATAAAGCCTTCGATGGTCATACACCCAATAAAAATAGTTTGTTAGATCTCGATCATAGTGATACACATATTCATAATATTGAAGCCAAAAGATGCAAGATTAATAATGATATTGCAACTTATTTGTGGCACTGCCGTTTAGCTCATATTGGTGTAAAGCGCTTGAAGAAACTCCATAGTGATGGACTTTTGGAATCACTTGATTATGAATCACTTGGTGCTTACGGGCCATGCCTCATGGGCAAGATGACTAAAACTCCGTTCTCCGGAATAATGGAGCGAGCAACAGATTTGTTGGAACTCATACATACTGATGTATGTGGACCGATGAGTGTTGAAGCTCGCGGCGGGTATCGTTATTTTCTGACCTTCACTGATGATTTGAGCAGATATGGGTATATCTACTTGATGAACCACAAGTCTGAAACATTTGAGAAGTTCAAAGAATTTCAGAGTGAAGTAGAGAATCATCGTAACAAGAAAATAAAGTTTCTACGATCTGATCGTGGAGGTGAATATTTGAGTTACGAGTTTGGTCTTCATTTGAAATAATGTGGAATAGTTTCACAACTCACGCCACACGGAACACCATAGCCTAATGGTGTGTCTGAACGTCGTAACCGTACTTTATTAGATATGGTGCGGTCTATGATGTCTCTTACCGATTTACCACTATCATTTAGGGTTATGCATCAGAGACAGATGCATTCACGTTAAATAGGGCAACATCTAAATCCGTTGAGACGACGCCGTATAAACAGTGGTTTGGCAAGAAACCAAAGTTGTCGTTTCTTAAAGTTTGGGCTGCGATGGTTATGTGAAAAAGCTTCAACCTGATAAGCTCAAACCCAAGTCGGAGAAATGTGTCTTCATAGGATACCCAAAGGAGACTGTTGGGTACACCTTCTATCACAGATCCGAAGGCAAGATATTCGCTGCTAAGAATGGATCCTTTCTAGAGAAGTAGTTTCTCTCGAAAGAAGTCAGTGGGAGGAAAGTGGAACTTGATGAGGTAATTGTACCTTCTCCCGAATTGGATAGTAGTACATCACAGATACTAGTTCTAGTGATTCCTACACCAATTAGTGAGGAAGCTCATGATGATGATCATGAAACTTCGGATCAAGTTATTGCTGAACTTCGTAGATCAACCAGAGTACGTTCCGTGCTAGAGTGGTACGGCAACCCGGTTCTGGAAGTCATGTTACTAGACCATGATGAACCTACGAACTATGAGGAAGCGATGATGAGCCCACATTCCGCAAAATGGCTTGAGGCCTGAGATGGGATCCATGTATGAGAACAAAGTGTGGACTTTGGTTGACTTACCCGATGATCGGCAAGCCATTGAAAATAAATGGATCTTCAAGAGGAAGACCGACGCTGACGGTAATGTTACTGTCTACAAAGCTTGACTTGTTGCGAAAGGTTTTTGACAAGTTCAAGGAGTTGACTATGATGAGACTTTCTCACCCGTAGGGATGCTTAAGTCCGTCCGAATCATGTTAGCAATTGCCACATTTTATGAAATCTGGCAAATGGATAACAAAACTGCATTCTTTGATGGATTTATTAAAGAAGAGTTGTATATGATGCAGCCAGAAGGTTTTTTCAATCCTAAAGGTGCTAACAAAATATGCAAGCTCCTGCAATCCATGTATGGACTGGTGCAAGCATCTCAGAGTTGGAATATACGCTTTGATAAGTTGATCAAAGCATATAGTTTTATACAGACTTGCGATGAAGCCTGCATTTACAAGAAAGTGAGTGGTTGCACTACAGCCTTTCTGATAAGTATATGTGAATGACATATTGTCGATCAGAAATGATGTAGAATTTTCTGGAAAGAATAAAGGAGTGTTTGAAAGGAGTTTTTTCAAAGAAAAACCTCGGTAAAGCTGCTTACATATTGAGCATCAAGATCTATAGAGATAGATCAAGACGCTTGATAAGTTTTTTCAATGAGCATATACCTTGACAAGATTTTGAAGTAGTTCAAAATGGAACAGTCAAAGGAAGAGTTTTTGACCGTGTTGCAAGGTATGAAGTTGAGTAAGAATCAAAACCCGACCACGGCAGAAGATAGAGAAAGAATGAGAGTCATTCCCTATGCCTCAGGCATAGGCTCTTTAAAGTATGCCATGCTGTGTACCAAACCTGTTGTGTACCTTGCCATGAGTTTGGCAAGGAGGTACAAAAGCGATCCAGGAGTAGATCACTAGACAACGGTCAAAATTATCCTTAGTTACTAGATGACTAAGGAAATATTTCTAGATTATGGAGGTGATAAAGAGTTCGTCGTAAAGAGTTATGTCGATGCAAGCTTTGACACCGATCTGGATGACTCCGAGTCTCGATCTGGATACATATTGAAAGTAGGAGCATTTAGCTAGAGTAGCTCAGTGCAGAGCATTGTAGACATAGAAATTTGCAAAATACATGCGGATCTGAATGTGGCAGACCCATTGACTAAACCTCTCTCACGAGCAAAACATGATCACACCTTAGTACTCTTTGGATGTTAATCACACAATGATGTGAACTAGATTACTGACTCTAGTAAACCTTTTTGGGTATTGGTCACATGGCGATGTGAACTATAAAGTGTTAAGTCACAAGGTGATGTGAACTATTGGTGTTAATCACATGGTGATGTGATCTAGATTATTGACTCTAGTGCAAGTGGGAGACGGAAGGAAATATGCCCTAGAGGCAATAATAAAGTTATTATTTATTTCCTTATATCATGATAAATTTTTATTATTCATGCTAGAATTGTATTAACCGGAAACTTAGTACATGTGTGAATACATAGACAAAACAGAGTGTCCCTAGTATGCCTCTACTAGACTAGCTCATTGATCAAAGATGGTTATGTTTCCTAGCCATAGACATGAGTTGTCATTTGATCAACGAGATCACATCATTATGAGAATGATGTGATGGACAAGACCCGTCCGTTAGATTAGCACTATGATCGTTTAGTTTTACTGCTATTGCTTTCTTCATGACTTATACATGTTCCCATGACTATGATATTATGCAACTCCCGAATACCGGAGGAACACTTTGTGTGCTATCAAACGTCACAACGTAACTGGGTGATTATAAAGATGCTCTATAGGTGTCTCCGAAGGTGTTCGTGGTGTTGGCATAGATCAAGAATAGGATTTGTCACTTCGAGTGTCAGAGAGGTATCTCTGGGCCCTCTCGGTAATACACATCATAATAAGCCTTGCAAGCAAATGACTAATGAGTTAGTCACGAGATGATGTATTACAGAATGAGTAAAGAGACTTTCCGGTAACGAGATTGAACTAGGTATTGAGATACCAACGATCGAATCTCGGGCAAGTAACATACCGATGACAAAGGGAACAACGTATGTTGTTATGCGGTTTGACCGATAAAGATCTTTGTAGAATATGTAGGAGCCAATATGAGCATCCAGGTTCTGCTATTGGGTATTGACCGGAGATGAGTCTCGGTCATGTCTACATAGTTCTCGAACCCGTAGGGTTCGCACGCTTAACGTTTGATGACGATCGGTATTATGAGTTTACGTGTTTTGATGTACCGAAGGTAGTTCGGAGTCTCGAATGAGATCGGGGACATGACGAGGAGTCTCGAAATGGTCGAGATGTAAAGATCGATATATTAGACGATTATATTCGGACATCGGAAAGGTTCTGAGTGATTTTGGTATTTTTCAGAGTACCGGAGAGTTACGGGAATTTGCCGCGGAGTATATGGGCCTTATTAGGGTTTAAGGGAAAGAGTGAGAGGAGGCTGCGCCCCCCAAGGATTAGTCCGAATTGGACTAGGGGGAGGGGCTGCGCCCCCTCCTTCCTTCTCTTCTCTTTTCCCTTTCCTTCTCTCCTACTCCTACTACTTGGAAGGGCTCCTAGTTCTACTAGGAAAGGGCGAATCTTACTCCCGGTGGGAGTAGGACTCCCCTAGGGCGCGCCATAGAGAGGGCCGGCCCTCCCCTTCCTCCACTCCTTTATATATGGGGGTAGAGGCACCCCATAGACACACAAGTTGATCAAGTTGATCTCTCCCAACCGTGTGCGGTGCCCCCCCTCCATAGAAACACACCTCGGTCATATCATTGCAGTGCTTAGGCGAAGCCCTGCGCCGGTAGCTTCATCATCTCCGTCACCATACCGTCGTTCTGACGAAACTCTCCCGCGAAGTTCTATTGGATCAAGAGCTCGTGTGACGTCATCAAGCTGAACGTGTGCTGAACGCGGAGGCTGCGTACGTTCGGTGCTTGATCGGTTGGATCCAACTGCGTCACTAGACGCTTCCGCTTTCGTTCTAAGAGGGTACGTAGACACACTCTCCCCTCTCGTTGGTATGCATCTAGTAGATAGATCTTGCGTGATCGTAGGATTTTTTTTTTTGAAATACTACGCTCCCCAATACCCCCCACACTCGTGGACGCCACGTGGACTCTTATCCTTGGTTCTCAAGCCCCCCGTGAAGATATCGTTCCAAAAATATCTCTCCCGAAGGTTTCGTTTCGTTTGGACTCCGTTTGTTATTCCTTTTCTGCGAAGCCCTGAAATGGGCAAAAAACAGCAATCTGGACTGGGCCTTTGGGTTAATAGGTTAGTCCCAAAAATAATATAAAAGTGTATAATAAAGCCCATTAAACATCCAAAACATCATATATAATAGCATGGAACAATAAAATATTATAGATACGTTGGAGACGTATCAAGCATCCCCAAGCTTAATTCCTGCTCGTCCTCGAGTAGGTAAATGATAAAAACAGAATTTTTGATGTGGAATGCTAACGAACATAATTTTCAATGTAATTCTATTTATTGTGGCATGAATGTTCAGATGCGAAAGATTCACGACAAAAGTCTATATTGACATAAGAAATAATATTACTTCAAGCATACTAACAAAGCAATCATGTCTTCTCAAAAATAACATGGCCAAAGAAAGTTATCCCTACAAAATCATATAGTCTGGCTATGCTCCCTCTTCATCACACAAAATATTCATATCATACACAACTCCGGTTTCAGCCAAGCAATTGTTTTCATACTCAATTTTTTCAAACCTTTCAAGTTTCACGCAATACATGAGCATGAGCCATGGATATAGCACTATAGGTGGAATAGAGGGGTGGTTGTGGAGAAGACAAAAAGGATGAAGATAGTCTCGCATCGACTAGGCGTATCAATGGGCTATGGAGATGCCCATCAATAGATATCAATGTGAGTGAGTAGGGATTGCCATGCAACGGATGCACTAGAGCTAAAAATGTATGAAAGCTCAATAGAAGAAACTAAGTGGGTGTGCATCCAACTTGCTTGCTCACGAAGACCTAGGGCATTTGAGGAAGCCCATCGTTGGAATATACAAGCCAAGTTCTATAATGAAAATTCCCACTAGTATATGAAAGTGACTAAACATGAGACTCTCTATCATGAAGAACATGGTACTACTTTGAAGCACAAGTGTGGAAAAAGATAGTAGCACTGTCCCTTTTCTTTTCTTTTCTTTATTTTTTTTATTTTTTGGCCTTTCTTTTCTTGGCCTTTCCTTTTTTTTCTCCTTTTTTCTTTGGGACAATGCTCTAATAATGATGATCATCACACTTTTATTGATTTACAACTCGATATTACAACTCGATACTAGAACAAAGTATGACTCTATATGAATGCCTCCGGCAGTGTACCAGGATGGGTAATGAATCAAGAGTGACATGTATGGAAATTTATTCATGGTGGCTTTGCCACAAATATGATGTCAACTACATGATCATGCATGGCAATATGACAATATGAAGCGTGTCACATGAACGGGACGGTGGAAAGTTTCATGGCAATATATCTCGGAATGGCTATGGAAATTCCATGATAGGTAGGTATGGTGGTTGTTTTGAGGAAGGTATATGGTGGCTGTTTTAAGGAAGGTATATAGTGGGTGTATGGTACCTGCGAGAGTTGCGCGGTACAAGAGAGGCTAGCAATGATGGAAGGGTTAGAGTGCGTATAATCATGGACTCATCATTAGTCATAAAGAACTCATATACTTATTGAAAAAATTTACGAGTCATCAAAACAACGCAAGCAACGCATGCTCCTAGGGGGGAGGTTGGTAGGAGTTATCCATCGCGCGCCCCCGACCTCCACACAAAGGATGACACTCTACAAATACCTCATGCTCTAACTTCGTCACATAGTGGTTCACCATACGTGCATGCTACGGGAATAACAAACTTTAACACAAGTATTTCTCAAATTCATAATAACTCCACTAGCATGACTCTAATATCACTATCCTCATATCTCAAAACAATCATCAAGTATCAAACTTCTCATCATATTCAACGCACTTTGTATGAAATTTTTTCACTACATTCATCTTAGATGCCTATCATATTAGGACTAGTTTTATAACGAAAGCACATTACCATGCTGTTCTAAAAGACTCTCAAAAGGATATAAGTGAATCACGAGAGAGCAACAATTTCTACAAAATAAAATCACCACTGTGCTCTAAAAGATATAAGTGAAGTACTAGAGCAAAACTATTTAGCTCAAAAGATATAAGTGAAGCACATAGAGTGTTCTAACAAATTCTAGGACATATTTATCTCTCTAAAAAAGGTGTGTCCAGCAAGGATGATTGTGGCAAACTAACAAGCAAAGACTCAAATCATACATGACGCTCCAAGTAAAACACATATCATGTGGTGAATAAAAATATAGTCCCGAGTATAGTTACCGATAGATGAAGACGAAAGAGGGGATGCCTTCCCGGGGCATCCCCAAGCTTAAGCTTTTGGTTGTCCTTGAATTTTACCTTGGGGTGCCTTGGGCATCCCCAAGCTTAGGCTCTTGTCACTCTTTGTTCCATAGTCCATCAAAGCCATACTCAAAACTTGAAAACTTCACAACACAAAACTTAGCCAAAATCTCGTTAGTTCCGTTAGTATAAGAAAAGAAACCACCACTCAAAGGTACTATAATGAACTCATTCTTTGTTTATATTGGTGTTAAACCTACTGTATTCCAACTTCTCTATGATTCATATCCTCCAATACTACTCGTAGATTCATTAAAATAAGCAAACAACACACGAAAAACAGAATCTGTCCAAAAACAGAACAGTCTGTAGTAATCTATAACTTTCGCATACTTGTGTAACTCCAAAAAAATTTAAATAAATTGGTAAACGTGAGGAATTTTTCTATTAATCATCTGCAAAAAGAAACAACTAAATAGCACTCTCCAGTAAAATCTGGTGACTATTCTAGTGAGCGCTAATGTTTCTGTTTTTCACAGCAAGATCATATAAACTTCACACAAGTCTTCCCAAAGGTTCTACTTGGAACAAACACTAATTAAAACACAAAACCACATCTAAACAGAAGCTAGATGCAATATTTATTGCTAAACAGAATAAAAAATAAAGAAAATAAAATTGGGTTGCCTCCCAACAAGCGCTATCGTTTAACGCCCCTAACTATTCACGATACAAGGATAGATCGACATATTGCCATCTTTGGAAGGCAATCCATAAGTGGATCTCATAATAGATTCATAAGGTAATTTGATTTTCTTTCTAGGAAAGTGTTCCATGCCTTTCCTTAACGGAAATTGTAATCTAATACTTTCTTCCTTCATATCAATAATTGCACCAATAGTTCTAAGGAAAGGTCTACCAAGAATAATAGGACATGAAAGATTGCAATCTATATCAAGAACAATGAAATGTACGGGCACATAATTCCTATTGGCAACAATAAGAACATCATTAATCCTTCCCATAGGTTTCTTAATAGTAGAATCCACAAGAGGCAAATTTAAAGAACAATCATCAAGCTCATGTAAACCTAATAAATCACACAAAGCAAAGCATTTACGATCTTTAATTTTAATTTTAATAGTAGATTCCCACTCATCATAAAGCTTTCTAGGGATAGAAACTTCTAATTCAAGTTTTTCTTCATAAGATTGCATCAAAGCATCAACTATGTGTTTGGTAAAAGCTTTATTTTGACTATAAGCATGCGGTGAATTTAGTACGGATTGCAACAAGGACATACAATCAATCAAAGAGAAATTATCATAATTGAATCCCTTGAAATCCAAAGTAGGGGTTCATCACTATGCAAAGTTTTAATCTCTTCAATCCCACTTTTAACAAATTTAGCATCAAGATCTAAAAACTCCGAATCATTGGGACGCCTTTTAATTAAAGTAGACTCATCTCCAGTCCCATCTTTATCAAGATTCATACTAGAAAACAAGGATCTAATAGGAGACACATCAATAACTTTCAGATCTTCATCTTTATTTTCATGATAACTAGAAGAACACGCTTTTATAAAGCTCTCTTTTTTAGCACGCATCCTAGCGGTTCTTTCTTTGCATTCATCAATGGAAATTCTCATGGCTTTGAGAGACTCATTGATATCATGCTTAGGTGGAATATATCTAAGTTTCAAGGAATCTACATCAAGAGTAATTTTGTCCACACTTCTAGCCAATTCATCAATCTTAAGCAATTTTTCTTCAAGCAAAGCATTGAAATTCTTTTGCGAATTCATAAACTCCTTAACACTAGTTTCAAATTCAGAAGGCATCTTTCCATAAGAGTTATTGTAGGAATTACCATAATTATTAGAGGAATTACTAGGAAAAGGCCTAGGATTAAAGTTTCCTCTATAAGCATTGTTACCAAAATTATTCCTACCAACAAAATTCACATCCAAAGATTCATTATTATTTTCAATCAACGTGGATAAAGGCATATCATTAGGATCAGAGGAAGCACTCTTAGCAGCAAATAATTTCATAAGTTCATCCATCTTTCCACTCAAA
This sequence comes from Secale cereale, assembly GCA_902687465.1. Lineage (NCBI taxonomy): Eukaryota > Viridiplantae > Streptophyta > Magnoliopsida > Poales > Poaceae > Secale > Secale cereale. The sequence goes on along the minus strand of LR738712.1, from coordinate 395,977,951 downwards.
ACACTAATCTCTTCAATAGCATGTACTTTTTTTACTAGTAGATCTTTTTGTGTGCTATTGAGAATGATTAACCATAATATATCTAGGAGTTTGGTGGCTTATCCTAAAGTAGTTTCCATGAAAGTGCCTCCTGCGGCCGAATCTAAAAGATTTCTAGAAGCAAAATTCAAGCCAGCATAAAAGTTTTGTATAATCATCCATAAATTCAAACCATGTGTAGGGCAATTACGTATCATTAATTTCATTCTCTCCCAAGCTTGTGCAACATGCTCATGATCTAGTTTCTTAAAATTCATAATATCGTTCCTAAGGGAGATGATCTTAGCAGGATGAAAATACTTAGAGATAAAAACATCTTTGCACTTAATCCACGAATCAATACTATTTCTAGACAAAGAGGAAAACCAAGTTTTAGCATGATCTCTAAGTGAAAACGGAAATAAATCAATGTAACAATATCATTATCCATATCCCTCTTCTTTTGCATATCACACAAATCAACAAAGTTGTTTAGATGGGTAGCGGCATCTTCACTAGAAATGCTGGAAAATTGATATTTCATGACAAGATTCAACAGAGCAGCATTGATCTCACAAGATTCAGCATCGGTAATAGGAGCAATCGGAGTGCTAATAAAATCATTATTATTGGTATTGGAGAAGTCACACAATTTGGTATTGTTCTGAGCCATAGTGACTAGCAAGCAATCCAACACACAAGCAAACAAGAAGCAAGCGAACGGTAAACTCATGGCAAAAAGAAGGGCAAATAAAACGGCAAGGGTGAAGTTGGAGAGGAAAACGAGAGGCAAATAAATGTAATGCGAAGGATAAGGGTTTGTGATAGGTACTTGGTATATGACTTTTGTGTAAGCCTTCCCGGCAACGGCGCCAGAAATTCTTCTTGCTACTTCTCGAGCTTGTGTTGTATTCCCTCTAAGAGGAAAGGGTGATGCAGCACAGTAGCGTAAGTATTTCCCTCAGTTTTTAAGAACCAATGTATCAATCCAGTAGAAGACCACGCGCGAGTCCCTCGCGACTCCACAAAAAAATAAGAACTTCGCAGCCAACGTGATAAGGGGTTGTCAATCCCTTTACGGTCACTTACGAAAGTGAGATCTGATAGATAGGATAGTTTGATATTTTTGGTATGTTTGGATATAAGAATAGAAAGTAAAAAAACAAAGTAAAGTAGATTGTAGATTGATATGTTGAGAATGGACCCAAGGGCCATAGGTTTCACTAGTGGCTTCTCTCATGATAGCAGATTTCTACGGTGGGTGAACAAATTACCGTCGAGCAATTGATAGAAAAGCGAATTATTATGAGAATATCTAGGCATGATCACTATATATAGGCATCACGTCCGTGACAAGTAGACCGAAACGATTCTGCATCTACTACTATTACTCCACACATTGACCGCTATCCAGCATGCATCTAGAGTATTAAGTTCATAAGAACAAAGTATTGCTTTAAGCAAGATGACATGATGTACAGGGATAAACTCAAGTAATATGATATAAACCCCATATTTTTATCCTCGATGGCAACAATACTATACGTGCCTTGCTGCCCCTACTGTCATTGGGAAAGGACACCGCAAGATTGACCCCAAAGCCAAGCACTTCTCCCATTGCCAATAATTCGAAGAGACTTGCAAGGACATTATAATCATACATAAAAGAACTCAGAAAATAACCAAATATTTCTCATAGATAATCTTGATCATAAGCCCACAATTCATCGTATCTCGTCAAACACACAGTAAAAATATTACATCTAATAGATCTCATCGAAAAACGAGGAGAACTTGGTATTGAGATCCAAAAAGAGAGAAGAAGCCATCTTGGTACTAACTATGGACCCGAAGGTCTGTGGTAAACTACCCACAACTCATGGTGAGGCGATGGTGTTGATGTAGAAGCAGTCCGTGGAAGATCCCCCCTCCGTCGGAGCTCCCGAACAGGCCCCAAGATGGGATCTCATGGGAAGAGAAGGTTGTGGCGGTGGAATTATGGTTTTCTCTGTCGCTTCGATGTTTTCAGGGTACATGGGTATATATAGGAGGAAGAAGGGCATCGGGGGAGCACCGTGGGGCCCACGAGGCAGGGGGGTATGCCTAGGGGGAGGGGGCATGCCCCCCACCCTCGTGGACGCCACGTGGCCTCTCTGCCTTGGTTCTCAAGTCTCCCGTGAAGATATCATTCCAAAAATATCTCCCCCGAACGTTTCATTCCGTTTGGACTCCGTTTGATATTCCTTTTCTGCGAAACCCTGAAATAGGCAAAAAACAACAATCTGGACTGGGCCTTTGGGTTAATAGGTTAGTCCCAAATATAATATAAAATTGTATAATAAAGCCCATTAAACATCCAAAACATCATATATAATAGCCTGGAACAATAAAAAATTATAGATACGTTGGAGACGTATCAGGCGCCGAAGTATGGCGCATAGCCGGGACAGGATATCTGCCTAGTACTCTGAAGAAGCCATCCGAAGAGTGGCCTTCAGAGTGGTTCTATATCGAGGACGTTACACTGCCGGATCCAGTTCGGTGAGGCCTCCCCAAGTATTCCAGTGCTCCACCAAGGAAGCTTTTCAACTGGCGTCCCCGCAGTCCTTCGGAAGAAGAGAAAGCGGAGGTTAGTAGACTGGTCGGCAAAATCAGATTGCTCGCCAGTTCAGGGTTATCTATAATCGAAGTGATGGCCATTTCAATAAGGCGATGCGTGCAGCCACTTCAAGCCAGAGAATTTCCAATGTGGCACTATAATGGCCAGGATGATGCCTCGCGCTGCTTACGCCTTGGCCTAGAAGACCCTGCCGCCCTAGCCATTGTCCTAGAAGGCCTCTATAAAAAAAAGAAACAAGACTTCATCCGTTTAACATGTCGGGAGGGCTTTTCTATGTACAATCCTCCCGACTAGGTAAGTCTCTCTCTTGACCGTCCAATTTTCCTTCGTTATGATGTATTGACCGAATTGAATTCGGTTTCTCCCAAGAAGAGTGGAGGAAGGTTATCGAGGGGATTAACATTCCCGCCCCACAGCCAGAGGACCAATTTCAGAATGCGGGCCCCGGATATGATGAAGATCCGGACATAGGTATAGAGCTAGAAGATGGAGTCTTCTACCAAGCCTACCGTGAGGGTCCCCTGGTGGCTATAGTAGCCGATTATCCAGGCATCATTCCTTCTTCCCGTGTAAGTACTTTAGGACATATTTCATTAAGGAGAACTTTCCTAATGCTCTTTACCCACCTTGTTTTATCATACTTGAATAGGGATGGCGCTCCTCACACCGAACTGTGCGAAGACCGTCAACCCGGAGGGTGACACCCGCGTCGGTGAGGCTTTGAAGCAAAAGAGGACCGCGAACACGAGCGGACCTTCAAAATGGTACGCTTGTTTTGACATGCGCTAGATGGAGAAATCGGTATGATAACTTTCCACTTCGTCTTTTTCCTTTTAGGAGGAATACACACCAGACTGTCTCCGGAGACAATGCAGGTCAAGCTCCAGCCAATCCGGCATCAGGCCAATCCGGGGTTAATGCCGATTCAGTGCCGGATTGTTCTCTCCAAGAGGATTCAGACGGAATGTCCGTTACTAATTCCGAAGTGGAGATTCCGATGGTTCATCGACGGCGGAAAGCCGCCATGCGTGACCCCATCTTTTCTGAGGAGGCGTTTAACACCCTCAGTTCTGCGGATGCCTATATCCGAGCCGCTCAAGACGGACTCGGTGGAGCCAATCACCGGCTTTCAAAAGATATGCAGGTGAGTGTATATTTTGGTGTTCCCATGCTAGTAGCCCCCGAGACTTAAAGCAGTTGGTACAACTGATTTAAGGATCGTTATGTTTTCATAGGTGCTTTAGGAAAATAATAACTCTTTATCCAAGGAGCTTGTAGAATGCCGGACCCAGCTCGCTGAATTGAAAAATTCGAAGGAATTCGGAAAGGATGCTGGTGGTAAGAACAATTGTGTCCGGATACTATTATAGTTTTGCTGATCACAATGGTTTGATGTATATACTAATTTGTAATACAGCCGCATGATCGGTCGACAAACTGGGGAGGGAGCTAAGAGCTGCTTTGGCGGACAAAATGTTCGTCGAAGAGGAAACAGCCGCTGGCGAGCGCGCACTGGCGCAAGCCATGGAAAAAAGGAACCAAGCGTAGGATAAAAGTATTAGGTTCGAACATGAGCTAAAGGGCCTAAGGGCCCAACTCGCAAGCGCCTTGGAAGAGAACCGGAGGCTCAAAAGTGGCATGTTTAGTATGTCGCTTATACCTAGTTTCCTTATAGTCTCTTATTTTGAAAGTTTCTTATATAACTTTTCCTGCAGGTTTGTTAACTAGGCAGTTCGAAGGAGGAGTGTACGATTTTGAGGGTGACATGCTCCAAGAGCTTTCCAGAGTCCACGAGCGAGCTCGGAAGGCCATGAAGAGTATGGCCAGGGCCTTATGGCCGGGCGACTCTCCTCCAGAAACTATGGAGGACTTGGCGGACTTGTTCAAAGGGGCTCGATGCCGCTTCGAACTGTGGGAAGCATCAGCGTGTTGCATGGGTGCTTGGGAAGCCTGGGCCTTGGTGAAGACGCGCTATACTCACCTTGATCCAAATCATACGGCCCGTGTGGGACCTCTAGGGCCCGATGGACAAGAAATTCCTCCGCATTTGGTATATGACCAAGTAGAGATAGCTGCCAAAGTTTCCCAACATGACTGTAAACTAGACAGTCTTATAGAGGGAATAGAAAATGAGTAGTCATTTGATTCTATGTATTAATGTATTTTTACCATCACACTTATCTCTAGCCAAATTTATATAAAGTTTGTCATGGTCGACCATCTGCTTTAACCTCCATAAACCCAAAGGCTGGAGTGCTTCCGAATACTATACCTATGTTAAAACATGTGATATCTTCGGAAACCAGGCAATCCAGTCATAACTGCTTGAACAGATGAACTGTGTTCGGGGATTAATGTTATATTACTATTTAATGTAAGAAACATCTTCCAGAGAGAATAGTTCTGTTAGGGGTTCCTTTCCCTCGATCGGCGTGAATAAAGATGCGGGCCAAGGCTTTCGATCCTATGAGAAGGATTGTAGGATGCCATTTCCTGTGCTAGTTTAAAATACGCTTTAGAATGCGATATGTCGTATATCCGCTGACCAATCATTCCCTTAAGAGCGCTAGCTTTCGGCTTCACCCATTATGAGGTACATGCCCGGATTACCTGGTTGTAACAATCGCAGAGGTTCTCCCTTTACACCCTAGCCAAACAATCAGGAACGTAGGGGTAAACATAGGAGCCAGGCAACCTAGCTTGGCCAGAACTTAAGTCATATTGGTGCCTATAATGGCAAGGATGGACTGTAAAAACAGACGACATTTTTAAGCGATAAGCTTTATTGGTAATGGGCTTCGTCAAAGAAGCCCCCAGGTATATTTGAGGTAAGTACATTCGAGGATGCACTCGTCATGTGATAGTTCGGGCGAGCCGAATACTTGCCAACAAGGGAAAATGTAAAGAGGAAAAGGAAAAAACAAAAAGTAAAAGACATGACCTAACTTATAAAGAGGAATAAATTGCTACCGAACTATCCATAAAATCGTCGGAGCCTGGCAGTGTTCCATGGGTTCGGCTCAAGGCGGTTGTCCTGTGCATTGCGAAGGCGATAGGCTCCACTGGTGAGTTCTTCGTCGATAATGAAGGGGCCCTCCCATTTTGGTTTGAGCTTGTCCTTTTTCTTCTCCGGGAGGCATAAAACAAGTTCACCGATGTTATATGTCTTGGCCCGCACTTCTCTGCTGTGGTATCGCCTGGCCTATTGTTGGTAAAATGCGGAATGTGCTTGCGCTCATCTTCAAGTCCATCTAGATCGTCTTGCCGATCTAGCTCGGCTTCTCTCTCCGCGTACATGCGCACTCGAGGTGAGTCATGAATTATGTCGTAGTGCAGAACAACCTTTGCGCCGTACACCATGAAAATAGGTGTGTATCGGGTCGTACGATTAGGTGTGGTCCGCAGCCCCCAAAGTACGGAGTCAAGCTCTTCGACCCAGTGTTTATCAGACTCCCATAGGGAGTGCACTAGTTGGGGTGTAATGCCACTCATTATCGGACCATTGGCTCTTTCGACTTGACCGATTGTTTGAGGATGGTATACAGAAGCATAGTCAAGTCTAATACCCAACTTTGCGCACCAATTTTTTACCTCGTAAGTTGTGAAGTTGGAGCCATTATCTGTGATAATACTATGCGGGACACCATAATGGTGTACTACGCCGGATTTAAAATCTATCAGAGGCCCTGTCTCAGCTATTTTTACTGGCTTGGCTTCTATCCATTTAGTGAATTTATCTACCATCACCAGTAAATATTTCTTTTTATGGCTTCCACCTTTAAGAGGTCCGACCATATGAAGCCCCCAGACCGCAAAAGGCCAAGTGATGGGGATTGTTCTCAAAACGGTGGGAGGCATGTGACTTTGATTTGCGAAGAGCTGGCAGCCAATGCAGTGTTGGACTAAGGTCTGGGCGTCTGCTCGGGCTATGGGCCAGTAAAAACCATCTCGAAAAGCTTTGCCTACGAGCACCCGGGCTGCGACATGGTGGCCGCCCATTCCAGCATATACTTCAGCGAGGATTTGCCTTCCCTCCTCTTCGGAGATGCACCTTTGTAGAATACCAGTTGTGCTTTTCTAATATAGGTCACCCTCGTGAACCTTGTAGGCTTTAGAACGCCGAACTATGCAGCGGGCCTCGTTTTGGTCATCGGGGAGTTCCTGCCTTTGAAGGTAAGCTAGGAAATCTCTGTCCAGGGGGCTATGACAGCCATGATTTCATGAGCCGAAGGAGTTATATCCATGTCTGGGTCTCCGATGACGTCTTCGTTAAGTTCGGCCGGGGGTGTGTTTGGATCCAAATTCGTATCGCTACTCGCTTCCTGCCATGTTACCGATGACTTAAACAACCTTTCCATGAATGTGTTAGGTGGGACGGGGTCATGTTTGGCACCCATACGAGCGAGCATGTCAGTGGCCTGGTTATTATCCCAGGCTACGTGATGGAATTCCAACCCCTCAAATCGTGCTGACATTTTCAAAATAGCATTGTGATGAACTGCCATTTTTAAATCCTTCGCATCAAAATCTCCATTGATTTGGGAGATAGCGAGGTTGGAGTCTCCGCGTACCTCGAGGCATTGTATGCCCATGGATATAGCTAGGCGGAGACCATGTAATAGGGCCTCATATTTGGCCGCGTTGTTCGAGTCCGTATACATAATTTGTAGGACGTACCGGACTGTATCCCTAGTTGGAGATATCAATATTACGTCGGCCCCCAATCCGGCTAGCATTTTGGAACCATCGAAGTACATTGTCCAGTGGGAATATGAGTCGTACTCTTTAGGGAGTTCGACTTCATTCCATTCTGCGACAAAGTCAGCCAAAACCTGGGATTTAATAGTCCGGCGTGGCTTATAGAATATTTCGAACGGTAGGAGCTCAATGGCCCATTTGGCTATGCGTCCAGTGGTGTCTTTATTATTGATAACATCATCGAGTGGTACCTCGAATGCCACTGTGATTGAACACTCTTGAAAGTAGTGTCGAAGTTTGCGTGATGACATGAAGACCGCATAGGCAATTTTCTGATAGTGGGGGTATCATGATTTACACTGTGTTAGAACCTCAGATACATAGTATACGAGTTTTTGAACTGGGAATTTATGTCCCTCTCCGGCTCGTTCGACGACGAGTACGACACTCACTACCTGGTGAGTGGCTGATATGTACAGCAACATTGGTTCGCCAACACTAGGTGCCGCTAGGATTGGGTTGCTCGCTAATAGAGTTTTTATTTCTTCCAATCTGGCTATGGCCGCATCTGTCCATTTGAAGTTGTCAGTGCGTCGTAGCAATTTATAAAGTCGCAATGCTTTTTCTCCTAATCTGGAGATGAAGCGGCTTGAAGCCGCGATGCAGCCTGCTAGTTTTTGCACTTGTTTGAGGTCGGGTGGTATTTTGAGTTCTGACAAGGCCCGGATTTTATCTGGGTTAGCTTCGATTCCTCTCTGAGATACAATGAACCCTAAGAGCTTTCCGGCTGGAACGCCGAAAACACATTTTTCCGGATTGAGCCTTATGTCATATTCCACCAAAGGTTGGCGAACGTAAGGCGGAGATCTTCCACCAAAGTCTCGACGTGTTTGGTCTTAACGACTATGTCTTCCACATATGCCTCCACTATTTTGCCAATTTGTTTTTCCAAGCATATTTGAATAATGCGTTGATACGTGGCGCCAGTGTTTTTGAGTCCAAAGGGCATAGTGTTGAAACAAAACAGACCGTACGGGGTAATAAATGTCGTTGCGGCCTGATTGGATTCCTTCATCTTTATCTGACGGTATCCAGAATAAGCATCAAGGAAGCACAATGAGTCATGTCCGGCCGTTGCATCGTTAATTTGATCAATACGGGGCAAAGGAAAGGATCCTTTGGACATGCCTTATTTAGGTCTGTGAAGTCGACGCAGAGACGCCAGGATTTATCCTTCTTCGGTACCATGACTAGGTTGGCTAGCCAATCCGGGTGTTTAATTTCTCCGATGAATCCGGCTTCCAATAGCTTGGCTTGATCATCTCCCATTGCTTGTATTTTGGGTTCAGAAAACCATCGTAGTGACTGCTTGACCGTTTTGAACCCTTTGATAATATTGAGGCTGTGTTCGGCCAGCATGCGTGGGATTCCTGACATATCTGAAGGGTGCAAGGCGAATATATCTCAATTTTCCCAAAGGAAGGCGCGTAGCGCGCTGTCCACCACCGAATCTAGTTGTGCCCCAATGGATGCTGTCTTGTTGGGGTCCGTTGGGTGCACTTGGAGTTTGATGATTTCATCTGCTGGCTTGAAGGAGGTAGACTTTGATCTTTTGGCAAGGATTACATCATCTTTATCCACTTTTGATCATAGTGTGGTTAATTCTTCGGCCGCGAGGGCTTTGGATAACGCATCTAAGGCTAAGGATGTTGTTTTATTTTCGGCGCGGAGTGCTCTATCCAGATCACTTGTTAATGTGATCACTCCATTGGGCCCTGGCATTTTAAGCTTCATGTCCCGTAACGGGGTATAGCTTGAAAGCGTTAGAAAGCGTCCCTCCTAGAAGGGCGTGGTATCCGCTATGAAAGGGAACAATGTGGAAGAGTAGTTCCTTCGATCTATAGTTATCGGATGTGCCGAATACTACATCGAGCTTAATGCTTCCCGAACACCGGGCCTCGCGGCTAGGTATCATTCCTTTAAAGGTTGTGTTCTTGTGCTCAATGTGGAATATTCGACCTACATTTTTGCAAGCGTTTCCTCATATATGAGGTTCAGTCCGCTTCCTCCGTCCATGAGTACTTTAGTGAGGCGGAAACCGTACACTATTCGATCTAGTACAAGAGCTGCTGATGCTCGGATCGTCCGGACTCCAGGTGTGTCTTTGGCAGAAAAACTAATCGCCGTGTCACTGCATGGGCTTGCAGAGCTAATTTGGTAGACCTCGGCAAGTTCGTGATTTGCTCTCTTGCGGTGGTTATTTGAGGAGAAAGTCTGGAAGATAATTAATACATCAACGTCTTTCTCCGTTGATATGGTGGTGGCGAGAATTGACGTACCACTCTTCGCTACCTGACGGAGTACCCAACATGCTCTAAGGCTATGGTTTGGTGCATCATCCGGGGTTGTGTGTATTTGGCAAGGTGTATCGAGCAGTTCGTCCTTTACGGATTTGTGCTTTAGTAAAAGCTTGCTCTTCTTGCCAATAGGCCTATTATCGGATGACCTACTAGGGTATGTTCGTTTAGCCTTGATAATGTACTGTCCAGGTATGGACTGTTCGAGAGGTGTATTCTGGGCTTTCCAAGTATTTTCCATTGCGCAGTACTTTTGTACTAAATGCGATAGTTCTGTGAAACTCAGAACCCAACGTCGGCTAAGGGCGTTCAAGACTCCCTCTTCCGTACAATTGCGGTAAAATAGAGGGACCGCTTTGTTGTCGCAACAGTCCTTGATCTTGTTTTTGACAAGCAGGAATCTAGCCCAAAAGTTGTTGGCTGTTTCCTTGGGCTGCTGCTATATGTTAGCGAGATCATCTATGTCCGGAAATCTAGATTTACTTGGAGAGATTTTCCCGTGATGGGTGGGTGCTAGTAATTTTGAGTCCCGACCCAAAGTGATATTTGGGGTTTTGACAACCTCCGATGTGGGCGATCCGGGTTTGGCAGGGTCTGATCGTCCCTTGAGCGCGGCGCTAATCCCAAAACTAAAAAAACATGGGATGCCTCCCGACAGGGGCGTGTTCGGCTCGATGGGTTCGGAGACCCGAACTGTGTCGGTCTTTATCTCGAGAGAGAGAATGTCTTCGGCTCCGTCCTCAACTACTGCCACCAGACGAGTGATCGAGGAGGGATCGATCTCATCGTGGCCGGATTTACATCCAATCTGATCTCCTGGCGATGTGATCCAGCAGCTCGTTTTAGGGTGAGAGTTCTGCCGAGATTGCGTCATCGGAGTGGCCGGAGTCGGCATAAAGTTGGTGCTCGATGTCCCCAGGGAGTGCGGCCGGCATGCAGGCACATACAGCGAACCCGCCGAGCTGGAGAACCTGGCCGATAACCAAGTTGTTTCCAAGGGTGATCCCGTCGCTGATGATGAGATGAGTCACTGATCGCTTATTGCGAGCGCACAACGGATCTCTCAATGAAAGAATCATTGTCGGTGTCAAAGCTAGCAGATCTCGGGTAGGGGGGCCCAAGCTATGCGTTTAGAGGATCGATGGTAACAGGAGGCTGGGGACACGATGTTTACCGAGGTTCATGCCCTACCGATCGAGGTAATACCCTACTTCCTGCTAGATTAATATGGATGAATATGAGTACAAGAGTTGATCTACCTCGAGATTGTAATGGCTAAACCCTAAAGCCTAGCCTATGGGGGTATTGTGATGATGATCCCCTCTACAGACTAAACCCCTCGGCTTATATACACGCCAGAGGGAACCTAGGGTTACAAGGGTGACTTGGGGAGGAAGTAATCTGATACATCCGGACTCTACACTTGCCTTTCTACGTACATAAGAGTCCTGACCAAACACGGGGGAGGGTCTTCTACTTCTTCTTGACGTGGCCCATCAATACGGCCCAGCTTCAACGACCCAGATGCCTGAGGACCCCTAAATACAGGACTCCCTCAGTGGCCTTGGCAAAAATACGATGTCAACTACATGATCATGCTAGGCAATATGACAATGATGAAACGTGTCATAATAAACGGAATGGTGGAAAGTTGCATGGTAATATATCTTGGAATGGCTATGGAAATGCCATAATAGGTAGGTATGGTGGCTGTTTTGAGGAAGGTATATGGTGGGTATATGGTACCGGCGAAAGTTGCGAGGTACTAGAGAGGCTAGCAATGGTGGAAGGGTGAGAGCGCGTATAATCCATGGACTCAACATGAATCATAAAGAACTCACATACTTATTGCAAAAATCTACAAGTTATCAAAACAAAGTACTACACGCATGCTCCTAGGGGAAGGGTTTGTAGGAGTTAACCATCGCGCGATCCCAACCTCCACACAAAGGATGACAATCAAAGAAATACCTCATGCTTCAAATTTGTCACACAACGGTTACCATACGTGCATGCTACGGGACTTACAACCCGCAACACAAGAATTTCTCAAATTCACAACTACTCTGCTAGCATGACTCTAATATCACCATCCTCATATCTCAAAACGATCATCAAGTATCAAACTTCTCATAGTATTCAATGCACTTTATATGAAAGTTTTTATTATACCCATCTTGGATGCCTAGGACTAATTTTATAGCCAAAGCAAATTACTATGCTGTTCTAAAGGACTCTCAAAATAATATAAGTGAAGCATGAGATATCAATAATTTCTATAAAATAAAATCACCACCGGGCTCTCTAAAAAGATATAAGTGAAGCACTAGAGAAAAATTATCTAGCTCAAAAGATATAAGTGAAGCTCATAGAGTATTATAATAAATTCCGATTCATGTGTGTCTCTCCCGAAAGGTGTGTACAGAAAGGAAGATTGTGGTAAACTAAAAAGCAAAGACTCAAATCATACAATACGCTCCAAGCAAAACACATATCATGTGGTGAAAAGGAATATAGCCTCAAGTAAAGTTACCGATGGACGAAGACGAAAGAGGGGATGACTTTCGGGGCATCCCCAAGCTGAGGCTTTTGGTTGTCCTTTAATTTTACCTTGAGGTGCCTTGGTCATCCCCAAGCTTAGGCTCTTGCCACTCCTTATTCCAAAATCCATCAAATCTTTACCCATAAACTTGAAAACTTCACAACACAAAACTCAACAGAAAATCTCATGAGCTCTGTTAGTATAAGAAAACAAACCACCACTTTAAGGTACTGTAATGAACTCATTATTTATTTATATTGGTGTTAAACCTACTGTATTCCAATTTATCTATGATTCATACCCCCGATACTAGCCATAGATTCATCAAAATAAGCAAACAACACACGCAAAACAGAACCTGTCCAAAACAGAACAGTCTGTAGCAATCCGTGACTTTTGAGTACTTCTGTAACTCTAAGAATTCAGAAATAAATTGGTGGACGTGAGGAATTTGTCTTTTAATCATCTGCAAAAAGAATCAACTTAAAAGCACTTTCCAGTAAAAAATGGCAGCTAATCTCGTGAGCGCAAAATTTCTGTTTTTTACGGCAAGATCGCAAAGACTTGACCCAAGTCTTCCCAAATGTTCTACTTGGCACAAACACTAATTAAAACACAAAACCATATCTAACCACAGGCTAGATGAATTATTTATTACTAAACGAAAAAAAGCAAAGAAATTAAAATTGGGTTGCCTCCTAGCTAGGCATAAAAACAAGAATAGAACTAGGTATTATCATCTTTGTTTGGCAATTCTTCAATTGAACACTTATAACCCTTAGGGGTTTCCTTCTCTTCATTACTGATCAAAATCAAGAAATTCATTTGTAGTAAAAGGTTCCTTAATGATAGCGAAAAAGTTGGGGTGAACACTTATTGATTTGTGATCCGTAGTTTCCTTACTAGAAGATTCACCCTTATTTTTAGGAACATACATAAATTTTGGCAACTTTGGTAGTAGGAGGGTTTGAATTATTTCTCACGGCAGAAAAAGCAGACCTTAAGTTGGTAATAATATCCTCAAGTTTATCAATTCTAGTGGAATCTTGATCTATTTTTTCATTAACTATGGGTTCTTTTTCTTTGAAATTTTTCAGAGTGAGTACTACCTTAGATCCATATTCGGTAATTTGGTTGTGGATATTTTTATCCAAACTCTCAATCAACTCCACAGTGGCAACTTTATTTTCAATAATTTCAAGCCTTTGCATTACATGTTCTAAAGTTAAAATTGTTCCATTAACCAAAAGAGGTGGTGGGCCAAACAAATCTATCATAGCATTATAAGAATCAAAATTATGGCTACCCAAGAAATTCCCTCCAGTAATGGCGTCAAGAATATATCTGTTCCAAGGAGTGATGCCTACATAAAAATTGTGAAGAAGAACAGAAGTAGATTGCTTCCTAGTGGATCTATTCTGAGCATTGCAAATTCTGTACCAAGCATCTATTACATTTTCTCTCTCCCTTTGTTTAAAATTAAGAACTTCATTCTCCGGAGAACTAACATTGATAGAAGGACTGGCCATGATGGCGAAACAAATGATCTAACACACGGAGACACAAGAAGCAAGCAAAAAGAGCCGAACGGAAAAGGGCGAATAAAACAAAAAAGGTGAAGTGGGGGAGAGGAAACCGAGAGGCAAATGGCAAATAATGTAATGTGAGGGATAAGAGTTTGTGATGGGTACTTGGTGATACGTCCAAAATGTATCTATAATTTCTGCTTGCTCCATGCCACTTTTGGGTGATATTGCTATGATATTTACACACTTCCATACACTTTTGATCATATTTGGACTAACCTACTAATCCAGTGCACCCCAGTGCCAGTTTCTGTTTTCGGCTGTTTTTGTATTTCAGGTTTTCACATTACGAGAACTATCAGGAAAAATCCAGAAAAATTATATAAAAAATCAGAGTTCCATAACCTACCTTGCGCCCGAAGTACAGCCGGGGGGGGGGGGGCACCAGGTCCCCAGGCGCCCTGGCGGCGTGCCCCCCCTAGGCCGTGCCGGGGGGGGGCGCCTGGGCCCCCCGAGCCCCGTCTGGTGCCCCCCTTTGGCATATATTTAGAGCGTCCTTCGAAACCCTCGGGACGGGAACTCTTTTTCGCGATCTCATCTCTGTTCCGCCGCCGCCGCCGCTTCCAAGATCGGGAGCACCAGGAGAACTCTTCCCGGCACCCTGCCGGAGGGGAGGATCACCATCGGGAGCCTCTCCACTACCATGGACGCCTCCCGGATGAGTTGTGAGTAGTCTCCCTTGGACCATGAGTCCATGACCAGTAGCTATGTGATGTTCTCCTCTCGTTCTTGTGCTTCACTAAATAGTCCTCGTGAGCTGCCCTACATGATCGAGGCACATATGTAATCCTTATGCTGTTGCTATGATGAGTTTGCTGGGATCCGATGGATTATGAGATTATGTTCAGATTGTGATTGAGTAATATATTTGATCTACCTCTTTTATATTTATGTTCATAAGTAATTCTTGCATGTTCTCCGTTGTTATTTATTGCTTTGGCCAAGTAATACGTAGTGACTCCAAGAGGGAACGTTATGCTCGATTGTCGGTTCATGCCTCTCGATGACTAGCTTGAGTGACAGAAACATGAGTCTAGGGGATGTGCTGTTGCCACAAGGGGGAAAACAACGGTGCTTGTGCCCGCGGGTGCAAGGATTGTTTACTTTACGCAAAGTTCTTTTAATGCAGTTGTCTGTTGCATTGAGTTTACACTATGGGTGGGGCTCGCAACTTAATACCAGCGAGATGTTCTGGATAGATATCTCAAGGTGGATGATTAGTAGTAGATATTGATGGATTTCGGTCTACTTAGTTTGGCGTACCGCCCATGCTTTGAACCTCAACCTTTCTTGCAATGTAGTCAGCATTGGTTTGCGTTCGTGGTCCTGTCAATTGCCCAGCTGTAATTCGTTTACCTCACATAGCTGTTTTATCGTCTTTTGGGAGAGAGACATCACTAGTGAACATCATGAGACTCCAGTCCATATTACCATCATTGATCACATCCGCTATTTACTTTTCGCTATTATTTACTATTGCAAACATTATCTATCACTACTATCATTTGCGTTTAATCCTTTGTGAACTACAAGGCCGGAGGGATTGACAACCTCTCTGTACTCGTTGGGAGCAAAGTTATTTGTATCGGTGTGCGGGTCCACGTTGATTGCTAATATCTGGCTCCGTTAGCAGTTGACACGTACTTGTTGAACCTAGGAGTCTCTGGGGATTCGATCCTTGGCATCTTTGCTAAGGGAAAAACTTCCACAACACTGCATCTCACACCTTCCACTTGGGGTAACCAATGAGGGGTTAGAGGCCCATCAAGGAGTTTTTCTGGCGCCGTTGCCGGGGACTCCACTCTTCAGGGTAGGGGAGTTGCATGCTATCTTTTACCTTTGCTTTTTAGTCTTGTTAGTTTACCTTTCAGTTTTTGCTTTAGTACCTTTTATCAAAAATCACAAAAATAGTTATCTCGTTCTTTAGTTGTCATTATGTCGTGTCCTTTTGTCTTTGACGAGGCAGAAGTTCTCACCTTTAAACAAAGAGGTGGGGAAAGTTTGAAAGATGCTTGGTATAGAATTAATGATTCACAAAAAAGAGCCACCAAGAAGCAACCTACTACTATCTTGCTTAGAAATTTTTATGTTGGAATTACTTCTTGGAATAGGTTTATTCTAGATACTGCTATCAATGGGAATTTCCTAGAGGCCCTTATTTGAGAGTCCTCTTAAGACTAGTTGTATTCTTGAAGAGCTTTTTGATGATCTTGATGATGGTTCAATTGATACAACTTGATCTCTATGCATTATGCCTAGCTTAAAGGCATAAAAGAAAGCGCTTTTGGGAGGCAGCCCACATGAATAAAAAAATTTATTTTTGCTTTTGTTGTGTCTTGATGTTGTTTACTACAGTATCATCATCATTGTATCTTTGCTTTTCAATATTTGTGCCAAGTATAGCCTCTGATTGCTAGAAAGTTCAAAAGTTGTGAGGTGCTGTCCAGGAAACAGATTCTGTCCTTGGATAGAAAAATTCGTATAAAATCACCAGATCATCTTTTTGGTCTGAATTTTTTCGACAGTGTTCTCTATATAATTGTCTTTCGTGCGTCTGTTCTGAGTTTTTTGATTTGAGTTGCATAAGTACCCCGAACAAATCAATTACTACCTGCTGTTCTGTTTTTCACAGATTCTGTCCTGTTTTGCCTTTCCTTCATTTTGCAAACCAAGAGCGTGCTTTTTCTTTGCAAAAACCTTTTGGCAATCTTGAGAAACAGTAGACCTTCAAGAATATCTTTATTTCCAGCAAGGAACAATTATTTTATTAAGGGTACTAACCTCGCTAATCAGATTATGATGAGTTATGTATGAAGGGAGTTTTCAAGTGTGCGAGGGAAGATGATAAAAAGATTCAGGAGTGTCAAGCGCTCAAGCTTGGGGATGCCCCCGTGCACCCCCAAGAAATATTCAAGGAGACTCAAGTGTCTAAGCTTGGGGATGCCCCCGTGCATCCCCTTCTCCATCAACATTATCAGTTCGTCTTTCGTTCCGCTATATTTTTATCACTTCATGTGTTATGTGCTATGCTTGGAGCGTCTTGCGTTAATTTTCTTTTTAGTTTTTCATAACGAGTCGGAACTCGGCTTTCTTTATGTGGGAGAGAAACATGCTCCACTTCTACCTAGAACATAACACAGAATTTTCATGTCTATCTTTGCTGTGTGTGTTCTTTGTCTTTTAATAGCTACTATCATGTTCAGCTCTTAGTATTCATGCTTATCTTTTCAAAGAGCTTTTGTTTAGTTGGTTGCTTGAACTCTCTTTAATTATCATGCTTATCTTATTAAGAGAGTTTGCTTCCGTTGCATTGGTTAATATGTCTATGATAAAGATGTTACGTGCATAATGGCGCTTAGTAGTTTAGGTTTTCTTATGGTTAGTCTCAAATAGCTGAGGGATTCCCAATGTGTTATTGGAGTACCAACATGATTTGTTTGCCTATGATGTGGTATGGTTTAGTAATATCTTCCTTCGAGAATTTATTTTGATTGACTTGGCGTATGCTCACGCATATTTAAGACTATAAAGAAAGTCTGTCAAGCCTTGATGATCTTTTATTTCTGAGTAGCGATATAACTTCCATGCCTGATTCAATGTTGCTTTGTCGCTCTGCGTGATTATGACCGTCATTGCTCTCTTAGTTGGTCGCTCCCAGTCTTTTGCTAACCTCCACCTGTACTAAGCAGACTAACTTTGCAATACATAGCTCATGGGAAAGTAGCTTAAAAACTATTGTGGTAAAGAATATGTTGCCTATGTATCTTATTTCTTATAAGTTGCTTGCTGAGCGGTAACCATGTTTCTGGGGACGCCATCAATTGTTACACTTTTGTTGAATATCATGTGAGTTGCTATGCATGTTCGTCTTGTCTGAAGTAAGGGTGATTTGCCATGGGTTGAATGAGTATGCATATTGTTAGAGAAGAACATTGGGCCGACAACCAAAGCCATGTATCATGGTGGAAGTTTTAGCTTGGACATTAATCCTCAATCTCTTATGAGAATATGCTTAAGCATTAAAGAGGAGTCCATCATCTATTTTCTATGTTGTCCCGGTATGGATGTCCTCAAGTTGAGATCTATCAAAAACGAGAAATCAAATGCGATTTATCTCCTTGGACCTTTGTACAGGTGGCATAGAGGTACCCCTTTGTGACACTCGGTTGAAACATATGTAATGCAATGATAACCCATGGAAATCCGAGCTAATTAGGACAAGGTGCTAGCACTATTGGTATTCGATGCATGAGGCTTGCAACTTATAGGATGTCTTATGCATAACACATATGAAGTACTACTACCGCTGACAAAATTGCTTCTATGTTTTCAAAATAAAAAGCTCTAGCACATAACCATTCTTTTCCTTTTCGAGTCTCCACCCTCTTTCTTCAAGCACCAACTACTGAGAGCATGATTGTCATTCTAAGTGTAATGTGCATTGTTCCAAAGTAGCATTGTCTTTTGCATGATTGTGATATCGTTTATTTTGAAATCATTGTATCTAGTCATCACTTAAACCTTGAAGGTGCCCCTGCATTTATGTTTTGCTTCACTAAAGGGGGCAAGCTAGATATCACTTTATCATATTTGCACATCATGTTCATTGCAAATCTTTTTGATGTTTCAGTTTCATATTGTAAAACTTTCAGTCCTTTGTGATTTTCTCATGAGGCAACTTAATTACTATAGAATCATTGTCTCAGTAAGCTTTTGTCATATGACTATGAAAAAGTCCTATATGGTTAATAGCATGTCACCACAGAAATTATCCTTGTTATCATTTACCCACTCGAGGACGAGCAGGAATTAAGCTTGGGGATGTTGATACGTCCAAAACATATCTATAATTTCTGCTTGCTCCATGCCACTTTTGGGTGATTTTGCTATGATATTTATACACTTCCATACACTTTTGATCATATTTGGACTAACCTACTAATCCAGTGCACCCCAGTGCCAGTTTCTGTTTTTGGCTGTTTTTGTATTTCAGGTTTTCACATTAGGAGAACTGTCAAGAAAAATCCAGAAAAATTATATAAAAAATCAGCGTTTCAGAACCTACCTTGCGCCCGAAGTACAGCCAGGGGGGCCACCAGGGCCCTAGGCGCCCTGGCGGCACCCCCCCCTGGGCCGCGCCGGGGGGCGCCTGGGCCCCCCGAGCCCCGTCTGGTGCCCCCCTTTGGCATATATTTAGAGCGTCCTTCGAAACCCTCGGGACAGGAACTCTTTTTCGCGATCTCATCTCTGTTCCGCCGCCGCCGCCGCTTCCAAGATCGGGAGCACCAGGAGAACTCTTCCCGGCAGCCTTCCGGAGGGGAGGATCACCATCGGGAGCCTCTCCACTACCATGGACGCCTCCCGGATGAGTTGTGAGTAGTCTCCCTTGGACCATGAGTCCATGACCAGTAGCTATGTGATGTTCTCCTCCCGTTCTTGTGCTTCACTAATTAGTCCTCGTGAGCTGCCCTACATGATCGAGGCACATATGTAATCCTTATGCTGTTGCTATGATGAGTTTGCTGGGATCCGATGGATTATGAGATTATGTTCAGATTGTGATTGAGTAATATATTTGATCTACCTCTTTTATATTTATGTTCATAAGTAATTCTTGCATGTTCTCCGTTGTTATTTATTGCTTTGGCCAAGTAATACGTAGTGACTCCAAGAGGGAACGTTATGCTCGATTGTGGGTTCATGCCCCTCGATGACTAGCTTGAGTGACAGAAACATGAGTCTAGGGGATGTGCTGTTGCCACAAGGGGGAAAACAACGGTGCTTGTGCCCACGGGTGCAAGGATTGTTTACTTTACGCAAAGTTCTTTTAATGCAGTTGTCTGTTGAATTGAGTTTACACTATGGGTGGGGCTCGCAACTTAATACCAGCGAGATATTCTGGATAGATATCTCAAGGTGGATGATTAGTAGTAGATATTGATGGATTTCGGTCTACTTACTTTGGCGTACCGCCCATGCTTTGAACCTCAACCTTTCTTGCAATGTAGTGAGCATTGGTTTGCGTTCGTGGTCCTGTCAATTGCCCTGGTGTAATTCGTTTACCTCACATAGTTGTTTTATCGTCTTTTGGGAGAGAGACATCACTAGTGAACATCATGAGACTCCGGTCCATATTACCATCATTGATCACATCCACTATTTACTTTTCGCTATTATTTACTATTGCAAACATTATCTATCACTACTATCATTTGCGTTTAATCCTTTGTGAACTACAAGGCCGGAGGGATTGACAACCTCTCTGTACTCGTTGGGAACAAAGTTATTTGTATTTGTGTGCAGGTCCACGTTGATTGCTAATATCTGGCGCCGTTAGCAGTTGACACCTACTTGTTAAACCTAGGAGTCTCTGGGGATTCGATCCCTTGCATCATTGCTAAGGGAAAAACTTCCACAACACTGCATCTCACACCTTCCACTTGGGGTAACCAACGAGTGGTTAGAGGCCCATCACTTGGTATGTCTTGATTTGTGCGTAGATCTCCCCAGCAACGGCGCCAGAAATCCTTCTTGCTACCTCTTGAGCATGCGTTCGTTTTGCCTTGAAGAGGAAAGGGTGATGCAGCAAAGTAGCGTAAGTAGTATCAATCTAGTAGGATACTACACGCAAATCCCAAGTACCCGCACAAACAATTAAGAACCTTGCAACCAATGTGATAAAGGGGTTGTCAATCCCTTCACGTCCACTTGAAAAAGTGAGATCTGATAGAGATAATAAGAAAAATATTTTTGGTATTTTTGTTGTATAGATTGAAAAGTAAAGATTGCAAAATAAACTATGATAAAAATAGCTAGTTGACGGGAGATTAATATGATGGAAAATAGACCCGGGGGACATAGGTTTCACTAGTGGCTTCTCTCAAGATATCATATTTTACGGTGGGTGAACGAATTACTGTCGAGCAATTGATAGAAGAGCGCGTAGTTATGATAATATCTAGGCATGATCATGTATATAGGCATCACGTCCGTGACAAGTAGACCAAAACAATTCTGCATCTACTACTATTACTCCACCCATCGACCACTATCCAGCATGCATCTAGAGTATTGAGTTCATAAGAACAGAGTAACGCATTAAGCAAGTTGACATGATGTAGAGGGATAAACTCAAGCAATATGATATAAACCCCATCTTTTTATCCTCGATGGAAACAATACAATACGTATTGGTTCCCTTTCTGTCACTGGGATCGAACACCGCAAGATTGAACCCAAAGCTAAGCACTTCTCCCATTGCAAGAAAATCAATCTAGTAGGCCAAACCAAACTGATAATTTGAAGAGACTTGCAAAGATATGAAATCATGCATATAAGAATTCAGAGAAGAACCACATATTGTTCATAGATAATCTTGATCATAGACCCAGAAGTCATCGGATCTCAACAAACACACCGCAAAAAGTGTTACATTGCATAGATCTCCAAGAAGATCAAGGAGAACTTTGTATTGAGATCCAAAGAGAGAGAAGAAACCATCTAGCTAATAACTATGGACTCGAAGGTCTGTGGTAAACTACTCACACATCATCGGACAGACTATGGTGTTAATTTAGCAGCCCACCGTGATCGATTCCCCCTCCGACGGAGCGCCGGAAAAGGCCCCAAGATGGAGCTACGAGGGGCCCACGGGTTTAGATGGCTTCGGCGGTGAAAATAGGGTTTCGTGGTGCTCCTGGATGTTTTCAGGGTATATGAGTATATATAGGCAAAAGAAGTAGGTCGATGAAGCTACGAGGGACCCACGAGGGTGGGGGCGCGCCTAGCCCCTTGGCGCGCCCTCCTGCCTCGTGGCCGCCTTAATGCTTCCTTGACGTCCACTCCAAGTCTCATGGATTGCGTTTGTTCCAAAAACGATCCCCGGGAAAGTTTCATTCCATTTGGATTCCGTTTGATATTCCTTTTCTGCGAAACACTGAAATAGGCAAAAAAACAGCAATTTGCACTAGGCCTTTGGTTAGTAGGTTAGTCCCAACAATAGTATAAAAAGTTGCCAAAAGTATATGAAAGTTGTAGAATATTGGCATGGAACAATCAAAAATTATAGATACGATGGAGACGTATCGTCTGGCAAGGCGTCTTCCTTCTAGGTTATCCACAAGGATTATAAGGAATCTAGTGGTCACGGGCATAAGGGTACTAGCGACCATTTGCAAAAGTTTTGAAGGGGAAGAGATCTATAAGGAAAATATATCTTAGTTTTTTGGACAACTCAAAAGCGAAGAGATCTATAAGGAAAATTAGTGGTAGTTTTGAAAGCAGTTTTACCCTAACTAATGACCATGCTAACTAAGGCTTCCTACAGTCAACTTGGCTCTGGTACCAGCTCTGTGGGGACCCCGACCAACCCAGTCAAAGCTCACTGTACACCACATATTGAATATCAAGAGTTTACATCCATTACATACCGTCTTGAATATAGCATCATATCAGAAATCTTTGTCTATAATGTGGAGACATGACATCTGCCTTAACCCTACATGCATTCTGACTGGGAAAGCATCCTAGCTCGCATGATAATAACCAAAGAACTCGTCTCCGCATACCTGCTCTTCCAAGCCCGACCAAGTAAATATCCAAGGACAAGCCTGTCAATACGTTTGAATGTACTCGCAAGCAACCCAAGAGTGATAATAGCAATAATTATGCAAGGCTCTACTACTAAATTGGCATCTTCGCGGAAAGCTAGTTTTTCTCATGCAAGTATGATCAACACTTATTGGAATCATGAACATGTCTGCAACAGGTATCAGAAGGTTGTAGACATCAACATCAAGAATGAGTTCACACAACTCAGTCTCAGGCATATCGTGTCTTTCCACGATTCTGATCAACAATGTACAGAACCGTGTGCGTAAATGATTCGTGGACATAGTTTAAGTAGCACCGCCCAGTTGTCCATGACCGTGGACACGGCTATTCGAAAAGTTTGACACTCTGCAGAGGTTGTACACTTTACCCACAAGAATTTGGGAGGCTTTCGTGTCATCCACGACCTGCGGTACCTCAAGTACCCGGGGTAAGCACCTGGTCACTATCTTTCCCTAGGCGACACTAACCTAGATTCCACTCGTTGGTAAACTACCCTCGTATATAATCATAAAGATCTTGGGACTCTACCCCTTTTATTGTTGCATCTACACGAAGGGACCAACGTTGTGTCTAGTTCCCAGTAAAAACAGTCATGGCCGCCTATCCAAGCACGACCCCATCCTGATAGTGAACTCACGTCACCCCTGTCACTAGTAATGTGGGCACCATGCTAGTATCAAACTAGATGATCAATAACGCCCAATCCCATAAGGTGTAGTGTGGCTGTACATGTGGTTAGGACGGTTGATAAACTTTAAATCTAATCCATCTCTTATACTCCCACAACACTTGCTTCGGTACACCACTTCTTCATCAAGCGGTGACCTAGTTCAACATCACCCACGATCATCAAGAGCACCCGATGTTTTTTTGAAAGATTGTAACCAAGTGACGATCATGGCATAGATGCAACATCATGCGTCAACATCAAGTATTCATCGTATCTCTAACCACAAGGTAGTTCTACGAAGATGCATGTATCAACGGGTATGCATCATACAATGATTGACCACAAGTTCATCATCATCATCATGCATTCAGAAAAATATCGATGGATAAAAGAGGGGTATCTTGGTCAAAGGGCTGCTTGCCTGGCTCAGCAAAGTCTTCAAATCATCGGGTCCCCTTTGAGTATTCCATCTACTTCGTCAACTATCGTCGAAAGCAATCACAATAAGCAACACAACAAGGCAGAAATAAAAGTGCTCTAAAATGTGAGTTGGACTTTTCTAGGCTACATTTGGTCATATGAAAAATGACCAAAGTTGTTTCACTAGATTTGGATCAATGAAGATTTGTGAACATTTCAGTATGGTGGAATCAAGGGATTGATGGATCTACAAGCAGTGGACAGAAATATTATTTTGAAAAATGAGCAATGGCACCCATCTAACAAAGCATAATTTTATAAGCATTTAGGAGTTGGTTTCACTAGATTTGGTATTGAGATGAATTTCCTAGGGATCTACAAAGTTCACTATACATGAAGAAATGGACCAATATTTTATGTGGCACAAAAAGTGCTGGGAAAAATGTTCATAACCTAAGCTAAGAACTTAGAAGCATGTAGGAATTTGAAACATGGCATTTGGATCAAAAATGGGCCCTCTATGATTTTCTAAAGTTCATCACGGAATTAAGAAAATGGGATTCACTAAATTAGTGTAAAAGAAAGTGCTCTTAAAAATGTGCAAGGTACATGATAAGGTAGGACATGATTTATGGACTCACTAGAAATAGGGCGAGAGATAGCAGTGGGCCGGCCCAGTAGCTCAGCCGTGGTTGCAGGAGGCCACGTCAAAGGTGTATTTCTCCTGAGGAGTGGGTGTGTATTCGTTGCAGGGAGGCAAGGGAGCGGGTGCGTCTCCACTTAAACTGTGCGGGCCCGGGTACTTACTCGCCGACTAGCGGATACTGCCTGCAGGCCGCCGTGGTTGTCTTCAACCTCGAGCGGCTGACAGGTCTGACAAGTTCGACAATGATTGTCGGCGACCCCAACCACCTCCCGCGGCGCTCGGCGCACCGACTTTCTCAGGGGACCACGCCACATCCATCCAGGGGTGACACGGTCCGGAGGAGTACTGGGTCTAACAAGGCGTTAGTCGCGGCGGACGAGGAAAATTCTCATGGCGGCATCGGTTCTATGAGGTTCCGTAATATGGAAGAAGAGGGGGGAGGTTCACCGTGACCTCGAGGTTTTGCTAGTGGAGAAAGGAGGGGAGGAGGAGGACTTGCTCGTGCTAATTTGAGTGGAGGCCGGTGGCATTGCTCCGGCCATGCAGGCAGATTGGGGGCACGGGAGGAGAAATGGATCTGTCCAGGAGATAGCTGGGCGGAAGAGAGAGTTAGCAGAGACGAGAGAGAGGCCCGGTGATACGTCTCCAACATATCTATAATTTTTATTGTAACATGCTATTATATGATCTATCTTCGATGTTTTATATGCATTTATATGCTATTTTATATGATTTTTGGGACTAACCTAGAGACTAGTGCCAGTTTCTCTTTTTTCCCTGTTTTTGAGTTTCACATAAAAGGAATATCAAATGGAGTCCAAATAGAATGAAACTTTACGAGGATTTTTCTTCGACCAGAAGACACCAGATGGACTTGGAGTGCACGACAGGGGATCTGTGAGGTGGCCACAAGGGTGGAGGGACGCTCAGGGGGGTAGGGCGCACCCCCTACCTTGTGGGCCCCTCGTGCCTCACCTGACCTACTTCTTCCGCCTATATATTCACATATATTCTAGGAACCCTAGAACATCCATCGAAACCACTTTTCTGCCAATGTAACCTTTTGTTCTCGCGAGATTACATCTGGAGACCTTTTTCGGTACTCTGCCGGAGGGGAATCGACTATGGAGGGCATCTACATCATTACCATTGCCCTTCCGTTGAAGTGTGTGTAGTTTACCACAGACCTACGGGTCCATATCTAGTAGCTAGATGGCGTCTTCTCTCTCTTTGATCCACAATACCATGTTCTCCTCGATGTTCTTGGAGTTCTATCCGATGTAATCTTCTTTTGCGGTATGTTTCGATGAATTGTGGGTTTATGATCAGATTATATTTGAATAATATTTGAGTTTCTTCTGAATTCTTATGTGCATGATTTAATATCTTAGTAATTCTCTTCGAACAACCGGTTTGTTTTGGCCAACTAGATTGGTTGTTCTTGCAATGAGAGAAGTGCTTTGCTTTGGGTTCAATCTTGAGGTGCTCAATCCCAGTCATAGAAAGGGACATGACAGATATTGTATTGTTGCCATCGAGCATAACAAGATGGGGCTTTCATCATATTGCTTGAGTTAATTCTGCTACATCATGGCATCTTGCTTAATGCATTACTATGTTCTTATGAACCTAATACTCTAGATGCAGAATTGTTTCGATCGATGTGTGAAGAGTAATAGATGCAGGCAAGAGTTGGTCTACTTGTTATGGGCATGATGACTATATTCATGATCGTTGCCATAGATGTCGTTATTATTATTCCCTCTTCTGTCAATTGCTTGACATTAATTTGTTCGCCCACCATAATACTTGCTATCATGATAGAAGCCTCTAGTGATACATATGGTCCCCAGGTCTATTTTACATCTTCTAAGTTTTCGATCCACTATTTTACAATCTTTTACCTTTCAATCTATAAAGCAAAAACCCAAAAATATTTACTTTACTATTTCATCTATCTCTATTAGATCTCACTGTTGCAAATAACCATGAAGGGATTGACAACCCCTTTATAGCGTTGAGTCCAAGTTGTTTGTTTGTTTGTGCATGTATTTGGCGATTTGTGTGTAATCTCTTGCTGGATTGATACCTTGGTTCTCAAACTAAGGGAAATACTTACTCTACCTTGCTGCATCACCCTTTTCTCTTCAAAGGAAAAACCAACGCAAGCTCAAGAGGTAGCAGGAAGAATTTCTGATGTCGTTGCCGCGGAGATCTATGCCAAGTCAAGACCTACCAAGTACCCTTCATTAAACTCTCATCTCTTGCATTTACATTATTTGCCATTCGCCTCTCGTTTTCCTCTCCCCTACTTCTAAAATGATCTTCAAAAAGATTTACCTTTTCTTCGCCCTTCTTTCGTTTGCCTTCTTCGCCCTCATGTCTGAAGTTGGTGAGGTTATCGTTGAAAATCCTGAGGAAGAACTTGAATCTTGTCCTTGAGAGCGTAGAAAAACTCCTCCTAACTACAAAACATTTTTTTCGCATATGGGTTGGAAATATTATTGGGAAAAGCATTATCCAAGAATTCTTTGATTGTACCGGACCCTTGCCTATTAATAAAAGATCTATTCTTCTTGAGACAAATTGTTATGCATATGCTATTGTTATGCTCGTTAAGAAATTATAAAGGAAAATTGTGCATATTCATCCTGCTTTGCAATCGGTATTTTATTAGCTTCCAAATATTAATCATCCAATAGCTAAAAAGATTGCCACTATCATCCTTATGCATGTATTTGATTATATAATACAAGAAGCTAGGGACATTTTTTCTTTCTATAAAAAGGATGTCGAACACCCTGCAATTATAGATATCCTTCATGATAAAGAAACTACGTGTAGTTTGGAATCTAGAGATTATCAGTCATATAGTGAAAATCTAAGGAGAAAAGTACCCCATGCAGAAATATCTCAATCTTTGTATCTTGAAGCCTTTGAAGAATTTGATTGGATAACTAGGGCAATTTATGTAGGATTTGATAGGAATTGGCTAAATAAAATGATGAAGGAAGCTGTTAGGAACGAGGTACATATTTTATATGATGACACACGTGGTTATGATCTTGACTATGGTTTTATGAATATTAAAATTACAAATCAAAGCCCATTTCATGATATAAGTTCTTCTACTAGAAGGGAAATAAAGGAAAGGATATAATTGTTAAGACGAGTTCTGGAAGACTTGATGAGGAAGGAATTGCATACCAAAGATGATAATACCTAGATCTATTTGCGATTTATACCTAGCTAAGGGCGTTAAACAATAGTGCTTGTTGGGAGGCAACCCAATTTTATATTTTGATTTTTACTTTTTGGTTCTGTTTTCAAGTTTTACACATTATTATTTCTGTAGTAATTGTGTTTCGGTGTTTTAATTAGTGTTTGAGCCAAGTAAGACCTTTAGGGAAGGCTTACGGTGATCGTTGATTTGATTTTGCTGGAAAACAGAAACTTTTGCGCAAAGTGCTAAAAATTCAGTAATTCACTATAACGTCTAAACCTTCTGAAATTTTTACAAAAAATGATATACAAATTTCCCATGTCGTCCTAATTTTTCAGAATTTTTAGATATACATAAGTATGCGAAGTTTTCAGATTGCTACACATTATTCTTTTTTTGACAGATTTTGGTTTCTATGTGTTGTTTGCTTATTTTGATGCATCTATGGCTAGTATCGGGGGGTATGAACCATGGAGAAGTTGGTATACAGTAGATATTACACCAATGTAAAATTCGAATAAGATCACAACAGTACCTTGAGTGGTTATTTGCTTTGTTTTACTAACAGAGCTCATGAGATTTTCTGTTGAGTTTTGTGTTGTGAAGTTTTCATGTTTTGGGTAAGGATTTGATGGACTATTGAATAAGGAGTGCCAAAATCCTAAGCTTGGGTATTGCCAAGGCACCCCAAGGTAAAATTCAAGGACGGCCAAGAGCCTAAGCTTGGGGATGCCCCGGGAAGGCATCCCCTCTTTCGTCTTCATCTATCGGTAACTTTACTTGAGGCTATATATTTATTCACTACATGATATGTGTTTTGCTCTAGTGCTTCGTTTATATATTTTTAGTGCACGGTGGTGGTTTTATTTTGTAGAAACTTTTGAACTCTCTTGCTTCACTTATATTATATTGAGAGTCTTAAAGAACAACATGGTAATTTTCTTGGGTTATGAATTTAGTCCTAATATAATAGACATCCAAAGGAGATATAATAAAAAAAATCATATATAGAGCATTGAATACTATGTGAAGTTTGACTGCTTGTAACTGTTTTGAGATGTTAAGGTGGTAATATTAGAGTCATGCTAGAGGTAGTTTGTGAAGTTAAAGAAATATTTGTGTTAAGGTTTGTGATTCCCGAAGCATGCACGTATGGTCTCCTAATTATGTAACCGAATTGGTGCACTTTGTATTTTGAAGTGTTTGTCTTTGTGTGAAGGTCTGGGGTGCGCGATGGTTAGCTCCTACCAACCTCCCCCCTACGGGCATGCATCGTAGTACTTTGCTTCGAGAGCTAATAGATTTTCCGCAATAAGTATGTGAGTTCTTTATGACTAATGTGAGTCCATGGATTATACGCACTCTCACCCTTCCACCTTGCTAGCCACTCTAGTGCCGCGCAACTTTTGCCTGTGCATAAAACCCTCCTTATACCTGTAACACCCCAAAAATTTAAACATGATTTGTTCATTAAAATTTTGCCAGGAAATTAAACCTTTCATCTTCTGGGTTTTCTTTGATTTCAGAACCACTCCTTTCTTTGATATTATGGAGTTTTTACCCCAAGTGAAGACTTTTCAAATATATTATTGGACTTGTTTACCCTCTCAAGAAAAACATTTCTATTATCAGTGGATTTATTTGCATAATTATTTCTTTCTGTGCTTTATTCCTTAAAATGATTTTTCATAAGTTTTAAGGTCCCAATTGCACTACAACCCTTTTATAAATTTATTTAAAAATTCCACCAAAATTTGGGGATGTCATGTGAAGTTTCTACATCACTTTTATACAAAAACCAGTGATGTTCTTTGAAAATTTGAGTAAATCATCCTCATCTTCATTTTGGCCCAGCTTGGCATTTTCTACTGCAACCCTAATATATTTTGCTCTAGTAACCATGAGCCTTTTTCCTGCTTATAGTCCTCCCTACAAAACTCTTAAGTCCAGGAGAGTGGACCCACTGGAGGATGTTAAGTACATGCAATAATGCCATTTACCTTCTGTCCAGAACTGAAGATTTGCAAAACTTGCACTAGCAAGTTTCTGGTTTTGCCCAAATGACCTTGCCATCATCACCTACACCTAGAGAGACACTGATCTGGAGTTTTTGGCCACCCCAAGAGTTGCCTCGATGCCCATGGCATTCTGTCAAACTCCTTGGGTGCATGGCCAATTTTGGCATGATTTTGGGTTTGCATTACAAGTTTGATCCACTGACGCAGCAACCTTGTCCACTATACTCCTAGATGCCTCTAACCTAGACCTGTTAATCCCCAGCCCGACCCAAGCCTCCTAGCATGCCTTGGCATTTTGCCGAACAGTTGACGTGCGTGCTCTGGGCGCGGCCAGAGCACGCGTTTTGCACGTGCGTGCGCCCGAGCCGCCGCGTCTTGCCCCCTGGCCTTCGCTCGCCCGCAGAGCCACGCCTCATTTCCGTCCACTCACCAGAGCCCGCCAAGCCACCCTGGCGCCCTACAGCGCCGCCGTCAGAGCTCTCTTGGCGGCACGCCAACATCCACAGCGCGCCCCTGCCATGGACGGCGCCGGCCGAGCCACAGCCGCGCGCCAGCTGCCCCCTGGAGCAGCTCAAGCTTATCCTCGAGCCCGTCCATTAGCGCCCGTCGCCGCCACGTCGCCCTGCAAGCTACAGCGATGCGGTTCGCTGATCTTATCTCCGGCCGCCGCGGAACCGACCTCGAACGCCTATATAAGGGAACCTTGAGCTCGACCAAGCACTCAGGAAACCACGTACTATCCCCCTAGTGACACCAACACCCAGCAATCGACGACGGGAAGCCTTCTCCCTAGTCTCCGGCCGGTTCGGCCGCCGCCCCACTCCGGTGTCGTGCGTCACGAGCAGAGCTCCTCTAGCCCATCCAGTGCCACCATCCTTCTCCCCTCGACCCTGCGGAGCCGCCCAGCCTCTCATATGCGATCGAAAACCACCGCAGCCCAAACCCCCAAATTCACCCGAAGCCTCCTCCGCCGCGGAGCTCGCCGCCGGCGACTCTCTCCATCCCCGCCATCCTTTCGACCACCGGAATGACCGCCCTGGTCTGGCGGATCTACCCCTGTCCTTGGATCCCCGAGGGGAGCCGCCGTTCGTCGGCGGTGATCGCCAGAGCCCCGCCCCGCTCAGACAGAGGAGGAAGGAGGCGCTGGCGACTGGTCAAACCTGACTAGTGGGCCCGAGGGACCCACTGTCAGTGACCCGAGCCGGCCCGCGCTGGTTTAAGTGGAGGCGTAGTCCCCTGAAGTACGTCTCCTCTGCCTCGAAAGCGTATTTTCCCCGAAGCGTTTTCTTTTTCTGGTTTTATTTAAAAACAGAATATTGACTAAACTTTGACTGGCTATAACTTTTTAAAAATAAGTCCAAATGAATTGATTCTTTTTCTGTTGTTCCTCAAATTTGGTATAGTTTATTTTCATATTTATTTGAAAATTGTCCAAAACAACTTTTTTGTACTGTTTTGGAAACTATGTGTTGATTTCAAATCTTCTTAAATAGGATTTTTGAAGAAGGAAGAAAACTTTCTAAAGTTTTGGGAATGCACCCTGCCTCCCCACAACTTGAAGGCAAGCATTCTGAACCCTAGCATAATAATTTTGTGTGTTGTTGATATGATTACAGCACCACCTTGACATGGAGCAGTCGCTATTTTATGCGATGATATGATCATGCTCATGAGTGCATGATGTAGATTCCTTGCTGTTGAAAATTAATATGCTTGTGATGGTAACCTCCCTCGTATGCCTCTCATGCCTACCGAAAGGAAGCCGGGAAAGTCGCTATCTTGCGTAGACACGAGCTTGTCCCTAGTTCCTCGTTGTGTGTTCGGTATGGCATGGTGAGGTACGATGAGTGGTGATTCCGTCTGTTGGTGTGGAATATATTGGTTATGCTAATCATGCAAGTGATGCTTTAACCTCCTGAGTCGACCATGGACCGAGTCTTGTTCCAGTAACCCCCATACTTGTTTCGTACTACCGCTTGTCCCTGCCATGGGTAGGGTATGGTTCAATAAGTTGTCAACCCCTTTCTAGCACACACCGTACAGAGAGGCCATGGTGGAAGATACCGGCTGCATCCGGTAGGCATGCCACCTAGTCCGGGGGCATGGGTGTTTTCGGTTGGAGCCGAAGGGGGTAGCTCCCCCAGTTTGCGCGCGTTATCAATTTTGTGATCCCATGCTAGTCGAGGTTGTAGCCTCCCCACTTAGAGTTTTGCTTAACGGGTGTCATGGGTGAATCCGGACACCGGTAAGTTAGGCTGGTGTGTGCAGTCAGGTGTGTTTTCAATTAAAAGACCGTGGACGGAATTAGTCCCGATCGACTAAAGGAATATGTTACTCGTGAGTAAAGAGTACACCCTCTGCAGAGATTATATCTATTCGAATAGCCGTGTCCATGGGTAAGGACTGTAGTCTGGGATTGGTCAAGTGTCGGTCTTAGTGTCGGTCTTCGGAGGAGAAACTGCTAAGACAAAACATGGATCATGACTTCTAACTTATGATGATAATAATAATTATTATTATGGACTAACCATTTATATTATTTGAGTTATGGAGTATCCCTGGGACGGTTCTACCTCATGGATATTCACCGTGATTATTCCCTTATAAGCCCTTTATGTGGTGTCGCTCAGACGCCCGACTATGGCATGTTTGTTATTTAATTCATTTACAAGCCCTTTATGTGGTGTCGCCCAGACGCCCGACTGTGGCATGTTTGTTATTTTATTCATTTATAAGCCCTTTATGTGGTGTCGCCCAGACGCCACACTGTGGCATGTTTGTTATTATTTTTCTTTATGAGCCCTTTATGTGGTTTTGCCTAGACGCCCGACTGTGGCATGCTTGTTATTATTTTTCTTTATGAGCCCTTTATGCGGTGTCGCCCAGACGCCCAACTGTGGCATGTTTGTTATTATTTTTCTTTATAAGCCCTTTATGTGGTGTCACTCAGACGCCCGACTGAGGCATGCTTTATTTTATTATCCTTTCGAGGCGTCGCTCTAGACACCCGATCGGTGCATTTTATCTTTATTCTCTGAACACTTATTCATGTTTTATATGAATAACCTGCTTGCGTGCATCATGGATTTTTTTTATTTTTCGTGACTGACATTGTGATCATGATATATTTTCAGAGCATGATTTTCCTTTATATTATACATGTGTTCATAATGTTTGCGAGTACATTCAAAGTACTCACTGGCTTGTCCCTGGGTATTGTCTTGGCCAGATTTCTTGCACGGAGAGGAGCGATGCGATGACAGCCCCGAAACCTACGCTATGGTGATAGCAGCCTCGCGAAGATAGGAGTTATCCTGGTCAGCTGTGCCTGTGGGAAATGGAGTCCCATAGACACTGAAGAACCACAAACCGCTTCCTCCATCAGCCACTAGAAACCATCTGTTGTACTCATAGACCAGAATGGTCTTGTACTACATATTTTGTATTTGCTTGGAATTTCTATATCAAGTTGGTGCCTCATCAGCTAACAGTAATCCTGGGGCTAGTGAGCACAAAGGCCATTTTTGGGAAATTGATAACCCAAAAATCCGGTCCTGACAATACCTTCCTGAAAACATCCACCATACCTACCTATTATGGCATTTCCATAGCCATTCCGAGATATATTGCCTTTTAACTCCACCGTTCTGTTTATTATGACATGCTTTATCATTGTCATATTGCTTTGCATGATCATGTAGTTGACATAGTATTTGTGGCAAAGCCACCGTTCACATTTTTCATACATGTCACTCTTGGTATTGCACATGCCGGTACACCGCCGGAGGCATTCATATAGAGTCATATCTTTGTTCTAGCAACGAGTTGTAATATCGAGTTGTAATTAAATAAAAGTGTGATGATCATCATTATTAGAATATTGTCCCATGTGAGGTTATCAAAAATAAAAGGGGCCAAAGAAGCCCAAATAAAAAAAGAGGAAAATTAATCCCACCAAAAAATGAGAGAAAAAGAGAGACGGGACAATGTTACTATCTTTTTCTACACTTCTGCTTCAGAGTACCATGTTCTTCATGATAGAGAGTCTCCTGTATTGTCACTTTCATATATCACTAGTAGGAATTTTTCATTATAGAACTTGGCTTGTATATTCCAATGATGGGCTTCCTCAAATGCCCTAGGTATTCATGAGCAAGCAAGTTGATGCACACCCAGTAGTTGTCTTTTTGAGCTTTCATACACTTAAAGATCTAGTGCATCCATTACATGGCAATCCCTACTCACTCACATTGATATCAATTGATGGACATCTCCATAGTCCATTGATTTGCGTAGTCGACGTGAGACTTTCCCCCTCATTTTGTCTATTACCACCTTATATTCCACCCATAGTGCTATGTCCATGGCTCACGCTCATATATTGCATGAAGATTTGAAAAGGTTTGAATAAGTAGAGTATGAAAGCAATTGCTTGATTGACACGGGATGGGCATGATTTATACTTTGTGTTAAGAAGAGGGAGCATAAATGACTATATGATTTTCTAGGGATAACTTTCTTTAGCCATGTTATTTTTTGAAGCTTCGTAGATTCCTTTTAGTATGCTTGAAGTATTATTGTTTTGATATTGATAAATTTTTATATTCAGTTTTATGGATCTTAACATTCATGCCACAATAAAGAATATTACATTGATAAATATTTTGGGTAGCATTCCACATCAAAAAATTTGTTTTTATTGTGTACCTACTCGAGGACGAGAAGGAATTAAGCTTGGGGATGCTTCATAAGTCTCCAACGTATCTATAATTTTTTATTGTTCCATGCTATTATATTATCTATCTTGGATGTTTTATATGCATTTATATGCTATTTTATATGATTTTCGGGACTAGACAATTAACCCAGAGCCTAGTGCCAGTTTCTGTTTTTCCTTGTTTTTGAGTTTCGCAGAAAAGGAATATCAAACGGAGTCCAAATGGAACGAAACTTTACAGGGCTGTTTCTTGGACCAGAAGACACCAGATGGACTTGGAGTATATGCCAGGGGATCTGCGAGGCGGCCACAAGGGTGGAGGGCGCGCCGAGGGGGTAGGGCGCGCCCCTACCTTGTGGGCCCCTCGTGCCTCCCCTGACCTACTTCTTCCGCCTATAAATTCACATATATTCCAGAAACCCCAGAATATCCATCGACACTACTTTTCCGCCACCGTAACCTTCTATTCTCGCGAGATCCCATGTGGATGCCTTTTCTGGTACTCTACCAGAGGGGGAATCGACCACGAAGGGCATCTACATCATCACCATTGCCCCTCCGATGAAGTGTGAGTAGTTTACCACAAACCTACGAGTCCATAGCTAGTAGCTAGGTGGCTTCTTATCTCTCTTTGATCCACAATACCATGTTCTCCTCGATATTCTTGGAGATCTATCCAATGTAATCCTCTTTTGCGTTGTGTTTGTCAAGATCCGATGAATTGTAGGTTTATGATAAGATTATCTTTGTATAATATTTGAGTTTCTTCTGAATTCTTATATGCATGATTTAATATCTTAGTAATTCTCTTCGAACTATCTATTTGGTTTGGCCAACTAGATTGGTTGTTCTTGCAATGAGAGAAGTGCTTTGCTTTGGGATCAATCTTCTGGTGCTCAATCCCAGTGACAGAAAGGGACATGACACGTATTGTATTGTTGCCATGGAGGATAACAAGATGGGACTTTCATCATATTGCTTGAGTTAATTCTGCTACATCATGTCATCTAGCTTAATGCGTTACTATGCTCTTATGAACTTAATACTCTAGATGCAGAATCGTTTCGATCGATGTGTGGAGTAATAGTATTAGATGGAGGTAGGAGTCGGTCTAATTGTTACGGAAGTGATGCCTATATTCGTGATCATTGCCATAGATGTCGTTATAATTATTCGCTCTTCTATCAATTACTTGATAGTAATTTGTTCACCCTCCATAATACTTGCTATCATGAGAGTAGCCTCTAGTGAAACACATGGCCCCAGGGTCTATTGCAAAAGTTGAGAGTAGCCTCCGTCACCATAACACTTTGCTTGTATAAGTTTCTGATCTACTATTTTACAATATTTTACTTTTCAATATATAAACCTAAAACCCAAAAATATTTACTTTACTAGTTCATCTATCTCTATCAGATCTCACTTTTGCAAATAACCATGAAGGGATTGACAACCCCTTTATAGTGTTGGG
Source organism: Secale cereale (assembly GCA_902687465.1). Classification (NCBI taxonomy): domain Eukaryota; kingdom Viridiplantae; phylum Streptophyta; class Magnoliopsida; order Poales; family Poaceae; genus Secale; species Secale cereale. The sequence goes on along the minus strand of LR738712.1, from coordinate 395,942,352 downwards.
TGCAAGTTGTTTGTTTGTTTGTTCAGGTATTTGGCGATTTGTGCGTAATCTCCTACTGGATTGATACCTTGGTTGTCAAACTTAGGGAAATACTTACTCTACTTTACTGCATCACAATTTCCTCTTTAAAGGAAAAACCAACGCAAGCTCAAGAAGTAGCACCCGACGATGGCCTTATATGGCAGGCATTGGTGCATCATGGACGGCGTCCACGGCCATGGACTAGGCGATGCCATAGGCCAAATCGGCATTCTGGATTGTTTCTAGGGTGCTCGTACTGGTCTTCCAGGTCTAGGGAGAGAGAATGGGGGAGCGGGGCATGCTCCAGGAGGGCCCCGTGCTCGTGCGCCCACTGGCCAAGCTGGGCGGCTCTCAGGCGAGCTCGGCAGGGCAAGAGGAGGGTGAGGAGGAGGCGGGGCCCGAGACATGGTGGCGTGCTAAGGACGTCGAGGGACGCCAGTAGGCGTGCGGGGGAGGGCCGAGGTGGTAGGGAGCATCGGGCAGAGGGCCGCTCTAGTGCCCGGGTGCATTGTAGCACGCTCCAGAGAGCGACCTTGGCGTGTCTTTGCATTTTTTAAGTGCCAGGGGCTTGCCCAAGGATTTCTAGGGTGTCTACGTGGGTGCATACAATGGTGCTATGGTACTGGATCCCCTTGGAGGTCTCTGGAACAGTGGAGGGGTTGAGAGAGAGAGACTGGGGCTGCCTAGAGAGAGAGAGAATGGGGTTGTCCAAAGAGAGAGAAAGTAGGGATTTCACCCACCAATAATTGAGCTATAGCCAAGCAAAAATTACGGGAGGTAGAATAGGGTTAGTAGGAGCTGTGGTAAAAAAGTTGACATAAAGGAGAATAGTAGAAATGGTCAACTGATGATTTTGGTAAAATGATAGAAGGTGTTTGATGTAGGTTTGGGAAAGTAAAATGTTTGTCCTTGCCATGAGGTTTAACAGGATCAAATGCATATAGAAATGAGGTCGATCACCAAGTTTGAGCTCATTTTAAGGATGTTGACAATGCAACTTTGGCAAACCTTAGAAATCAACAAAAATGGGTTTCCCAAGATTTAGTCACGGAAATCTATTCTCCTTGATTCACCACTTGCTGTAGTGTCATCATTTGGGTATTATAGCATGTCCACAAAAATATAGATCAAAAGGAGACAGCTGGCACTGTATAGTTGCTCAAATTTGGTTCTGGACAGAGATGGGTTTGAGGGGTTTTGATGATAACTTGTTCTCCATGTGTTGGGGAACGTTGCATTGAAAACAAAAAAATTCTACGCACATGTAAGATCTATCCATGGAGATGCATAGATATGAGAGAGCAAGAGAATCTTCAAACCCTTGGAGATTGCTAAGTGGAAGCATTTATCAACGTGCTTGATGTAGTCATACACCTTCATGATCCGTCCCAATCAAGTACCCAACATACAGCACCTTCACGTTCAGCACACGTTCAGCTCGATGATGTCCTCGCCTTCTTGATCTAGTAAGAGCGGCGAAGTGGTAGATGTTTTGTGACAGCACGACGACATGGTGATGGTCGTGGTGAAGAACAATCTCCGCAGGCTTCGCCAAGCACAACGGAAACTATGACAGAGGATAAACTAGAGGGTACGAGGTTGTCGGCACACGGGTTGGTGAAACTTGATGTGTTCCGGGTGCTACCCCTTCCCCACTATTTATATGTTGAGCCCTGGGGTTGTTTCTTGGAGAAAGGGCCTCCTCAAAGTCGGCTTAGCCCACAAGGCAAGAGTCCTTCTAAAACTCCAGGACCAGATGTCATGGTCCTTGCCGTCTGGCCCCAGACACCAGGGTCCCTGGCATCTGCCCCCCTGGCCTCTGCAAAACTTCCTTTTGCACCTTTCTAAAGACCCGTGGGCTTTACCCGTTGACCCAAATAAAGTGTTCTCGCACCAGAACATTTTGGAAAACATCTGAAACCCCTTCCGGTGAATTCCGGAACCCTTTCGAAGACCCAACACTACAATCACATATATCAATCTTTACCTCTGAACTATGCTGGAGCTCCTCGTGATGTCCGTGATCTCATACGGAACACCGCACAACATTCAGTCACCAACATACATAACTAAAATAATACTATATCTTCAACGAACATTAAGCGTGCGGACCCTATGGGTTCGAGAATGATGTAGATGACTGAGATGCTTCTCCAGTCAATAACCAATAGGAGGACCTGGATGCCCATATTGGTTCCTACATATTCCACAAAGATCTTTATCGGTCGAACCTTTATGACAACATACGTAGTTCCCTTTGTCTGTTGGTATGTTACTTGCCTGAGATTCGATCGTCGATATCTCCATACCTAGTTCAATCTCATTATCGGAAAGTCACTTTAGTCATTCCGTAATATATACCGTAACTAACTCCTTAGTCACTTTGCTTGCAAGCTTCTTGTGATGTTGTATTACCGAGAGGGCCTAGAGATACCTCTCCATCATAAGGAGTGAATAATCCAGTCTTGATACATGCCAACTCAACAGACACCTTCAGAGATACATGTAGAGCACCTTTATGATCACCCAGTTACGTTCTGACGTTTGATGGCACACAAGGCATTCCTCCAGAGTCTGGGAGTTGCATGATCTCATGGTCGAAGAAACATGTATTTGACATTAAGAAAACAGTAGCAATAAACCGAAAGATCATATGCTATGCCAAAGGTTTGGTCTTGTCCATCACATCAGTCTCCTAATGATGTGTTCCCATTATCAAATGACAACTCATGTCTAAGGTTAGGAAACCTTAACCATCTCTGATCAACAATCTAGTCTAGTAGAGGCTCACTAGGGACACGGTATTTGTTTATGTATTGACACATGTATTTAAGTTTCCGGTCAGTACAATTCTAGCATAAATAATAAACCTTTATCATGATTAATGAAATATAATAATAACAATTTTATTATTGCCTCTACACTACTGCAGGATGATGCTAACGCGGCACTATGATCCGACACCCTTCGAGGACATTGTGTGCGATGCAATAATCGAAAACGGTGGTGTAAAAAACCGTCAAAAAGGTGCAAAATGTTTGCGATTACAGATTCATCAAACACGGTTCAGAGTTTAGTTGTGTGTGTGATGCAGGGCATACGGTTGATCCAGACGAACTATTTGCAATTAGACAGAACAACAGAAATGGGCAGCCATATCAATGTGTGTGCAATATATGGCATAAAGTTCGCTCTGATGAACTATTTGCAATTAGGGAAAGCAACAGAAACAGTCTACCAGATCAAGGTGTGTGTGATATATGGCATACGGTTCAATCTAATGAACTATTGTTGGATCCCTCTTTGCATTTTTTATTGGGCACCCGGATGACCGACTGTTGCCGCCCAATGGTCAATGCCACGTCCCCCGTGAATGTGCCCGGCACGACTGATGGTGTACTCGAGGTCAAAGCCAACCACTTGATACTTGTCCTGGGCAAGGAACTGCTCCAAAGATTGGATGGATCTCTCCACCGAAACCAGATCGTTCATGTACACCATCGAGAGGGCCTTCCCCCTCACGTGGGTGTCCACTACATGATGCATGGTGAACTGCTTGCCGTTGTCGTCGTCGGCCGCTGGCAGCGCCATTGGAGCCACATGGATCAACATTGGAGCCCGGCGCAACCACATGCACACGAACGTGCGCGATCGTGCACCGACCCTAAACACTGGCAGCACCACTTATAAATTGATGGATGGAGTACTAGTGACAGTGAAGCATATAATTCAGCAAAGCGATCGCACATGTCTATATTGACTGGAACGAGAATGCAATAGAACAATAAGAATTAAGGCCACGATGATGCGATCGCAGTGGTGGTTACAGGAGGCAAGAAGAAAGATAAATCCATCAACGTACGACCTCCTCCTCCTCAACTCAGGGCGCCCGGCCACCGACCGGCGGATTTTGTGGCGAGGTCAAGGTGCTTCTCAGCAAAGGCATCCAAGGCTTCCAGCTAGTTGAAGAAGGCCAACATTGTAGCATCCTCACTGGCCTTATAGATACCTATGTACACGATTTGCTCGTACACGTGGATGTGTAGGTCGATGAATTCTTGCAGGGCGAGGTGCCTCGCGGCGAGCGCGACCTCCAGGTGGAGATTCTTCATGGCGTCGGCGGGCAGTCGCATGGCCAACAATGCTTGAAAGAGGTTCTGACCATGGAGGCCGATTAGGGTGGCAGGCAATGAGGAGCCCGGTCATGTGGGCTGGAGGACTACGGTGATGTCATCCGCGAGCTTCTTGACGACGGTGAACTTGTTGGTTGTGGCAACGATCATCTGGTCCAACTGAGAGTCGTAGCTGGCGTCAACGGCGGCCATACACCAGCCGGCCGCCAACACCGTCTGGAGACGACCCTCGGTGCCATGCCACAGGCCGGCGTCGTGGATCATCTGGCATAGCCGCTGGCCGCTCGCGCAGATCGTCGCCATGGGTCTGGAGTGAGCACTTTTGTGCTTAGTGTAGGTGCTTAGGCAAATGCTTAGGTGCGTACGATGTGGTAGATGCATTGTAATGGAGGGGTGTGTTTATATGAGTGCAAACTTCATTGCATTTACATCGTGCTGCCTCTTTTCCCGGTTCTCCTCCCATTACTTCCCTCATGCATTCACGATTCTAATTGAAGGAGGATGCATCATTGGCCATTCAACATTTCGGGAACCGCTACCCTCTCCCTCGCCTGCATTAAAGCTGTATCGGGAACTGCGCCGCCCGCTGCATGCCCGGCTGAACACGCCTCCTTGCCTCCATCTATGATTAATTACTGAATTTCAGTTGCAAAAATTAGATACTGTTGGTGATTTTTAGCTTCATATTTTGACAAATCGCAGTGTTACAAGGGTGACAAATGGCAATGTTACTAGATCAACAAATGTCAATATTTCCAGTTTGACAAATGGCAACATACCCAATATGACAGATGCAAATATTACCAAATTCTTTGTAAGTGGTTGCACACGGGTCATCCAAAAGAACCGTTTGCGTTGAAGAGATGCACAAATCCTGCTCTCACTTTGCATACAGTGTTCTATCTAAAACATTTGCAATCAAGAGCCGCAAAAATCCTGCTCGGGACATTTTCCCTTAGCTTCCTGGGGAAGCTCCCGATTTGCATACGTGTGTTCTAACTAAAACGTTTGCGATGAGTGTTTTATATTTAAAAACCATTGACGTTTTTTTCAAAAGAAAATCGTTTGATAAGTATGTACATTAAGAGAGAAAAATGCAAGTTCGCTCAAACCATGTCTTTCATTCAGTCATACTGCGAATTTATATTCATATGATGGAGATACAGTACTAAACCCAAGAAAAAAAACTATTTCAGACGAGTTTTGGATTTACTAGAATTTAAAAATAAAGTATCTCAACGTTTTGTCGGCAATCAACGGTGCCATAGTGTTTGAAATTAATTCCCATTTCTTGCATGGGACCTAAGGACACATATTTGATTGTAAACCAATTTATATGCACTGCAGAATGTGCATGTAGTTCAAATTTGAATTATGCACATAAATGCATTGAAAACTCAGTTAATGCAAAAAAAATGTCCAAACCAACCCCAAAAAATCACAGAAATTGACACAACACTCCTGTTGTTCTATGTTGACACGAGAAATTATTTTGACAGCAATACGAGGCAATGGATATCGTTTCGTCCCCAAAGGTAGGTCGTTCCCTACCGAAACCATCATGCTTGTTGTGAGAAGCTCTGGTTTGTGAGAAGCATGTACCCAAACCTGCCCCAAATGGGACAAAACAATTACCACGACATGTTGATGCCGATCCATGATAGCATGCCAAGTATAATGAATTTCATATGAGTTTTGGATTTACTAGAATTTAAAAATAAAGTATCTCAATGTTTTGCAGTCAAGCAACGGTGCCCTGGTGTTTGAAACAAATTCCCATTTCTTGCATGGGACCTAAGCATGCACCCAAGGACATATATTTGATTTTTCAACCAATTTATATGCACTTGTGCATGTGCTTGCAGTTAAAATTTGAATTATGCACATAAATGCATTGAAAACTTTGTTAATGCATAAAAATGTCCAAACGAACCCTGAAAAATCCAAAAAATTGACACAACACTCATGTTGTTCAATGTTGACACGAGAATTTTTTTAAAGCAATAAGAGGAAATGGATATCGTTTCGTCCCCAAAGGTGGGACGTTACCTACTGAAACTGTCATGCTTGTTGTGAGAAGCTCTGGTTTGTGAGAAGCATATACCCAAACCTGCCCCAAATGGGACAAAAACTTTTCCACGACATGTTGATGCCGCTCCATGATAGCATGCCAACTTTCATGAATTTCAAACGAGTTTTGGATTTAGTAGAGTTCAAAAATAAAGTATCTTAATGTTTACGGCCGAGTGACGGTAGCAGGGTGCTTGACATTCATTCCCATTTCTTGCATGGGACCTAAGCATGCACCCAAGGACACATATTTGATTTTTCAACCAATTTATATGCACTGGAGCATGTCCTTGTAGTTCAAATTTGAATTATGCACATGAATGCATTGAAAACTCAGTTAATGCTTAAAAATGTGCAAACGAACCCAGAAAAATCACAAAAATGGACACAACACTCCTGTTGTTCTATGTTGACATGAGATTTTTTTTGAAAGAAATGAGAGGCAACGGATACCGTTTCGTCCCCAAAGGTGGGACGTTCCCTACCAAAACCATCATTCTTGTTGTGAGAAGCTCTGGTTTGTGGGAAGCATATACCCAAACCTGCCTCAAATGGGACAAAATTATTACCACAACATGTTGATGCTGCTCCATGATAGCATGCCAAGTTTCTTGAATTTCAGACGAGATTTGGATTTACTAGAATTTAAAAATAAAGTATCTCAATGTTTGCGGCCGAGTGACGGTAGCAGGGTGCTTGACATTCATTCCCATTTCTTGCATGGGACCTAAGCATGCAACCAAGGACACATACTTAAATTTTCAACCAATTTATATGCATTAGAGTATGTGCATGTAGTTCAAATTTGAGTTATGCACATAAATGCATTGAAAACTCAATTAATGCATAAAAATATCCAAACAAACCCCCAAAAATCCCAAAAATTGACACAACGCTCTTGTTGTTCCATGGTGACACTAGGAAAAAAAATATGAAATCGAGAAGAGGCAACGAATATCGTTTCATCCAGAAAGGTGAAATGTTCACGACCGAAACCATCACACTTGTTGAGAGAAGCTCTGGTTTATGAGAAGCTTATAACCAAACCTGCCCCAAATGGGACAAAAAATTTACCACGGCTTGTTGATGCCGCTCCATGATAGCATGCTAAGTTTCATGAATCTAGGACAAATTTTGGATTTACCAGAATTACAAAAGCAAGTATGCCGATGTTTGCTGGAGAGCCACGATGCGGTGGTGTTCGAATTTTATCCCCATTTCTTGCATGGGACATAAGCATAAACCCATGGACACATATATGATTTTAAAACCCATGTTGGTGCACCAGAGCATGTGCATGTCGTTTAATTTTGAATTGTGCCCCTGAAATGGCTAGAAAACCAATTTAATGTATAAAATGTTCAAACGAACCCTGAATAATTCCAATTCTTCTACGACACACATATAGTTTCATGTTCACTATAGATAAAAGGTCTAGCAATTCAAACACCTCCATTGCCGCTATGACCCCATTATGTAATTCAAATCAAGATGAAAAATCAAGTAGATCTCACACAGTTTATTATCACCAACCGTGTGAGATGTAGTACAAATATCGTGGAGCACCGTCGGTGTATAGTATGCCTATGGCTTACGGGAGAAGGTGCGTCGCCTACAGTCCACAGCCGGCGTGTCAAGCAAACTAGCTCGCTCCCCAAATACTCCCATTTCAGCATCCCTCGCAATCTCGAAAATATTAATGCCTCATAATCTCGAAAATATCTACCGCCTAGAAGGTTTTAATGTTTGATAGCACACGATTCATATGTGCGGACCGTGTGCGATGTCTATTATTCCCGCTCTGCTTCAGTCCCTTGATTCATATTTTCAGTAGCCCCGGTATTTTACTCCCACCTATGCATCCCTTGCAATCTCAAAAATATCTACTCGCCCTTGATCCAAATTTTTAGTAGCCCCGCCTTGTTACTCCCGCCTAGTAAAATTTGCAGTTGCCGCAGTAATTCCTCAAACACCACCTTGCCCTCGCCCCCTTCCACACACACCACACACTCCCCAAAACCTCCGCTCACACAGACATGCACAACGCTCGAAACCATTGGTAGGTCGCCGCCATCGCTGGCGCCTCCATCCTCAAACTATGCTTATGTGCCGGGGAGCTCGAGGAGCCAATGGCCGAAAAGAGGTTTATCGCGGCCTTTTCGCTCGACGCTGGCAAGGTGGCCGCCGAGGTGTCCCCGTCGTCCTCTGCGGGCTCGATCCGCGATCACTGGTCCCCCAATCCGCCCGCCACCGCAACCCTACGTCGGTCCGAGGACTTCCCCGTCCTTCCTCGGACCCGACAGTCGACGAGGTCCTACCTCGGGGTCTAGGAGCGGCGGTGGCGGATGTGGGACACCGATATTACAGACCAAGAGACCCACACCCACTTGTGGCTTGGTAGCTTCCACACGGTCGAGCTCGTGGCCATGGAGTTCGACCGCTGGCAGGTCCGCTACCACGGCGCGGCGGCTAGGCTGAATTTCCCCATCGGCACACATATGGTCGACCTAGTTCTGCCAGGGCCAGGGGTGTGTGCTCGGCTATGGCGCGGGAGGACCGTGAGGTGTGGGAGTGCCTCCAGGCCTACATGCAAGAGCTCCGTCGGCAGCATCCGGAGCTCGTGGAGGCGGAGCGGGCGATCTTTGTCGGCGTGGAGGGCGGCGAGGTTATCACGTTGTCCATCGATGACGAGGTCGAAGGAGGCGAGGACGGCGGCACGGAGGGCGGCAAGGTTATCGCACTCTCCTCCGATGACGAGGTCGAAGGCATCGGCGACTGCGGGGCGAAGGCTGTCGAGGTGGTCCCCTAGGACGAGGAGATCGACGTCCATGAGTGGAGGAGTGCCTTCCCCAACGACCCCGACGACGGCATCAGCCTGGACCCGGCTCGCGGCACACCGTACATGACGAGGAAGCATTGGCTCGACCTCTACTTCCACCGAAAGTAGTTAACTTAGTTTCAATTTAGGTTTTATGTTCGGTTATGCAAAACTATCTATGTTTATGTTTGAATGCATGCTACTTTCAGTTGAACCTGTTTTGAACTTGATTGAATTGAAGCTTACAATGTTAAGTTTAGGGAATCGACTAGAAAATGCCAAAAGGGGCGAAGCAAATTTCATGCAAACATTTTTTAATGAGAAGTAGACCGTGGAATCCCTCAAAGTGGGATGCATTATGGTTTCTCCTATTTTTTCTTTTCTCAATGCGGACCGCCGATGCTTGCTAAAGCGAACCACTTTTGCAATTAAACATACAGTATATTTGAACCATATCTCATGCGACCGAGCAGGGAAAAAAATTAAACATACAATTTGAACCATATCTCACGCAAGCAAACAGAGCATACTAATGAATCCCGATGACGCCCACCTCACAACACAAAAGTTTACTGCACGGGGAGTCAACGAACGGTCGCATGTGCCTGTTGTGTGCACTGCGTCAATGAAGCGACATAAGCTCTCGAAGAGGAAGACCCAGCCGACCTACATCAAGGAGTAGACTGGACTGCTTACCCTTAGTGGAGAATTGCAGGGAGAGGAGCAGAGGAGGGGGAGGAAAGGAGGAGGCAGGGGGCTGGAGGGAGTCGGGGGCGCCTGGAGCTGCAATCCCATCATGCGCGAACTGCACGGAGTCGCCGGCCAAACTGCACGGGCTGAAGTAGTGAGGGTGAAGGGAGCCTAGCGCATATGATTTTGCCAAGAGGTAAAGCATCAGTCCTCGGGGTCGCCATCGTTGGATCCACGACCCGTCGGCGGATCCAGGATGGTGACAGGGGAGGGTGGCGGAGGTGGAGGTCGTCATGCACCCCATCTTCGCGGACTGCTCACACATGGGCGCCACACTACACACTACTGCTGCCTGCAGTGCACGCTGCTGCTGCCTGCATTGCACGCCACTGATGCCTGAGTGCACGCTGGCAAAAGGTAGGTGGAAGAGGGGTCACCACCCTCTATCGATGTGTGGATGTGCTGTCGGACCTGCAGAACAGAAAGAAGGGGGATGTATGAGTAGCAGGGGAGAAAAGATGGCAAAACGACCCAGAGCTGGCTGCGAGAGAGCCCTGCCATGCCACCACCACCGGAGAGGACGGGGAGAAGGACCAGGGAGACGACAACTGCCGGATTTGGCCGTGGAATCAGCATGTTGGTGCGCCATAGAAAGAGCATTGCCGGAGGTCGACCCACATGCCATGGGACCGAAGCCTCGCCCTATTGCAGCCAACCATCGAGAAGGAAGAAGAGAAGGGGGGATGGCGGTGGCTACCAAATCCGAGGCAGGGCGAAGGGGGCTACCATAGCTGGGTAGGCCGCCTGGCAATGCGAAGCGTGGCGGGGGCGGGGCGAGCGATGCGTGTCAGGGGTGGCGCGACGGCGGTGCCTACAGAAGGTGAAGAAGGCGGGGCGGCGTGCTAGGTGGTAGAAGGTGGATGGTGGTCGGGCGGTGCCGGCCTGGTATGGTGCTACGGTGGCGGCAGCGGCCTCGAATGGTGCTATGGCGGCGGCATCACCGGTAGAAGGTGGATAGGGCGGGGTGGGCCGGCGCGACGGTGGCCAGAGGTGGTTCTCTGATAGAAGGTGGAGGGAGATGGGGGATTTGGACCGCGGGAGGGGGAGGTAGGGGTCATGTAGGAGGTGGAGGTGTGGATGAGGCAGGTGGGGTGGGTAGTTGTATTGGGTTTCTGCTCGCGGGTGCATGACACCAAGTGTTAGCAGAATAAGCATGGTTGATGTGCAGAATAAGGTCTTAAAGGGTGTTATCATAATAGACCCACCCTATATATATCCACTAAGGGTTTTAGTCCTTTAACTTTTAAAGGATCGGCTAGAGATGGCCTTATGAATTGTTTATTTGAGTTCTTCACAATGTGATACTCTATATGTGCAACTATTTGCCGTGCAGTTCAATTTCATCAATAACAGTTTCAACAATACCACTATGAATTACGATATTTGGTTGCTGTTAAGGATATTGGAGTTTACATGCCTTTTCATTTTTAACAATTACTAGTGTACCTTAGACCTGCACAATACCAGTTTGAATGACTATTTGCTTGTTTTTAAATATTATGCCTGATGCCGTTAACACACCTTTCCACTTCTTGTTTTACTTAACTAGCGTGCTTAAGCCTGCACACTAAAGCTATCATTTGTAGATTATGTTGTCTACCATGGATACTAGTAGTATACACGTGCAAACACACGTCTTAATTTAATAGAGATATTTTGATATAAAAGGGGAAAGAGTGATAGGTTTGCTAATAGATTCAAAGAAAATAGAAATTATAGAGATGTACAAATGTTGATATTAGTTAAATATTATAAAAACAGCAAGTAGTGTTAATGCCAAAAACTGTACATTCATTTAAAAAAATTGTACGTTCCTTCACTTTGTCCACATACTCTCCTACTAAACCACATCGCTTGGGCTCAATCAACCCATCATGCAACCATGTGGCAACACGACCCATTAGGCACCAGTGTTGGGCTTTATTTTTTGGAGGGGGCACGTGATAGTTCTAGAAGACAGTAGAGGTGGCAACAGTCTACTGTTCATGTGAATCCTACTTATATTGGCCGTTGGATTTAGGAGACCAACGGTTATGATTGATGCTCTTAGTCCATCTTAACACTGATACACAATATAGTAGTATAGATATTTGATTGATGTTTAGCCTATTGTGCTTAACATGCCTTTATGTGTACTCGTGCAGGAAAATATTGAGAACTGTGTTGTTTTCCATCGAGGCTATTTTCATCGCGTTGCTTAATGTACCCACTGTTCAGGATATCGGTAGCTTTTACCATATAGCCTGGGCTGATAAGTGACTAATCGTCGAATCGGACATTTCGCTAAATATATCTGTAACCCATTTATCAGTAGGTTAACTAGGGCCATATTTAATATATCTGAGGCTACATAGCAAAATGCATTGTACCGAATGACTAAATATGCAATCCCAGGCTACATAGCAACAAGGAAGAGTGTTACCTTAATGTTCTGATGATGTCTAGATATACATATAATAAAATCTTATATAATGGGATGGAGGGAGTGTTGTACTACATCATTTTTCAGTTTTGTTTAGCTTATAATATTAACATGGTGCTTTTAGGTACATATATCATTGCCAAAGTTCCTCACTTTGACCCTTTCTGGGCAATGATATATTAATGAACCATCATCAAGTGAGGAAACTGATGAAGATTCTTATTAAAATGGTTCCAAAGACGTCAATCAAACTATTTGTTTACACTTTATGCAAGAAAACAGTGAACTGCAGGATGGTAAGTAAGAACCCTGTAACCTTCTTTTTACTTCTCGTAATGAGTTGCTTTTGATGACAATGTATCAATCTTTTTTCCTAAGTGGATCCTGAAGCAGTTTACTCCAGATTAGCTCTCAAACTACATGATTGGCGGCTCGCCATCACAAGGGGTTGGACTAGATTCCTACATGCCTTCTGCATCCAGGAGAGCACAATAGGGCCATTCCGCTTCACCTTGTTCAGCAACCGGAATGTCTGTCGCCTCTTTCTTTGCCATCTGTAATACTACAAGTATAGAACCCTGGTTCATCATTCTTTATTTGGTGCTTATGTAATTCTTTAACATATGTACCCGTGAATCGAATAATGCATTGGTTGTTTGAACCTGATGGATATGAATAAAGCTAAAGCCTACTTTCAAGTTTAAATTAGGTACAATTTTAAATAGTAGCAATTAAATTAGGGCGAAATTAGGTTGTGCAGGTCATTACAGCACACATGGTTAATAAGGCACGGCGTGTGCGATGTACATCATAATCCGACACGGTTCACAAAGAGGTAACATGTGTAACAATGCACACAGTTGCCGTTTGCAAAGCGTGTGTGACGTCAGACACTATCGCATACAGTGCGGGAAAACTAAATGTGTGTGATTGTCTACCTATAATACATGGTTTATAATCATGCACTGTTTGTGATGTGCCAGGGATCGTAAAACTGCCGTGCCTGGAATCTTCCTGGAAAACTGTCGTGCCTGGAGTCTGCCTAGATTTATGCAAAACCACAAAACTCTAACTGCGATGGCAATGCGAGCACAAATGAGTAGCAGGGATGAAGCATTTGGGATATTCGAGATATCGAAAATAGTTACATAGGGACAACTGTATGCATCAAGGCTCCCTATCCCCGACGGTTTCTGGGTCGTGTGGGAAGGACCCCCCTATCGCCGTCACTCACTAGGCGATGGTTCCAAATGCCGTCACAGAAGGGGGTTACAACCGTTTGTATAGCACCGACGCGTACTAGTGCTAGGGCATATTTCCATCACCATGACATGAACTTGGCAAGATCATTAAATATAACATTTGTGACATGCTTAAATTTTCTTTGAATTTGTAGAAAACATTTCCTTTGTAAATATTTCAAAAACTTGAAATATTCAGAAAGGGTTTTTGAGGGATTTGACTAATTTTTTAACACGACCATGTGTCGAAACTCTTATATATCGACAATATATGTCCAATTAGCTTCCCTAAATTTTCTCAAATATTTTTGAAACATTAATAAAATTAACCTATTAAAGACCATTTCTGGCCTTAAGAAAAGCCTTTATATAAAATAGCAAAATAAAATTTAAAAATAATATTTTTGTGGTTTACGTGTATCCTCTATCTGATAGGAGTCAAAGATACCTTTTGAAAGATTTTTCGTTCCCTAAATTAAGTACTTGTAGTTCAAGTCTAAATTTTGGGGGGTTTGTAAAACCTCATTTAGAAAATATGTTTTGGCCAAATTATTTTTGCAAGAAAATGTTTATATGTCCTATACACATGGCAGGATCATTGGGCATGGTTTTGGATCAAGGAGATGAAGTATAGGGGTGAAAGTTACTATATGACTTTTAGAGCACTTTTCAAAACAACACAAAAATCCAAATCAAAGCAAGACCAAAATACTCAAAAGTTTTTGTTAAACCACATTTTATCATGATTCATTAGCTGAAGTGTTGTGGCACGAAAATTAGGGTGTCATGGGGGAAGCAAATCATGGCACCACGTGCGGATGAGGTCGCGATGGCTTTCATTCATGTTGACCCACAGATCTTGGAGGAGCACCTCGCCGTCGAGGCCACCTTCGACGCATCGCGTGTGTAGGATCGAAAGTATGTCTAGAGGGGGGGTGATTAGACTACTTGTAAATATAAAAATTCTGCCTGTTGACAAAGAACAGTTTTTGGCAGATTCACAATTATGATCAAGTCAAGTATCACCCTACACATGCAATTCTAGAGTATAGGCAGCGGAAAGTAAATTGCACATGTAGTAAAGAGAGGTGGAGAAGAGCAAACACAATTTTGGAGACGCGGTGATTTTTCCCGTGGTTCCGATAGGTGGTGCTATCGTACATCCACGTTGATGGAGACTTCAACCCACGGAGGGTAACGGCTGCGCGAGTCCACGGAGGGCTCCACCCACAAAGGGTCCACGAAGAAGCAACCTTGTCTATTCCATCATGGCCTACGCCCACGGAGGGCTAGCCTTACTCGGGGTAGATCTTCACGAAGTAGGCGATCTCCTTGCCCTTACAAACTTCTTGGTTCAACTCCACATCTCGATGACGGAGGCTCCCAAGCGACACCTAACCAATCTAGGAGGCACCACCCTCCAAAAGGTAATAGATGTTGTAGATGATGATGAACTCCTTGCTCTTGTGCTTCAAATGATAATCTCCCTAACACTCAACTCTCCTCACTGATTTGGCTGTGGTGGAAGAAAGGATTGAGTGGAAAGCAACTTGGGAAGGTTAGAGATCAAGCTTCATATGGTGGGAGTGGAGCAACTTGATCTCAACACAAGGGTAGGTAGTTCTCTTCTCAGAAATGTAAGGTAGGAGTGGTAGTTCTTTCTGATGGCTCTCTCCACGAATGAAGAGGGGGTGGAGGGGTATAAATAGCCTCCACACAAAATCCAACCGTTACACACATATTTGAGCAATCTCGGTGGGACCGAAGTGGACAACTCGGTGAGACCGAAAGTTCAAATAATGTGAACGTTGGGGTTTTCGGTGGGACCGAAAATACCATCTCGGTTAGTCCGATTCGAGCAAAGACAAGAGCATGCCAGTTTCGGTGGGACCGACTTTATCATCTCGGTGACACCGATTTGATGACAGAAGGTTACAGAAGCTTGGCAGCCCATGTTTCGGTGAAACCGATATCAGAATCGGAATATCCGATTTTTCTAGGATTTGGCTTAAGGCTGAGGTGGTTCATCTCGGTGTGACTGAGTTTGGAATATCAGTGGGACCGAGATTACTTATGAGTGTATTTGGCAGTGAGAGTTGCTGATAGTTTAGGAGATGTATCGCTAAGCACTTGAGCAACCAGATCATCAACATAACCTCATCCCCTTTTAATAGTATTGGCTTTTCCTATGGACTCAATGTGATCTTGGATCACTAAACCAAAAATGGAGTCTTGAGCTTTTGCCAATGCTTGCCTTAGCATTTTGAGGGGTCCACTTCTTCAGTCCTTGCCATACCCATATCACTGAACTTCTCTGAAATGATTCTCAAGTAACTATTAGTTCAATGATATATATGTTGTTATTAATTGCCAAAACCACCCGGGGATTAGTTGCACTTTCAATCTCCCCCTTTTTGGTAATTGATGACAACATATAGATCAAAGCTTCGACAATGGATATAATCAATGAATAATATCGTCGCTTTGAGAAGTATGTGATAAGCAAGAGCTCCCCCTAAATTTGTGCATTATTTAAGATTTGCGTTTGAATGCAAATGCACAATCGATTAGGATCATGGGTCACTCTTTCATGTCACATACATCTTGGTGGAGCGCACAAAATGATAAGAATGAATAGCATGCACCCAATCACCAAGACATGAGTAAATAGTCATACAAGATAGGAATGGCATATGATAAGCATTAAGCACACATTAAAGCATAGTACGACCAAGCACTCATTAAGGTAGCATCAAACGGAGTATCAAGCACACTGAATGTCTCAAAAAACCAAAAGTATCTCAAAGAAACCGCAAAAGAACGAAAGAGAAAAAGCGCAAAGACAACAACACTCTCTCTCTCTCGAAGCCCTATGATCTATACAATTTCTCCCCCTTTGGCAACAAGTTACCAAAAAGTTCGAAAAAGCATAGAGCTAAACGTCACTATGGGCTATGCTGGCGGCTCCCGTCTGGGTTGATGTCGGAGTGGATATGACGGCATCGGCGAAGACTTCAGCTGATGTCTGTGCTGGAGGAGTGGACACTGGAGCTGTAGCTGGAGTAACTGCTGGAACTGTGTTCCTTGTGTCAGTCACTGGAATAGCAGCTGATCGGGATCCTTTGGGAACCGGAGCAGTCTGTCGATGAGAATCCTGGACTAAGTCATCCTGCATAAGCTCTACCTTGTCCTGCTTTGCTTCCTCAATGTCTGCCTCAAGCTTGTTGACTGTCACTTGAATTTCAGTCAGCTTCACGTCCAGAGCGTGGATCTTCTCGTCAACAATCCTCTCTAAGCTCTCCTGAGATTGTTCAATGCTGGCCAAGCGTTGTTCAATCCTTTGGGTAGCTTCAAGAATCTGCTCTCCAAAACTCTTTGGTTTAGCTGCTGCTGCTGCTGCTTCTTTGTCAGCTTTGGCTTTCTTAGCAGCTTCGATCTTGGCTTGACCTTCAACAGATGTCGGATCCTCCTCATCCATCAGAACAACATTGTCTTCATGCTCTGGCTGCAGTGGTAAGTGTTTTCTATCCAACAAGAATTTGCCCGTGCCAAACTTGGCATTGATAAGCATCTGAATTTGTGGGGCAAATCCACATGACCTTTTCTGGTCAGCTGCAGTCCTCTTAATGGTCTCTACCATTAAGTCCATCACCTTGAAAGGTGCTTTCTCATCAAGTATATGCACCATGTTGATAGAATATCCTCTGATCATGCAATGATCTCCAGACTTGGGCATCAAGGTATGCCTCAAAATAGTATTAGTGGTAGGTAAGCCTGCCTGGAGATGGTAGACTGAGCCGAGCTTCCATACTTCCAAATCTGCTGCGGGGATCTCCTTGTACATATTCTTCATGGAATCATGATTCTTCTTTGGAATCCCATAGACATCAATATCATCTTCTCGTTGCACTGGAGCATTCAGAATTTCAGCCCATTCTTCAACAGAACAAGAAAATCTTTGACCTTCAGTCATCCATGTGATCTTTCCATCAGGATAGAAGTGAGCTGTGGCATAGAATTGCATAATCATCTCATCGTTCCAACTGGTCAATTTCTGACCCACAAACTCTGCAACTCCACATGCAGTGAAGCTTTCATGCACATGTGGATAGAAATCTCTGTGCTCTTCGCTGTCAATGTACTCCCAGTCAACATATCTGGTGTCTGCGACTATGGGCTTCTTGTCCATCAGCACGGTCTCATAGAAGTCCTGCTGCTCTCTGGTGTGAAATCTGGGATCTACAGCAGTTCTTCTCCTCACGGCATATGGGTCAGTTTGTCTCCATAGCCTAAGACCTCTATCTTTCCTTGCCTTCATATCCTCAGCTTGAGGATGAGCATCATTGTGAAGTGGCAGTTTTGGACGGAGTTTCAGCAACACTTGTCCTTCCTCATCAGACTCAGCTGGTGGCACATCATCCTTGTTCTTCTCAGACGCTGGAATATTTCTGGTAGTCCTCTTGGGCTTGGCAGCAGGCTTTGCTGGAGCTGCCCTAGCTGGAGCTGATTTCTTGGGCTTTGATGTGGCTCCGGCCTTAATGGCATCACCCATGAGCTTCTGCTTCTGAGGTGGAGGCTGGGGTGCTTCCTCATCCTCATCCTCATCCTCGACTGCTGCATCTGCATGAGAATCTGACACATGCACTATCCTCTTTCTCTTGGAGGTTTTCTTCACTTTGCTTGGAGCTGCCTCTCCCAAATTTAGCTTCTTGGCAACAGTTGACTGCTTGACTTTGCTGGTGCCCTTCTTAGACTGCTGACCTTGTTGCTCTTTGGCAACAATCTTCCTCTTAGGCTTGGAGGTCACCTCTTCCTCAACAACGAAATCAGAATCCTCATCATCGGAATTCTTCTCCTTTCTAGCTCTGGTGGCTGTAGGAGGCATGCCACTTGGTGTACTCCTCTCACCATCATCAAATGGGCTACTAGCATCAGGACTAGTGTCTGCCTCTGGAATGTCTGCGATGGGTGTCTTTGACCTGTTCTGACTGTCACTGGTATCTGACATGGCTGACAACCTGTGAATAGATAAGGTATAGGCAGAGAAGAAGAGTTATCACAAACTGCAGATGTTTTTGCAAACAAAAAAATGAGTTCAAGTTCTAGTTTTAAGTTTTCACAGAAGACATTTCGGTCAGACCGAGTTTGAGTTTCGGTGAATCCGAAGTGTTAAACAGAAGCTTTACACACCACGTTCGGTTTGACCGAAGTGGGTTTCGGTCCTGCCGAAAACACTAGGGTTTCAGAAAAACTACATTTCGGTCACACCGATTTGCACAACTCGGTTGGACCGAAGGGTGCAGTGCAATGGCCAGAGGCCAAATCGGTCACACCGAAATTATAAAACCGGTTTCACCGAGATGTGTTCTGTGGAAACCTAACCCTAAAAATTTTACTCGAATCTAGTTCAAACGAACCAATCTGGTGTAAAGGAAGATTTCAATCGTGGCAAGATATTGGGCAATCCAAACGTGCATTGAATCGGAGATGGGAGCACGAGTGGGATCAAGACTCACCCTAACTTGGTGGAGTCTCTCTACGGCGGCAACGGCGCGGAGGAGATGTCCGTTGACAGCGACGGAGACCTGCGGCGAGGGCGCACAGGTGACGACGGCGACGATCCGGAGATCAAGGCGACGGCAGGAGGGGATGTGGGAGCGAAAACGTTTGAAGGAGGAATCAACGCGCGCGACCCTTGATATATATATATCCCTTTGCTGTCGGTGGGACCGAGTTGTAAAACTCGGTGGCACCAAGATGGATAACTGCTAGGCAGTTATGAACTTCGGTCACGCCGAAAATCACAACTCGGTTTCACCGAGATGAAACCTAGATCAGTCTAAATGCTTTCGGTTTGACCGAGTTTGAGTGAGTTGGTCTGACCGAAATCAATTAGAAGGTTTTGGAGGTTAGCCCTAGACGGATCGGTGGCTCCGAGTGCTCCTCACCCGGAGGGTCCGAAAATGACTTGTTCAAAGTTTGTGATTTAAGCATGAATAGAATTTGAGACAAGAAAGCATAGATAGCTAGGGGAGGTACTTAGGCATTCTTGTCCATCCATTTGGTCAGAAAAATCAAAACAACCAAAACAACAAATGGATGTCCTCGAATGGATAAAATCATGCATTCAACATGCTCACACAATAAGATAGCAAATGAAATATGTGTCAAACATGCACAACCAAAACTCTTAGCAACTAACACACAATTTGTCGATGACTAGGTCATCTTTATATGAGTATTTTGACTTAGGAGCCAAATGAGAACATTTGATCATAGGTCATACTCATCGTTTAAGCACAAGTGGGGTTACCACTTTTACATAAAGCATTGATGTGTTCACATCATTTGAAGATGCTTTAGCTCAATTTTTTTTTAGAGCAAAGCTCCCCCTAGATGTGAGAACCCCTTTTAAAGGGTCAAACTAACCTTGGGTTGTCGTAGAAGACTTCATGTAGATGTTGAAGATGTGGATGCTCAATGTTGATGGAGATCATCAAGAGTTGGGAGCTATCCTTTGGATTCGGGCACTTTCAATACCTACATGGGTTAGTCCCACAAGGAACAAACAAGGATATCCATGGACATAGATTGAAGTTCACAATAGATGATGTCCATGAAAGCAATGATTACCTTGTCCCTTGACTTACCAACAATAGGGTTTGTGACTCCATGAACTAGTGCACGATATGGAAGTTGATTGCACAAGTTCATTGCCAAAATGAATGTGAGTGAAGTATGTTGGCGGAGTCACCCTCAAGAACTTTCTAGTTCTTCTTCTTCGGGATCCACATCATCTTGATGGGAATCCTCGGGGTTGTAGTTGAGCTTGACGAAGTAGAACTTGACGTTTCCTTGGGAACCCACTTGACCATGGCTTGAGGTGCTTCAATGAATGCATCAATCTACTCTTGAAGCTTGTCCTTGGCTTTTAGCTTGTGGTCTTGTGGTGGAAGGTCATCTTGAGCTTGTTCCACATTGGAAGAAGTAGGATCATACTTCTCCTTTTGAGAAACAAACTGTGGAGTAGGATATTGACCTTCTTCCCACTCAACACCTTCGGCGTTGAACTTTCGCTCAAAACCAATTCCTTGATTCTTCCGGTGCCTTCCTTGCTTGCGAACAATTTCCTCAAAGTTCTTGCTTCCGGCAAGGCTCTTGTAGACACCTTTCTCTATAATCCCTTTCTATAAACTATTCTCTTGCTCAAGTGTAACTTGGCTTGAAACATTGTTAGTGGAATCAAGAGAACTACTAGAAGCAACAACATTGGATTTAACATGGTTATTGTTACTGCTAGAGGAAGAATTTTTCTTATGCTTGTCATGCTTAGTCTTAATAGGTGGCAAGAAATTAGACAAGAGAAGTCGTTTGGCAAGATATGAAGAACTCTTCTTTCGAAGATCGTCATTGATCGCTTTTAGAAACTCATGTTCTTGCTCTAGAGTGAGCTTCTCGAAGTGTAGCTTCTCATGAGATCTTTGGAGCTCTCTATGATCTTCTTGAGTTGTTTCATGAGCTAACTTAAGAGTGTTTAGTTCTTTAGTTAGACGCTCAATCTCCTTCATAGCATTGTCATTCGACTCTTCTCGACTATAAAGACTACTAGCATTTTCATCGTTACTAGGCTCACTAGATTTATCATGCAAGAGCTCATCTTCACTAAGCAAGTCATCCTCATCACTATTGAAGTCAATGAATTCAGGGTGTGATACCTTAGGGCCTTTAGCCATGAAGCATCTTCCAATTCCCTCATTTGGTGAATCAAATAAGTCGTAGGAGTTGGAGTTGGAGGATACGAGAGCAAGACCGGCAACACCTTCATCTTGACTGTAGTCGGAGTCGGAGTGATAGCTTCCATCGGATTGATTGTCGGAGTCGGAGCCGGAGACCCATTCACCTACATGAGCTTGATGTCTTCTTCTTGTGTAGCTTCTTGATGACTTGTCTTTCCTCTCCGAATCCTTGCTTCTCCGAGAGGGTCTTCGTTCATAACGATCATCTCTACTCCTTCTCTCTCTCCGAGGTGACTCATCTCTTGCTCTTCTTCTTGGAGATTCTTCTCTTCTCTTGTGGGGAGCCGTACACTCATTTGATAAGTGTCCGGGTCTTCCACAATTGTAGCAGTTTCGATCACGACTAGAAGATCTCTTTTCATCATATGATCTAGACTTTGAGCTTCTTTCTTTGCCTCTATTCTTGTAGAACTTGTTGAAGTTCTTGACCATTAGGCTTATCTCTTCATTGGAAATTAGCTTGTCACTTGAGGTAGTAGGAGCATCACTTGTAGCTTTGTATGCACCACTTGACTTATTGTGAAGCTCTTCCTTATCCTTAAGTGTCATCTCATGAGCAACAATTCTTCCAATGACTTCAGTTGGCTTGAGAGTCTTGTAGTTTGGCATCATTTGGATCAAAGTGCACACGGTGTCATACTTTCCATCCAAAGCTCTGAGAATCTTCTTAATGATGAATCGGTCGGTCATTTCTTCGCTTCCTAAGCCGGCAATCTCATTTGTGATGAGAGCAAGCCTAGAGTACATTTCAGCGACTCCTTCACCATCCTTCATCTTGAACTTGTCAAGTTGACCTTGAAGAATATCTAGCTTTGATTCCTTCACAGACTCGGTACCTTCGTGCATTTCAACCAAAGTATCCCAAATCTCTTTTGCATTTTCAAGATGGCTGATTTTGTTGAACTCCTCGGGACACAAGGCATTGAAGAGAATGTCACAAGCTTGAGCATTGTTTTGCAACATCCGCAATTCTTTCAGTGTAGCTTGGCGATCCGGAACTTTTCCTTCCTCGAAGAATTCACCTTGCATACCAACACAAATAATGCCCCATGCGGCTGGGTTATGACCAAGAATATGCATTTTCATTTTATGCTTCCAACTAGCAAAATTTGTACCATCAAAGTAAGGACCTCTACGATAATTACCCTCACTAGACGCCATACTCTCCTAGGTTGTGAAACCAAGCTTATGGAGTCCAATGCAATGGAAACCAATACAATGGAGACCAAAGCTCTGATACCACTTGTAGGATCGAAAGTATGTCTAGAGGGGGGGTGATTAGACTACTTGTAAATATAAAAATTCTGCCTTTTGACAAAGAACAGTTTTTGGCAGATTCACAATTATGATCAAGTCAAGTATCACCCTACACATGCAATTCTAGAGTATAGGCAGCGGAAAGTAAATTGCACATGTAGTAAAGAGAGGTGGAGAAGAGCAAACACAATTTTGGAGACGCGGTGATTTTTCCCGTGGTTCCGATAGGTGGTGCTATCGTACATCCACGTTGATGGAGACTTCAACCCACGGAGGGTAACGGCTGCGCGAGTCCACGGAGGGCTCCACCCACGAAGGGTCCACGAAGAAGCAACCTTGTCTATTCCATCATGGCCTACGCCCACGGAGGGCTAGCCTTACTCGGGGTAGATCTTCACGAAGTAGGCGATCTCCTTGCCCTTACAAACTTCTTGGTTCAACTCCACATCTCGATGACGGAGGCTCCCAAGTGACACCTAACCAATCTAGGAGGCACCACCCTCCAAAAGGTAATAGATGTTGTAGATGATGATGAACTCCTTGCTCTTGTGCTTCAAATGGTAATCTCCCCAACACTCAACTCTCCTCACTGATTTGGCTGTGGTGGAAGAAAAAATTGAGTGGAAAGCAACTTGGGAAGGTTAGAGATAAAGCTTCATATGGTGGGAGTGGAGAAACTTGATCTCAACACAAGGGTAGGTAGTTCTCTTCTCAGAAATGTAAGGTAGGAGTGGTAGTTCTTTCTGATGGCTCTCTCCACGAATGAAGAGGGGGTGGAGGGGTATAAATAGCCTCCACACAAAATCCAACCGTTACACACATATTTGAGCAATCTCGGTGGGACCGAAGTGGACAACTCGGTGAGACCGAAAGTTCAAATAATGTGAACGTTGGGGTTTTCGGTGGGACCGAAAATACCATCTCGGTTAGTCCGATTCGAGCAAAGACAAGAGCATGCCAGTTTCGGTGGGACCGACTTTATCATCTCGGTGACACCGATTTGATAACAGAAGGTTACAGAAGCTTGGCAGCCCATGTTTCGGTGAAACCGATATCAGAATCGGAATATCCGATTTTTCTAGGGTTTGGCTTAAGGCTGAGGTGGTTCATCTCGGTGTGACTGAGTTTGGAATATCGGTGGGACCGAGATTACTTATGAGTGTATTTGGCAGTGAGAGTTGCTGATAGTTTAGGAGATGTATCACTAAGCACTTGAGCAACCAGATCATCAACATAACCTCATCCCCTTTTAATAGTATTGGCTTTTCCTATGGACTCAATGTGATCTTGGATCACTAAACCAAAAATGGAGTCTTGAGCTTTTGCCAATGCTTGCCTTAGCATTTTGAGGGGTCCACTTCTTCAGTCCTTGCCATACCCATATCACTGAACTTCTCTGAAATGATTCTCAAGTAACTATTAGTTCAATGATATATATGTTGTTATTAATTGCCAAAACCACCCGGGGATTAGTTGCACTTTCAGCGTGCCGATGCCGCCATGCGGTTGGCTACTTTAAATGGCGGTTCGTGGCGTTTTCTCAAGGCGACCGTTAGTACCTTTGGCGAAGACAACGAGGTTATTTCTCAGCATGTCTGTGCTTATCTCAACTTGAGAGCGAGCAGGTTGGTAACTGGAGTGGCTCATGAAACTCACCACTAAGAGGTGGGCACCCATGATGTGGATGCCTCACCCTCTTCCTAGTCGAAGGAGATAATCGTCATGATATATCCAATGATGAGGAGTAGCTTTTCTTATTAGCTCACTATAAGGAACTAGGTTCAGCTAGCTACGCGAGTTAAGCATGTTCGGTTTACCTGTTACATGTGCTACTCCTGCCTTTCCTTAACAAATTCTGGTGAATAATCCTATGTACTATTACCATGCAATTTGATCCTCTAGTATATATGTTCTATATGTCATGCAATGTGGTCTTCACTTATTAATTGTTTGGTTAATTTGTTGTCGTGTTCAGTTAACTGTTTGGTTCAGTTCTGCAATGTGATGTTCAATTCTCGTGGGTTCAATTTTGTATTGCCTCGCATGCAAGAAAGAACTCGAACTTGGCTATACAAAATACATGTGAAACAAATACAATTGCTATATTTCCAAGTAGTTAAGCATGCTTGGTTTGGTTAACTATCTGATCTTCTAGTATGTTATATATTGTGCAATGTGGTGCTCAGTTAATGTTTGGTTCATTTGTTGTGGTGTTTAGTTAACTGTTTGGTTTAGTTCTGCAATGCGATGTTCAATTATTGTGGCTGCAATTTTGTATTGTCTTCCATGTGGAAAATAAATTGAATTTGGCTGTACAAAATACATGAGAAATAAATACAATTGCTACATTCACTTCTGACAGACATGTGCTTTGATGGGTTACCTATGTTTGTCCCTATACGCCTGTCCCACCCTGGTCTACCACTAATCATGTTGACCTAAGTTATCTATCATATGGTTCTAGCAACATAGTCATATATGTGAGCAAAAGGCGCAAACAGTCCCGACCATGGTAAGGTGGAAACAGTGGGTTACCGTGTGTGATGCTGCAAAGTGATATGACGTGTTATATGCTAGATCCATGTGCCTTAGTATCGGGGTCCCAATAACTTTGGTATTAGAGCCTGACTGCCTATTGGATTACCAAACCAAATTGGTCGAAGTCGAGTCTAGCAAAGCTTTACTTATATAGGGAAATTGATTGTGGAAGGGAACTTAAGACTCTTTTTACTCCTTATCCCATGTCCTTATGATTCTGAGTCACCCTCTTCTTTTCTATGGAGATTAATAAACTAGACTTTCTCATCTATCTATCAGTATGACGAGTTACTACTCTGCAGGCTTATAGGAGATGTGTTGTCTTCTTGGATCGGTGTTTCCATAAGAATTCAGTGTTATGCTGACAGTTGTCTTGCAGGTTGTTTCATATTTCATGCCCGTACAGCCGTTATGCTAGCTGAGGTATCCGGGGTTTCCAAATAATTTGATGCATCTGCAACTCATTCTTCCTATTCCGATGTCTTTTGGCAAACTAGACACCCAAATTGTTGTGTTGAGGTACCCATTACCTTGACATAGATGTTGAAGTTATTAGGAAACTTGGATATCTCAGAGAACCACCCATTAATCTAGCCATGTTTTGTGTTCCCAATGTGATAATTTTGTCCATCCTTCTCGAAGGTGTTCCATGATGCCATTTAGATAGTAGGTATTCTAAGTCTGGGTTCTTGAACCCATGATTCAATCCACTCATTCCTGTTGATAGTGTTTGCTCATTCCTTTAGGATATTAGTAAGCTTTTTGATAGTCTGCAAAGTTTGTGGTTTATCATTCTTCCAATCCCATGAACTAACCTTTGCAAAGATCACAACAAGAGTGCTCCCAATGAGTTCTCCATTTTACATTATCAATCTACCAATCTTTCCTTTCTGCATGGGTTATTAGGAAGAACTATGTT
This sequence comes from Secale cereale, assembly GCA_902687465.1. Classification (NCBI taxonomy): domain Eukaryota; kingdom Viridiplantae; phylum Streptophyta; class Magnoliopsida; order Poales; family Poaceae; genus Secale; species Secale cereale. The sequence continues at coordinate 395,916,387 of LR738712.1, read as the reverse complement.
GATCCTTGTTCGGCATGCTAATCTATGCATCCACAACTCAGAAAATCATATGTTCTTTGAGTTGTTCCTCCTCGTTTATATTTCGGCCCTCATCTATCAATTAATAGTCACGAATATCTCATGCATGCGTGTGATCGATACTTACTGCTCTTGTAGTCGTCCGGTCATTCTATTTCAGAATGACTAGGAGAAACAAACTCTAGTACCTCATAAATTTTCACCCATGCCATCTATTGAACCTCCTAGACAGAGTCCACACACCCAGAGCACCCGCACTTCCACCGCCGATGCAACCTCGGTGAGCCTCGTGATGGAGTCAAATCCAGTAGATGTCGGGTAGCGGTCTTGAACTGGTATCCCTGGTGCGATGGTAACAGAGACACATAGTTTTAACTAGGCTTGGGCTCTCTCGAAGAAATAATACCCTACGTCTTGCTTTGATAGTATTGATTTCAGGGAGTACAGATAACATGTTGATCTACCACAAGATTGTTGTGTCGTCTACGAGCCCCATACCTCAACTTATGTAGGTACCGATGGTGCCTAGGGTTTACACAAAGGTAATCCTTGTGTAGAAGGCCTCTAAGTTTTAGAATATACACCAAGTCTTCAAAAGCGTGCTTTCTTGGCGCTCCTAGGGCCCACGAACACGGCAAAATAGTAAATGGTCATGGGGGTACTTGCCTTGGGCCCCTGGACGGGAGACGGTGTGGTGAGCACCCCCTAGTCCTGGACACTATCACCCATGACCCTCTGCCATGCGCACCTTGTCCATAGTCTTTCTTGTGCTTGAATACGTCTCCTTGAGCATTTGGTTCGTCCAAAACCGCCCAGAAACATGCAAGTTGTCGACACCCGAAATAGTGCCCCGCCCAAGAACATGCACCTTTTAAGTTATTCAACATAAATCAAGTTTAAACGACCTTATTCTAGATGCGTTCAAACCATGACCCCAAATTGGATATGTATATACACAATTACACAAATGAGGAATTAAACGGACGCACATCACAGTTGTGGCAGAGAAAGATCTGGGGTGCAGGGGTGCCTTTGACACCCCTCCAAAAAAGCACTTTTTTGTTATTATGTATTTAAAACTAAAGTACGATGATATTATAAAATGGTTTGACAAATTTATCATATCTATGGTTCAAATTTTCACATTTTTCAACAGTATGTCAATAACGGTTCATATTTTATAGAAGCCAGAAGGTTAAATTACAAAAAATCTACATACATTGCATCGGTTGAGAGACACCATACCACAAAATAGTAAATGCTAGATTATCACAAAGCTATCTAAAACCTAAACACACCGCACCAGCCTCCTTCTTTTTCGAAAATGGGTGCTTTATTACTTAAAAGGTTTAAGCATTACATCCGGCCTCTGCATAGCTAAGATGCACAAAGCCAACAAAGTCCTCATCAGAGGCCAAAATAAAAGAAGAAGGAAAAAATACAAAGATGAATATCTATATATCTCACCACCCATGATAAACCATAGCTGGCCCAATACTAAGTTCATGCTGCCACCCATGTTGGGTAAAACTATCCCTCGTCGCAGCCTCCAATCATGTACACACCTTCGTAAATAGGCCTCGATTCTCTAGTCGCTGTAGAGAGGACCATAATTGAAGTGTCCCGGTATATCTGTAGATAACCTGCATAAGAGAAGTACTTTTATCGTTAAAATCCTAATCATTTCGACATAGCCAGAGCAACCAAATCATGGCAAGAGCTCCCACCCCGAGAAGAATTCTAAACCTGTGATCAATCCCTGCTACTTCTCGATCTTGCGTTGTATTCCCTCGAAGAGGAAAGGGTGTTGCATCATAGTAGCGTAAGTATTTCCCTCAGTTTTTTAGAACCAAGGTATCAATCCAGTAGGAGACCACGCGCGAGTCCCTCGCACCTGCATAGACAAATAATAACCTCGCAGCCAACGCGATAAGGGGTTGTCAATCCCTTCATGGTCACTTACAAGAGTGAGATCTGATAGATATGATAAGATAATATTTTTGGTATTTTTGGTATAGAAACATAAAGTAAATAATGCAAAGTAAAGTAGATGGAAGATTAATATGATGAGAATAGACCTGGGGGGCATAGATTTCACTAGTGGCTTCTCTCATGAAAGTAGAATTCTACGGTGGGTGAACAAATTACTGTCGAGCAATTGATAGAAAAGCACATAGTTATGAGAATGTCTAGGCATGATCATTGTATATAGGCATCACGTCCGTAACAAGTAGACCGAAATGATTCTGCATCTACTACTATTCCTCCACACATCGACCACTATCCAGAATGCGTCTAGAGTATTAAGTTCATAAGAACAGAGTAACACCTTAAGCAAGATGACATGAGGTAGAGGGATAAACTCAAGCAATATGATATAAACCCCATCTTTGTATCCTCAATGGCAACAATACTATACGTGCCTAGCTGCCCCTACTGTCACTGGGAAAGGACACCGCAAGATTGAACCCAAAGCCAAGCACTTCTCCCATTGCAAGAACTATAGATCTAGTAGGCCAAACCAAACCAATCATTCGAAGAGACTTGCAAGGATATTATAATCATACATAAAATATTTCAGAAAAGAATCCTATATTGTTCATAGATAATCTTGATCATAAACCCACAATTCATCGGATCTCGAAAAAACACACCGCAAAAAGATTACATCGAATAGATCTGCTCGAAGATCGAGGAGACTTTGTATTGAGATCCAAAGAGAGAGAAGAAGCCATCTAGCTAATAACTATGGACCTAAAGGTCTATGTAAACTACTCACAACACATCGGAGAGGCTATGGTGTTGATGTAGAAGCCCTTCGTGATCAATGCCCCCTCCGGTGGATCTCTGGAACAGGTCCCAAGATGGGATCTCATGGGAACAGAAGGTTACGGTGGTGGAATTAGGGTTTCTTCATGCTCCTCGATGTTTTCAGGGTATGTGGATATATATAGGAGGAAAAAGTACGTCGGTGGAGCAACATGGGGCCCACGAGGGTGGGGGTGCGCCTACCCCCATGGGCGCGCCCTGACCCTCGTGGGCACCTCGTTTCTTCTCTGACTTGTACTCCAAGTCTCTCGTGAATATATCGTTCCAAAAATAACTCTCCCAAAGTTTTATTCCGTTTGGACTCCCTTTGATATTCCTTTTCTGCGAAATACTGAAATAGGCAAAAGATAGCAATTTGCACTGGGCCTTGGGTTAGTAGGTTAGTCCCAAAAATAATATAAAAGTGTATAATAAAGCCCATTAAACATCCAAAACAGAATATATAATAGCATGGAACAATAAAAAATTATAGATACATTGGAGACGTATCAATCCCATGTAACCAGTTGCCAAATATATTAGCAACACTACAAGGAGGACACAAGCTAGAAGCTATCTAGATGACTGACCATATAGAACGAGCGTATTTACAATGGATGAAATAATGTTTTATTGTCTCGTCATGCGGACAAAATACACATTGCGTACTTCCATGCCAATTCCTCTTAAAAAGGTTATCTTTAGTAAGACTGACACCACAACGAAGATACCATGCAATGATTTTACTCTTAAGAGGTATCTTCATCTTCCAGATCTTCTTATTTTCATCAACTATCACGTCTGACTGGATCAAAGCTCTACACATAGACTCCACTGAGAATTGTCCATCCCCATGTAGGTTCCAACAAAAGACATCGGGACATTGTGACAATTGTACTCTTGTTAACCGTTGAAGCAGCATGTTCCACGATTGTAGTCTAGGTCCAATTAAATCCCTTATGAATGTCACATTTGGCAGAAATGATTCCAAAACCTTGGAAATAGTTTCACCCTTGTGACGCAAAATATTGTATATAGCTGGATATTGTTCCCTGTGAGTAGCATTACCAATCCACTTATCCTCCAAAAATCTAATTTCCAAGCCGTCCTTAATTGAGAAGGAAACATAGCGAAAGAAATATTTTTTCGTTGCCATTTTTATGGCCCAAAAATGAGAGTCCGCGGGCTTCTAGTTTACTTGGGATACCGCCTTAGAGCTTAATTGGTTTGATGCCAAAAGTTGGCATGCCAATATTTGGTAAATGCCAAATGTTGGCTAGTGATTGGTTGGCCACCAACTTTTCTTATCAATCTCACAAAAAGTAACCAAATTTTGACAACTTTTGATTTTTCCTAATGTTTGCTTGCCAAATATTGGCAATGCCAAATGTTGACATCAAACCAATTATGCTCTTAGAACCCAAATATTTTCTCCTTATGAGGGTTTGCCATACACCATCTTCCGTCAACAACTTAAACACCCATTTCTCGAGGAGGGCCCTATACTTAACCTCAAGGTCATGAATGCCGAAACCGCCTTGTGTCGCGGGGAAACACGGACACCTATGGGGCCTCCAGCCCCTTTGTGGTTCTTCAAGGGGGAGTGGCACGTTGCACAAAGAGCGAAGGGCGTGCAGCAGTGCGCCGATGGTCACACAGATGATTTTTATGCAGGTTCAGGCCGTCGCGAGGCGTAAAACCCTACTTCTGCTTTGGTGGATTGATGGGTGGATTGTGGTGGAAAATGCAACGCTCGTGCCCGCCAAGGGTTGCCTAAGGGCGAGTGGCACTATGCGCATATGTGGGTACAAAGTTCTAGGGTCTGGGTCCCTTCTCTGGCCGCCATGGGCCTCCTTTTATATATTAAGGGGTTACCATAGTGGCAAATCAGTCATTGTGTACTGATTAGATAGCAAACAGTGCTATCATAACTAACTCTATAGACAGGACAAGGCGCATTAAATGCGCCGCTTAGTGTCTTGTCAAGGAGCTTCCAGGCAAGCCTTGTCGGGCCAATACTGCCACCTCCTCACCTGTCTGCTTGAGACGTCGCTGGACGGGTCTCGTCTGCGGGATATTACCTCAGGAAATGACTGGCACATGCCGAATTACGGCCGCTTAGTCATTTGGGTGCTTGACACCGCACCGATTGATGACTTGCATTGCTGTGAGGTGGCGCGGTGGTGCCTCGTTGGGATGATCAGCCCCTCGTGTCCACGGCAGGCTTGCTGGGGGATTCTTGCGGCTTGCCTTTGGAGTAGCCTAGTCCTTGCCGGGCTGGCTTGCCCGGTAAGGGAGGCCTTCTTATTACTGGAGTTTTACTCCTCTGCCTTGGTTTGGTCCTCTTGATCTGCCCCTCGATTTATCAAAGGGCTATCTTCTTCTGCTTGGTCTTGGCCTTGGATGCTGCTAGCTTTGGCTCCGTGCTTGTGTATAGTCTGGGCAACATATGTCCAGGTTTGTTGCATCAGCGGAAGCCACCGAGCCTGGCCTGAACGCGTCGCCGAATGTCGTCGGGGTAGGCTCTACTAAGTACACAGGCAGTGGTCTTGAGCTGGATCGTCTCTGATAATTTTTTCCTGCTTCTTCATTAAATTGTGCTTAAATGAGGGCAGTTTTCGCTTCACCGGGTGTTGTATAATGCCAATTGGTGTGGGGCCATCCCTGTAATGGCCCGTGAATGACATTAACGCATGGGGGAGTAACTGCCAACTCACTCATCCCACCGCATTGATTCCCTCTGCCACGTACGCCGCATGCACTGCGCAGGGTAGGTGATGGAGGCGCGTGGCGTGAAGAGAGTGCTATGATCTGGGCCCGGTCTTCTTGGGTTGGATGAGCGGGACGGTGGCTGCCCTTTGAAGGACCAACCTCCCAGCTCTGGTTTTGATTATAAAAGAGGGGAAGGGGAGGAGCGGAAGGCTCATCCGTGCATCTCCCCTCCCCTGACCCCAGTTTCCCCCTGAAATATGCCAAAGGCAGAGGACTAGTGCCAGCCCCCAGGCTCTAGTAGGGAGTTGATGCTGTCGAATGCTCGTGTCGATGCCCGGGGAGTGAGCCTGGTCCGAGGGCCGAGAGGGCGTGGTGGTCGGCCCGCCCATGGCGTGGTAGGTGTCAAACGTTCCCTGGGTGGCGGAACACTTGCCTCCCTTGCCCAAATTGGCTGCTAAACAACGGACGCTGGCCCCCATTGTGAACCGACTTGGCTGGTCGGCGTGACGACGAAGCGAAGCCTTTGGGGTCACTGGTGCCATTCTGGGGTCCGGTGCTCGAGGTTAGGGGTGACCACAACACCGCTCCTTCCACAGGGACCGGGGCTGATGTCGGAGATGATGACGCCCTCTTGCCCATCAAGGTGGGTGGCGTTGGTCCACATGTGTGCCGGCCATCGCAATCGTCTGCGGCTTATCTGGGGAAGGTGACGGATCATGCCCGTCACCTTGCGCAGCTCCTAAGTGCACGCCACCTGCATGCCATAATGGGCGCTCAGCTCTTTGCGCACTCCCCCAGAGAGGTGATGAAGGGAACAAAATGAGGGAAGACGGAGAAGGGGGGAGGCAGGACGTCAATTCGGAATACGAGAGCACTGGTGACTTTGTCTCGTACTGCCGGCCCGCTGCCGCATCTTTCGTTCTTCCCCTCCCTCCCACAGCACCATCATCACTAGCCTCTCCGAGGCGGTCGCCTGGGAGGGGGTTGCTCTCTTGGTGCCTTTGCCTCCTCCAGCAGTCTTCCAGCCGAGCTCTGGGGATTTTCCCCACCGACGCGTATGCTGGGGCTCCTTGCTGGCCTTGGGGGTGCTGGTTAGAACCTCACCGAGTTGTTCCCCCACCACCCATCCTTCGAAGCCTCGTCACTCCCGATCTCACCAGGCTGCGCATGGCAGCCCCTGACCGGGTCAGCCTGGGCTTCTGCTTGGGTGCTTCTCCCGTCTTCTCCAATTTCCACGGAAGTCCCTAGGAGGAGAGGGAAAAGAAAGGGATCATGGGGCACTTATCTTTTTTCAGTCTAAAATATGGAGGCACTTGCTAAACTTTAGTCTAAATTATGTAATCTTTCTTATCCATGTTTGTGTCATGTAAAGTCTGTACTTGCATATCAGCATATTAATGAAAACGATAGGCTTTGCCCGTTACTTGTGCATGTATGATGTCCATGTAGAGGTGGAATGCCGAGGACCCTCGGTTCGCTGACGCGGGGCTGAGCCTGCCGGGTATTGAACCATAAGGAGGGGCTAGCCCCCCGCCAATCTCTTTCCGCCAAAGGCGACTGCGACTATGATGCCGAAGCAATCATTCAAGCCATAGGACGGGAGCACCTATGCTTCGAAGATGGCGGGGTTTTTCATATGCGCAAGTCTAGTTTTATAGAACATGGATGTGTAAAAAATAGAACTTATCCATTTGGCTTGCTGGGGATTGCACCGTAGCCTTGTCTTCTTTTTCTCCCTTCAGGACCCGGTCCGCGGCAAGAATCCTGCAACTTGATGCAGATGAAGACAATGCCATGCATGATCTTATCTATATGAACATGCTATGCTCATGATATGTTTATGCATGCATGCAATCTTCTTCACCCCCCCTAGCGCTTCGTTTATTTCTCTGGTGCTTAGGGTATGCGCCTTGCTTTGTACAAAGGGTTACATGCAACTGTGGCAAAGCTTGTACAAAAGGGTGGCTGCCGGGGCAGGGCCTGACAACTGTGCCTTACGGGTTGAACTTACAGAGATGCTCAATATTCCATGTGTTTTGCAATTGAATGCCATCTCTGGTCTCTAGACGGATTGCGCCAGGTCTAGTGAGTCGTACTACCCAGTAAGGGCCTTCCTACTTCGGCGCCAGCTTGTTTGTACCCTTGGCGGACTAAATGAGCCTAAGGACAAGCTTGCCTTCCTCAAGACTCCGGGCGTTAACCCTGCAGCTGTGATTGCGAAGCAGGGCATGTTGATAGTGTGCAGCACGCGTAGCAGCCCGGAGACGGTTCTCCTTATGTAGCACATCATCGTCACGCCCGTTCAGTTCCTGCGGTACTTCATCATAGGCAAGCACTCGAGGAGACCCGTAAATGAGTTATGTTGAGATAACTGCTTCTACCCCATAGACTAGGGAGAAGGAGGTCTGTCCGGTGGATCAATTTAGTGTCGTACGGAGGGACCAGAGAACCATCGGCAGCTCATTGATGCATTGCCTGCCACACTTTTGCAGCGTGTCAAATGTTCTTGTGTTGAGACCTCGCAGCACTTCAATGTTCGCCCTCTCAACTTGTCCATTGCTCCTGGGGTGAGCCACTGATGCGAATGAAATCTTGGTACCGAGAGCATGAACATATTGCGTGAAGGTACATCTCGTGAATTGGGTGCCATTGTCGGTGATGATTCGAGTAGGGACTCCAAAGCGACAGACCAATCTTTTCAAGAACTTGACAGCTGACTGAGCTATCACCTTTCTCGTGGGCTCCACTTCCGGGCACTTTGTAAACTTGTCGATTGCAACAAACAATAATTCAATGCCCCCGGCGACACGGGGGAAGGGGCCCATCATGTCGAGCCCTCAGACTGAAAAGGGCCATGATAGAGGGATTGTTTGAAGAGCTTGGGTAGGCTGATTGTTATTCTTGGAATGGAACTGGCAGGCCTGGCATTTGGTGATGAGCTCAACTGCATCTTGGAGGGCGGTGGGCCAATAAAATCCTTGCCGGAAAGCCTTCCCAACCAAAGCCCTCGGTCCAATATGTGAGCCGCACATTCCTTTGTGTATCTCTGCCAGCAATTCCTTTCGTCCTTCCCGGCAAATGCACTTCAATTTCACACCGTTGGGCATTCTTCTGTACAGTGTGTGATCGACGAACAGGTACATACTAGCCCTTTGGGCTACTCTTTCAGCTTCTTTTGTTCTTTGGGAAGTTCTCCAGTTCGGAGAAAATGCACAATGTGTCGTGCCCAAGTTGGAGCATGTGGCTTGGCAACGAGGATCAGCGGCACATCCTCATTTACGGAAGCACACTCCTCGACCAAGGAAACTGGTTCCTTGGAGCGAGGGTATAGCTTCCCGATCGAAGGGGAGTTGTTCCCCGCAAGAATCCTGTCGGGGGTTTCAAAAAACTCTACTGGGCGAGGCTTACTAGAGTCAAGTTTCCTCCTCTTCCGGGCCATTTTTGTCGGGCATACGGAGGGTTGAGTCGGATGTAAAACAAAAGTCCCTTGTTCCACAAGGAGTTTCGACGTAGCACACTTCGACGGGTGATCAGCTATGTTGTTTTCCGCACGGTGCATGTGCTCTGTTTGCAACCCGTCAAAGCACTCGTCCGTCTTCCTAACTTCCACGACGTATGCATCCATCAATGGGCTTTGGTAATCCTTGTTCACTTATCTTACCACCAGCTGTGAATCTCCTCGAATGATTAGCCTCTTGATTCCTAGTTCGGTGGTGATTCTGAGCCCGACAGGAAGTCCCTCGTACTCTGCAGTGTTGTTGGTGGCCTCATCCCGGGGAAAAGGCATTTGGATGACGTACTTGAGGTGCTCCCTGGTAGGAGGAACCAGAAGCATGCCAGCCCTAGACCTCGTAGGGAGAAGCCACCATTCAAGTACATAAGCCAGTCTTGGGGCGCTTCCTTGCCGGGGATAACTATCTCTAGTACCTCTACATCACGAGTTGGTTTCCACTCCGCAATGAACTCTGCTAGTGCTCTGCTCTGGATAGTTATTGTACTCTCAAACTTCAAACCAAAACTGGACAGCTCCAAGGCCCATTCCATAATTCTGTCGGTGGCTTCAGGGTTCCGGAGTATACGTTGCAAGGGTAAGAGGGTGACAACTATGATCTCATGGGCTTGGAAGTAGTGGTGCAGTTTCCTTGAGACCATGATGAGGCCAAAGATCAACTTTTGCACGTCAGAGTACCTTGATATGTCCCCCTGCAGCAAGGATTTGACGAAGTACACTGGGCGCTGCACCACATTCTTCCTTGCCGCGACCATGGAGTTGCCTCCTTTACCCTGATCTTCCTTATCGTGAACTTCCTCCGACGTTGCCGAGATGGGTTCACTTTCCTTCCAAGAGGGGGCTGCGGCAGCTGCTGCCGTGTCATCTATCTCTCGCTGCGCCACCAACGCCATACTAACCACTTGATTGGTTGCCGCTAAGTATAGCAGCAACAGCTGTTGTGGTTTCGGAGCTACCAAGGTGGGAATAGAAGAGAGGTAGTCCTTTAATTATTGTAGCATAGCATCTGCCTCTGAAGTCCACTCCATGGGCCCTACCTTCATCAGGATTTTGAAGAACGACAAGGCACGCTCGATGGACTTTGAAATGAACCTGCTCAACTGTAGGATCGAAGAAGTAGGTCTAGAGGGGGGGGTGATTAGACTACTTGACAATATAAAAATCTGCCTTTTGATTATGCAAAGTTTTGGGCAGTTTCACGATTAAGATTATATCAAGTAACACACTACACATGCAATTCTAGAGTATGGGCAGCGGAAAGTAAATTGCATATATAGTAAAGAGAGGTGGAGAAGATCAAACGCAGTTTGGTGACACGGAGATTTTTGTCGTGGTTCCGATAGGTGGTGCTATCGTACATCTACGTTGATGGAGACTTCAACCCACAGAGGGTAACGGCTGCGCGAGTCCACGGAGGGCTCCACCCACGAAGGGTCCACGAAGAAGCAACCTTGTCTATTCCATCACGGCCTACGCCCACGGAGGACTAGCCTTACTCGGGGTAGATCTTCACGAAGTAGGCGATCTCCTTGCCCTTACAAACTTCTTGGTTCAACTCCACATCTCGAAGACAGAGGCTCCCAAGCGACACCTAACCAATCTAGGAGGCACCACCCTCCAAAAGGTAATAGACGGTGTTGATGATGATGAACTCCTTGCTCTTGTGCTTCAGATGATAATCTCCCCAACACTCAACTCTCCTCACTGATATGGCTGTGGTGGAAGAAGGATTTGAGTGGAAAGCAACTTGGGAAGGCTAGAAATCAAGTTTCATATGGTAGGAATGGAATGGCTTGATCTCAACACAAGGGTAGGTGGTTCACTTCTCAGAAAGTGTATGGTAGGAATGGTGGTACTTTCTGATGGCTCTCCTCACGAATGAAGAGGGGGTGGAGGGGTATATATAGCCTCCACACAAAATCCAACCGTTACACACACATTTGACCAATCTCGGTGAGACCGAAGTGAAAACTCGGTCAGACCGAAAGTTCAAATATAGTGAACGTTGGGATTTTCTGTGGGACCGAAAATACCATCTCGGTGGGACCGAAAGTGTATCTGATATGAACGTTGGAGTTTTCGGTGAGACCGAGAAAGAAAACTCGGTTGGACCGATTTGAGAAAAGACAGGAACATGCCAGAATCGGTGAGACCGAAAATGAATTATCGGTGAGACCGATTTGAGTCAAGACAGAAGCTTGCCCATTTCGGTGAGACCGATAATACAAACTCGGTTATTCCGAAATGATGTGAAATGGTTACAGAAGGTTGGCAGTTCAGTTTCGGTGAGACCGATCTCAAACTCGGTATGACCGATTTTTCTAGGGTTTGGGATATGGCTGAAGTGGTTCATCTCGGTGGGACTGAGTTGGAAGAATCGGTTTGTCCGAGATTACTTATGAGTGTGTTTGGTAGTGAAAGGTGCTGATAGTTGAAGGAGCTAAATCACTAAGCACTTGAGCAACCAGATCATCAACACAACCTCATCCCCTTTTAATAGTATTGGCTTTTCCTATGGACTCAATGTGATCTTTGATCACTAAACCAAAAATAGAGTCTTGAGCTTTTGCCAATGCTTGCCTTAGCATCTGAGGGGTCCACTTCTTCAATCATCTTGCCATACCAATGTGATTGGGTTTCCTGAAACATACTTGATAAAAGTATTAGTCCAACCACAAAGTATGTTGTCATTAATTACCAAAACCACCCAGGGAGCAAATGTGCTTTCAATCTCCCCCTTTTTGGTAATTGATGGCAACACACTGAAATCATACTAAACAAGACATCAAAGCTTATTGAAAGAAAGACAGAATTATCACGAAAGCTTTGACAAGCATGTAGTACACAGGCTCCCCCTACAAGTGTGCAAGATTTTCATAGATTATGGTTTTGGACTACCACAAGCACACAAGAGAGATAACCAAGATGTGCTACATGCAGCTTGGCTATATGCATCAGATCAGAAGAAAAAGGAAGTGAGTGATATTGCATATGTGCATGGTGATTTCTTGCAAACAAGTTTTTACAAGCAAGTCACCATCATGCACATTCTGCAAGATGCATATACTTACCTTGAGGTTCCTTGGCATTTGTACCTGAAGGGATAAACTTGAGAAAACAAGGTTAGATAACACAAGAGTATTCCTTCAACCAACTGCAAGAACATCAAGAGTACCAAGCCAGGGAGAACATGCATAAAGAGTGTCTCATATTGAGCACAAGCTTGAATCAGCAAACATGTCTCCGGAGCTAAAAGATTTTCAATGAACTCTGAGAGATTTTGCTTTTCATAGGATATCAATTGTGACGATTCCTCTAAGTCTTCTCCCCCTAAACTAAAAGATTTCATAAGATACCAATTGTGAGAACAAGGGGTGTGATGGAAAAAGCAAAATCAAAAGAATGATGCCAATTGCAATGTCCAAAGTAAAAGCTTTGATGTGATTCTCTCCCCCTTAAGATAAGATTGCTTTTCTTCTTCCCCTAAGTCTTCTCTTCTCCCCTACTCCCCCTATTCCCCCTAAGTCTTCTCCCCCTTTGACATCAAGTGCCGAAAAGGACAGCAAACTGGGTAGGACAGGAAAGATGGAAAGAAAGAAAGAAAGAAAGAAGGAAGTGGGATCCTTAAGAATCACAACAGGGCGAATAAGAACATTCAGAGAACCAATTTGAGTCTAAATTTGAGTCCTCTCCCTCTTTTAGATTTAAGTCTGAGTGGAGCTGCAGAAGGTGATGTCCTGGAAGATAAATCGGTGACACCGAATGAGATGGATCGGTGGGTCCGAATCCTTTTCGGTTAAACCGAAAGTGTCAGATCGGTGACGCCGAGTTTATTTCAAGGAAAGTACAGAAAGAATTCAGCTCACTCTGCGAGGAAAGTTTCAAAAAGATTTGCAATGAATTTGTAAAAGATTTTCAAGGAATTGATCAGAGCCATAAAAAGATTTCCAGAAGGATATTCATAAAGAAATATAAGAAAAGAAATAAAAGGATTTCTAGATGAAGTTTTTTTTTTTTGTAAAGAAAAACTCAATGAGAGAACATAAGATAAAACAGAAAAACTCCAAAAGCATATGTACTTCATCTAGAAAAAGGTCGGCGACAAAGTCACCTATGTTTGAGTATATTGACTTAGGAGTCAAATGAGGACATTTGATCATAGGTCATACTCATCGTTTAAGCTCGAAATGGGGTTGCCATTTTTCGATTAAGCATTTGATGTGATCACATCTTATGAAGCTGCTTGTACTCATGACTTTGAGTAAGGCTCCTTAAAGATGTGAAGAACATACCTTGGGCTTGTTGATGCTTGGCTCATGTAGGTGAACTTGATGTAGGTGCTCATTGAATGTGAAGTTGGAGCGCCATTTCTACTTGTGTAGTTCATCTTCCTACATGGGTTAGGCAAGCAAGGAAATACTCGAGGATATCCAAGATGACAAGAGTGATATACTAGATGTATAAGATGTCAAAAAGGATATGTGGAATTTTGTTCCTTGAACTCAACATCCCAAAGGGCTAGATACTTGGTCAATGACAAGATTACTCATGATTTGAGTGTGTGGTAATCTTGTGGAATGTAGATCATCCAAGTACCTGCAAAGAGTTAGATGCAATACAAGGAGGCAAATGTGTCCAAGACATATGATCATCATCATAAGAGAAATATCAAGGATTAGTCAAGAGGGCTCATGCCTTGCATGCATCAATGGAGTTATCACTCCAAGTTTGAAGCATCAATGATGTTCAACTCACTCCTCAAGCGACAAAACACTTTCTCATCAAGAGGCTTTGTAAAGATATCAGCAAGTTGTTTGTCAGTGCGAACATGCTTAAGATTAATATCACCCTTGGCAATATGATCACGAATAAAATGGTGACGAACTTCAATATGCTTTGTTCGAGAGTGTTGCACAGGATTGTGTCCAATCTTGATTGCACTCTTATTGTCACAAAGCAAGGGAACACGTCTCACATGTATCCCATAATCCTTAAGCGTTTGTGTCATCCATAGCAATTGAGCACAACACGAACCAGCAGCAATATATTCTGCTTCGGCAGTGGATAATGATACCGAATTTTGTTTCTTGGAGGACCAAGATACAAGGGATCGACCAAGGAATTGACATGTACCCGAAGTTGACTTTCTATCAACCTTGTCACCGGCATAGTCCGAGTCGGAATAGCCAACAAGATCAAAAGAGGCCCTCTTAGGATACCAAATGCCAAAGTTTGGTGTGTGTATCAAGTATCTCACTATCCTTTTAACAACTTTAAGATGACATTCTTTAGGGGCTGCTTGATATCGCGCACACATGCATACACTCTACATTATGTCAGGACGAGAAGCACAAAGATATAGTAGAGAACCAATCATAGATCGGTAAACCCTTTGATCAACGGGTTCTCCATCTTTTGTCAAGTCATTATGTCCACTAGTAGGCATGGGGGTACTCATACCTTTGCTTTCTTGCATGTTGAACTTCTTGAAGAGATCCTTGGTGTACTTTGTTTGTGAGACAAAAGTACCCTCCTTAGATTGCTTGATTTGCAACCCAAGGAAGAATTTGAGTTCACACATCATGGACATTTCATACTTCTCCGACATGAGCTGTCCAAACTTCTTGCTAAAATGGGGGTTAGTTGAACCAAAGATGATATCATCAACATATATTTGGCACACAAATAGTTCACCATTAACCCTTTTCGTGAACAGCGTTGAGTCTATCTTTCCAATCTCAAAGCCTTTTTCAAGAAGAAAGCTAGTTAAGCATTTGTACCAAGCTCTAGGTGCTTGTTTAAGACCATAAAGAGCTTTGTGCAACTTGTAAACATGATTAGGCTTTTTGGGATTCACAAATCCGGGAGGTTGTTTTACAAATACTTCCTCCTCAATTTCACCATTTAGAAAAGCACTTTTGATGTCCATTTGATAGAGAGTAATATCATGGTGATTGGCATAAGCAAGAAGAATGCGAATGGACTCAAGTCTAGCAACGGGGGCATAGGTCTCACCATAGTCCATACCTTCGACTTGTGTGTAACCTTGAGCTACGAGACGAGCCTTGTTGCGGATGACTTGTCCATCTTCATCTTGCTTGTTCCGAAACACCCATTTGGTTCCAATGATGTTTTGATCATCGTTGGGCTTCTCTACCAAAGTCCATACTTTGTTCCTCTCGAAGTTGTGTAGTTCTTCGTGCATAGCGTTCACCCAATCCGGGTCTTTAAGTGCTTCTTCTACCTTCATAGGTTCAATACTAGAGATAAATGAGTAATGCTCACAAAAGTTAGCTAAGCGAGTTTTAGAGCGAGTAATTCTCCCGGAGTTGATGTCGTTCATCATTTGTTCCACGGGATGATTCTTCTTGACTCTTGCTCGAACTCGGGATAGCTTTTGTTGATGTTGTGGCTCAGCTTCCTCATCATCTTCATCTTACTCTTCTTCTTCTTCTTCATTGTTGTCGGTGTTGTCTTGAGATGGTGGAGAAGGAGGTTGTGGTGGATCTTCTTGTTGCATTTCCTCATCTTGGTGAGTTCCACTTGTGGAGGCCTCCATGTTGCCTTGAGGTTCATCTCGCCATGAGGTAGGTGGCTCCACATATGTAGATGAGGTACTCTCCTTCACTTCCATGGGACGGATCTTCCCGATAGATAAATCTTGGATTGCTTCCGATGGGTCCTTGTCTCCTACATCGATAGGCATTTGCTCTACTTGCGAGCCATTAGATTCATCAAACTTCACGTCTACCGTCTCTTCAACCTTTCGGGTGAAATTATTGTAGACACGGTAGGTGTGGGAGTTTGATCCATAACCAAGAAGAAAGCCTTCATGAGATTTAGGAGCAAATTTAGATCGACGATGCTTATCAAGGATATAGCATTTTGAACCAAAGACACGAAAGTATCCCACTTGGGGTTTGTTACCGGTGAGAAGCTCGTATGATGTCTTGCCGAGAAGCTTATGAAGATAAAGCCTGTTGATAGCATGACAAGCTGTCTCGACCGCTTCTCCCCAAAAATGTTTCGGTGTCTTGTATTCATCAAGCATCGTTCTTGCCATCTCAATGAGCGTTCGGTTCTTCCTCTCAACAACTCCATTTTGTTGAGGAGTGTACATAGCCGAGAACTCATGTAGAATTCCTTCCTCATCGAGAAAAGAGTCTACATTGGCGTTCTTGAACTCCGTTCCATTGTCACTCCGAACTTTCTTGATCTTCACCTCAAATTGATTTTGGGCCTTTTTGGCAAAGGTCTTGAAGATCCTCTGAACCTGCGATTTATCATCAAGGAAAAATACCCACGTAAATCTGGAATAATCATCAACTATAACTAGACCAAAGGAGTTACCACCAAGGCTTTTGTAAGCATTGGGACCGAAGAGATCCATATGAAGAAGCTCAAGCGGTCTCCTAGTGGTCATGATGTTTTTCACGGGATGACTTCCACCAACTTGTTTTCCTGCTTGACAAGCACTACAAAGTCTATCTTTGTCAAAGAAAACATCTTTAACACCAAGAATATGATCACCTTTGATTAGCTTGTCTAGGTTACGCATACCAACATGTCCTAGCCTTCTATGCCATAACCAACCTTTAGAGGATTTAGCAATGAAGCAAGCTCTAGGTTGGGCTTTCTTAGTGAAATCAACAATATATAGATCACCTCTACGAATGCCAGTAAAGGCCATGTTTTGATTATCACGACGAAAGACTTGGCAATCTACTTTGGTAAATAGCACATTGAATCCAAAGTCAGCTAATCTAGACACGGAAAGTAAATTGTATCCAAGAGATTCTACAAGCATGACATTTTGAATAGAGCTATCATGAGATATGGCCACCTTACCAAGGCCAAGTACCTTACCCTTGGAGTTGTCTCCAAAAGTCACATACTTGCGTGGACCATCGTTCTTTGCAAGCTCTTGAAACATGTCTTTGTCTCCGGTCATGTGATCGGTGCATCCACTATCAAGAATCCACTCTTTTCCGCCGGACATGTAGTCTCTCATATTTGCCATAAGATTGAGACTCTTCATGACCTTGTCTAGCTCGGTGTCCGAATCGGAGTAATCATCATCATGCTCATGCTCATCATCATATTGACCCATAGATTGTTCATCATCAACACCTAGGTCAATTTGATAAGTATTTGCATTAGTTTGGTTAATGGAACAATAATCTTCGGAATGCAATGCAAGAGCATTTCTAATGATAATATTGATAAGACTGGGATCACCCTTCTTTTTCATAAGATCACGAAGCTCAAAGAAGCATTTATCAAAGTTAGGATCATTGGGGTGCAACTTATCAAATTCAATAGTCTTGTGTAGATTTCATCAAGACTTCTCAACGAGTAGTCCGGATAGAGTTCTTCCAAGAATTTCCACATAGCATAGGCACACTCAAAGTTTGTAACAAGATTAAGCAAGTCATCAGGTAACCCTCTAATGATAAGATTTACAGTTCTAAGGTTACGAAGCAAATCAAGCTCTTCATCCATGGTAGGGTGCAAGGGATCAACAGGAGGTACATAAGGGGTTTCAACATATTTGCACAAATTGTACATTTTAAAGATACTAAGCATTTCAACCCTCCAAGAGTTATAGAACCTTCCATCAAGAACAGGCACTCTATGGCTAACACTCCCATCCGTAGACACGTCCATCTTCCTCCAATGGTGTGTAAACCAAAGCAATGGAGACCAAAGCTCTGATACCAATTGTAGGATCGAAGAAGTAGGTCTAGAGGGGGGGTAATTAGACTACTTGACAATATAAAAATCTGCCTTTTGATTATGCAAAGTTTTGGGCAGTTTCACAATTAAGATTATATCAAGTAACACACTACACATGCAATTCTAGAGTATGGGCAGCGGAAAGTAAATTGTATATATAGTAAGGAGAGGTGGAGAAGATCAAACGCAGTTTGGTGACACGGAGATTTTTGTCGTGGTTCCGATAGGTGGTGCTATCGTACATCCACGTTGATGGAGACTTCAACCCACAGAGGGTAACGGCTGCGCGAGTCCACGGAGGGCTCCACCCACGAAGGGTCCACGAAGAAGCAACCTTGTCTATTCCATCACGGCCTACGCCCACGGAGGACTAGCCTTACTCGGGGTAGATCTTCACGAAGTAGGCGATCTCCTTGCCCTTACAAACTTCTTGGTTCAACTCCACATCTCGAAGACAGAGGCTCCCAAGCGACACCTAACCAATCTAGGAGGCACCACCCTCCAAAAGGTAATAGACGGTGTTGATGATGATGAACTCCTTGCTCTTGTGCTTCAGATGATAATCTCCCCAACACTCAACTCTCCTCACTGATATGGCTGTGGTGGAAGAAGGATTTGAGTGGAAAGCAACTTGGGAAGGCTAGAAATCAAGTTTCATATGGTAGGAATGGAATGGCTTGATCTCAACACAAGGGTAGGTGGTTCACTTCTCAGAAAGTGTATGGTAGGAATGGTGGTACTTTCTGATGGCTCTCCTCACGAATGAAGAGGGGGTGGAGGGGTATATATAGCCTCCACACAAAATCCAACCGTTACACACACATTTGACCAATCTCGGTGAGACCGAAGTGAAAACTCGGTCAGACCGAAAGTTCAAATATAGTGAACGTTGGGATTTTCTGTGGGACCGAAAATACCATCTCGGTGGGACCGAAAGTGTATCTGATATGAACGTTGGAGTTTTCGGTGAGACCGAGAAAGAAAACTCGGTTGGACCGATTTGAGAAAAGACAGGAACATGCCAGAATCGGTGAGACCGAAAATGAATTATCGGTGAGACCGATTTGAGTCAAGACAGAAGCTTGCCCATTTCGGTGAGACCGATAATACAAACTCGGTTATTCCGAAATGATGTGAAATGGTTACAGAAGGTTGGCAGTTCAGTTTCGGTGAGACCGATCTCAAACTCGGTATGACCGATTTTTCTAGGGTTTGGGATATGGCTGAAGTGGTTCATCTCGGTGGGACTGAGTTGGAAGAATCGGTTTGTCCGAGATTACTTATGAGTGTGTTTGGTAGTGAAAGGTGCTGATAGTTGAAGGAGCTAAATCACTAAGCACTTGAGCAACCAGATCATCAACACAACCTCATCCCCTTTTAATAGTATTGGCTTTTCCTATGGACTCAATGTGATCTTTGATCACTAAACCAAAAATAGAGTCTTGAGCTTTTGCCAATGCTTGCCTTAGCATCTGAGGGGTCCACTTCTTCAATCATCTTGCCATACCAATGTGATTGGGTTTCCTGAAACATACTTGATAAAAGTATTAGTCCAACCACAAAGTATGTTGTCATTAATTACCAAAACCACCCAGGGAGCAAATGTGCTTTCATCAACGCGACAACACATCCAGTCAGACGTCTCACATCATTAACTATCTTGGGTGCCTGAATCTACTCGATGACCTTGATCTTGTTGGGATTGGACTCTATCCCCCGGTGGGACATGAAGAAACCAAGTAGCTTGCCAGAAGGGGCGCTGAAAGTGCATTATATCGACTAGAGGGGGGGTGAATAGGCGATTTTTACAAATTCGTCACTAAGGAAATTCTAGCAGAGGAATTTCCTAAGCAATGAACAACTTAGCAACAGAATAGATACTCAACTGCATGCATAAAAAGACACTGGCATGGTCATCATGATGAAATGAAAGCAAGCACAGAGTACAAGTAGCGTGTAAACATGATAAGCAGGCTGAGGACTAAGGACTGAAGAAATTGGGTTGAGGAAATTGAGAAAGTCTTCAGTCAAAGTCTTCAAACAGTACAAATCAAGTTCATCAACACATGAATGAGTAAATGAAAGGGTTGAGGAAATAGAACCATTAGGCTTGATGAAGACAATGATTTGTTTGACCAGTTCCAACTGTTGTGACAGTTGTACGTCTGGTTAGGGCGGCTAGGTATTCAAACCTGAGGACACACAGTCCCGGACACCCAGTCCTAGACAAATGGTCCAAGACACCAAGTCCTCACCGTATTCCCCTTGAGCTAAGGTCACACAGACCTCGCTCAATCACTCGTGGTAAGTCTTCATATGTGACTTCCAAACCTTCACAGACTTGGTCACTCGGCGATGCACAATTCTTCTTGGATGCTCGAGACCATTTGATGCCTAACCGTCTGGAAGAACACAGTCTTCAAAGGTAACAAGCATCGGCTCCACAAAGGAACACTCCTTCAGTGATGCTCAATCACTTTGGGGTTTTAGGTGTTTGGGATTGGGTTTTTTCCTCACTTGATGATTTGCGCTCAAAGTCCTCGGAGGATGGGTTGCTCTAATGCCAAGTGTCAGTTTCTCTCGGAGCAGCCAACAAACTAGTGGTTGTAGGGGGCGGCTATTTATAGCCTAGGGAGCATCCCGACATGATATGACATAAATTCCCTTATATGATATGACCGTTAGGTGGATAAGATATTTTGGGACAACTGGCGCATAGCACAGCAACGGTCGGAAATTGAGCTACCAAATTCCATAGGGCTATCATGTTCCTCACTTGTAGGCAATCCACACTGGCGAATTCCTAACTCCTAGGTCAGGACAAATTCCTCAGAGACCAGAAGAACTTTGTCTCTATCACTGAAGAAATTGACTGAACTGTATTAGATTTCCAATGGCTTCACTTGAAAGGATTGGGTAGTGTAGGCTTTGAGTTGAGCATCACTTGAAAATATGTTTCCTTAGTTTTACCTTGACCCCTTTTAACAATACCATGTTTCCTATGACTTAAGAAAGAGAAAATGAAACTACGAAACAAAAGTCTTCACGCTTCATAATCCTCGCATGAATATCTAAGTCTTCAAGGTCACACCAATTTCCTCAGTTTCAAAGTCTTCCCCGCCCCGTGGCTCTTCTCCCGGCTGCACCGACCCGCATCACCGCTACGCCGCCCCTTCGGGCCGTAGTGCGCGGCCCGCGGTCCCCCGCCGCCCCAAGGCTGTCCACTCCAGGCCGTCCAGTGGCTGCACCGAACCTTGCGCCGCCGCTACGTCGCTCCATCGGGCCGTAGCGAGTGTGACACGTGATCCACGCCGCCGTCCCGAGGCCATCCCCACGGTTGCAACAAGTCGAGCTCCGCCGTTGTGCCGCCCCTTTCGGGTCGTAGCGCCATGGCCCGCGGTCCCTACCGCCGTCCCGAGGTCTTCTGCCATCACCCTGACCTGCCCGCCGCCGCTGCGTCGCCCCTTCGGGTCGTAGCACCGCAGCCCGCGGTCCCCCGCCTTCTCCGCGCGTCGACCTCCCGTGGTATGCGCCGCGCCACCTCCGTTGGCACGAGAACATCACCATCCACGCCGGTCATCGTCAAGCTACCGGGTTCTTCGCCTACTTCGGGCATCGCCGCCGCGCTCCTAACCTAGCCGCCGCCATCAGGCCGCCGCCGCTCTTCTTCGGTCGCCGCCGCCACTACCCCTGTAGCCGCCGCAGCCGCCCGTCCACCCCCTTCGTCTTCGACCAGCACCAGCCCGTCGCCAGCGTCGTCGTCATCTACCCCGACCACTTCGTCTACTCCGACCACCGCGGGCGACATCGGCCTCGCGCTGATTGGTGCCGCGACCGTCGTCGAGTCCTTCTGGGCTGGCCTCTTCGACTTCTCCGACATGGCGCACAGCTCGTGCAGGTCCTCGTCTTACGCATGCCGGTGCTGGCAACACCGATGCGTGCCTTCATCTACGATGTGTCCCCCGGGCCTGGCAAGCCTGGTGCGGCGCTTTGTCAACTTTGTCTTCGTCCGTCTACGCATGCTCGGTGCTGGCAACACCGATGTGTGCCTTCGTCCATGATGTGTCCTCGGGCTTGGCAAACCCGCCGCGACACGTCGTCAACACCGTATTCCTCCCGACGCACCACTAATTTGACACCACTGCGCCCATACTAACTCGGCGCTTCCTTGCGCCCGCGGCTCCACGATGACTTCCTCGACACCGACTACCCCGACTCGACATCGACCACGGCATTCTTTGCATGGCTACTTCGACTACGGCTACACCACCTACGCTCTCGGCTACATCGACAAACGGCACAAAGGGCTACCGCCTGCTTGAGCAACCTCGTTGGTTTTCACTCCAGCCACGACTCCGCGATGAATCGATAGTTACGACTGTGGGGAGTGTCCGTTGGCTTGCCTTCGGATTCTTCTCCAGTCTCACCGTCTGTGTCGCTACCATTGTGACTGCGGGGGGATGTTGAGTATAAGGATTATTAGGAAGTATAGGATAGACTAGGATTTGGTCCTGCCTTATCTTGTACTCCAAGTTGGTCTTTGTACTCCTATATATATATATGCCCACGAGGCTCAAGCAATACAACAACTATTCCACCAAACCTCTCTCTCCCTTCTAACAGGCGCCATCAACAGCCTGCTCGCCAAGACAGGGGTGCGGGCCAAGGACATAAGGGTCATCAACTACAACCTCTTCAACCCGACGTTGTCGCTCTCCGCCGTGGTCGTCAACAACTATAAGATCCGCAGTAACATCGCTAGCTACATCCTCGGCGGCATGGGTTGCAACGCCGGGCTCATCTCCATCAACCTGGCCAAGCAGGTACTCCAAGTAATCATACCACTCCTCGACTACGTAGTGTTAATTTCGTGCTGGGTTAGGGAGGTTCAGCGACCACAGGTGGTGGCTGCGTGCTCGCATGTCAACCGATGGTTGGGTAGATGGACGGAGTGGATCAAACCCAGTGAGCGGTTGAGAAGGTAGAGCAAAATTTGGCTTAGTTTGACTTGTCATCTAGTTGTCTACATTTTCTGACATATATTAGTATTATACCCATGCTATCATTGTCAACATTCGTTGCTGCTATACATGTTGGATTACAACATCTACGGAGGAGTGAGATATTATCCTGGAACATTCATAGTTGGTGGTTAGGCTGGCCATAGCGGTGAGTAACTTATACTACTGTTGTGTACATGACACTAGTCTAAGTTACTATCTTCATAGTGCAAAGTAAAATAGCACAATAGTGTCATAGGTGTCTTCATTTAATAGCTTGTAGACTATCTTGTCTTAGGAAGCGTTATGTTCTACTACCTCCGTCCTGGTTTATTAGTCCCCATAGTATTTTGTGTCAAATTTTGACCATACATTTAACTAAATAAATAATAATGCATGTCAGAAAAAATTATATCTATGGATTTGTATTCAAACATAGTTTCTAGTGATATTATTTTTATTTACATGTGTTAACATTTTGTTAGTGAAATCTAAGGTCAAAGTTTGGCACAAAATACTAGGGAGACCAATGAATCAGGACGAGGTAGTACTAAGGCTGGTCATAGTGGGGAGTAACTTATACTTGTGTTATGCGTATGACACTAGTCTAAGTTACTACCTTGATAGTACAAAGTAACATAGTAGTAGTGTCATATATAGTTTCATTTATTAGTTTGTAGGCTCATCCTATCTAGGGAAGCGCTATGTTACAGTAATATATTATGTTACGACTTCTCATTAACTACTTGTCACATAAGCAAAAAATTCTTGGAGTGCGCTATGTTACTTGCTAAGTTACTCCCACTATAACTAGTATAACATATTATGTTACCACTTCTAACTAACTACTTGCCACATAAGAAAAAAATATCGAAGTGCGCTTTGTTACTACCTAAGTTAGTCCCACTATGACTAGCCTTAGGTATTATTTGTAATTTCAGTTGTAGTAAGTCAGTGACAATAAGAATCTTAATCTCGTTGAACAGAGATCTATCTGTATCGTTGATTAATTTGTTGACTACCTGAGGAACTAATTTTTTCTATTTGGTGGTAGTGCAAACCTTGCGTGCTTTGTGCATTGTTGTTAGTAAGATGAAAACATCCCACTAATTAGCACCCAGCCACTGCTCCTATAGCACTTGTACGTGTACTGATGGAAACATGTACTATTGGTGCACCAGCTCGGGAGCGAATGTTTCTGTTTCATTCGCTTGTCCTCCCGAAATGGTCCAGGTTGTTAGAGTTGTGTCAAATATTGTGTACAAGGTAGGTTACAGTTGGACTCTGAGTAGTATTGTGTTTAGATAGGATATGGAGTCGTGTCCTAATAGGGCACTTGTATCCTAGGCCTCTCTTATATAGCGAGGGTAGACACACGATGTAACCTATACCAACATAATAGCACAAGAACGCAGGGGAAGCCGATGGCATGTGCCGGCGTCCAGGGCGACCTGGTGCGGTATTGTAGAGGTATCATGGGGAGGAGCGCCCATAGTGAAGCCCCGGGGATGTAGCCATATAGGTGAACCTCGTTAACAAATCTCGGTGTCTTGCTCGTATGATTGCTTGGTCCTCGAAAGATCGACGGTATGCCTCGGATTTATTCTAACAAGTGGTATCATGAGATAGGTTGTTCGGAGGCTGGAGATCGTGTTGATTGGGAGGAAGGATTGATTTTCTAGGTCAGTATCGTCTACACAGAAGTTGTCGTAATACAATATGTGTTGCACGATTGAGATCAACCGGAAGATGTCAGGCAAACAACAGTCTCGGCGATTTGCGGTCAAAATCAGATCAGATGGCTCGGCAGCGGTTCTTGGCTCGCCACTTGGAAGCCTCCTCGAAGGAGCACGTGGCTGGCCGAGCCTTGTGCGAGGCGCGTGCTGTGGCAGCAGGCTTTGAGCATGGAGTGCTAGCGATGCTGGCCCATGTTGGAGGCGTGAGCGTGTGGAGGCGCGACTGCCAAGCTAGGCTGCTCGGGAACACGTACAATGTTGGAGACGTAGTGAGATTTGTTTGGACCAAAAGTGGACCGAGTCCATGTATGACACGGAGATTGGAAGGCAAATCAATTGGCGAAAGAAATCTATCAAGGGATATGACGAAGTTACAGACCTAGGGTAGGGTCACAAGCCTGATCAAGGTACCCCACCCAAGGTCACTACCCTAGAAGATCAAAAGACAAGACCTATGAAAGTGGAGGCAGTCGACTGAGACGGTCCAAGAAGACACTCCACTCGACTGACTCTCATACGCAAGACGACTCAACTCCACTCAACCGATCCAGGCACTCGACTTCAGAAGGTCAAACACCACTTGGAACAGCAACGGTCCTGTATTTACTCGCTGTAGTAAACACCTTAATTATCCTTTACTACAGGCGTTACCAGTAACGCCTGCCTTAATGTACATTGAACCCTTAGTAACGTGGAGCATGGCTGGGGTCCTGGTACACTATATAAGCCACCCCCCTCCTCCAGTACAAGGGTTCGCACCTCTGTAACACACGCATACACATATCAGTCGACCAAGCCTCCGGGCACCGAGACGTAGGGCTATTACTTCCTCCGAGAAGGGCCTGAACTCGCTAACACCTTGTGTACAACCTCACCATAGCTAGAACCTTGCCTCTCCATTCGTACCCCCTACCCTTACTGTCAGACTTAGAACCACGATAGTTGGCGCCCTCCGTGGGGCAAGGCGTCTTAGCGACATCTGGTGAAGTTGCAATTCCTCCTCCGGCCACTTTCATCATGGTGTCAGGCGGTGGTTTGGCGTTGGGCAACGAGGTCCGGCTCGGCGCACTAGTCTTCATTGCCGACGACTCCGCATGGCTCCAGGAAGCCCCTCTCGACATCGAGGCTCTGCCCGCCCGGGGAACCGCGCACTTTCGCGCCGGCGCCGGTGGCGTACTCCTGCTGCAGCCATCGACTCAGTACTCATCATCCCCCATCTCCGCCGGACGCCGCGGAAAACGATCCGGTCGTTCGCGGCTCCAGCGATGGGTGGAACACGCGGTGGCCCGCCAAACGGCCACCCCTCAAGTTGCGGCCATTGAGCCCGACGGTTACCTTTATGGGCCGGCCAGCCAGTCGACCGGGCTTGAAGATTCCGTTTCCGAGTGCGGGAGCAGCGATCCCACGGCGGAAATCCTCATGGTTGATTCGCGCAGCAGCCCGCCAGGTTTTCCTCGCGTCGAGAACGGCGGCAGCGGCGGCGATCGAGCGCACGACAACGACGGTTACATCCCTCAGCCCCTCACCTCCGAGCAAAGGGATGAGCTTTGTCGCCGCAACGGAGATGCACTCTTCACTCCCATCGTGGGAGATTCCCCAGAGGCTCTGGCCCTCGAAGCCACACGCTTGGCCACCTTGGTCGAGCGCGCGCGCTTAGAAAACATCCAACGCTCACTCGACGAGTAGGCCCGCCGACTGGTCCCCGAGTCCAGTCGACGGCCGCGGAAATCGCGTCAGCGCGAGACTCAGGTGTTTCGCACACCAGTCCAAAACCTCGAGGCCGTGGCTCGTATCGTGGAGTCGATTCAACCCTCCCAGTCGGAAGCTGGGAGAGGTCTTCAGCAGATCCGAGCTTTGCTCCGAACGGCTGAAGAACAAAACACGGTTGTTTCTCAGTCGCGCAACAGAATGCACAGCAGATCGGTGGCTGCAGACACCGTATGGTCGGCCCATAGTCCAAGATCGCCCCCGAGGCGTGAGGAACGTGGCCCGCGGCAAGACCGGCATCTGGGTCGGAACGACGATACACTCGACCGTCTACACAGACGCTACGACCGCCGTCGAGCGCCTACCCCTCCTCCGGGAAGTGGGTCACACTCGCCCCAGCGGCCCGTGGGCAGGTGCCTGCGAGACGACGAGCGGAGGATTCCCCCAGATCCCCGGCGGCCAGGTTTCGATTCAAGGTCCATCCTTGTGCAAGGTCAAGTCGACCGTAATCGAGCATCCAGAGACGAGCGAGGCGGAGACCAACCAAGTGGCAGCCGAACGCCGGCCTCTGGGCCTGAATGTTTCTGTAGTGCTATCAGAGCCGCGGAGATCCCCCCTAACTTCAGGCTGGCGGCCGGAGTAAGCAAGTTCACCGGTAAGTCGAAGCCGGACACTTGGCTGGAAGACTACCGAGTGGCCGTATAGATCGGAGGCGGTAACGACGACGTGGCCATGAAGCACCTCCCCCTGATGCTGGGAGGCTCCGCTCGGGCGTGGCTCAATCAGTTGGCCCCCAAGAGTATTTACAGTTGGGAAAAGCTCGCTCGGGTTTTCGTTCGGACCTTCGAATGCACCTGCAAGCGACCCGCTGGACTCGCAGAGCTTCAGCACTGCACGCAGAAGCCGAGTGAAACTTTGAGGGACTACATTCAGCGATGGACCACTTTGCATCACAAGGTGGAATACGTGTCTGAGCACCAGGCGATGTGCGCTTTCAAGGAAGGCGTACGTAACCGAGAGTTAAATCTGAAGTTTGGCTGAACAGGTGACATGTCCCTGTCACGGATGATGGAGATTGCCAGTCGGTATGCCAACGGTGAGGAGGCCGATCGGCTTCGCAGCGGCAAGAAACCAGTCGGGCAGGATGAGCAGAATTCCAATCGGAAGAACAAGCGCAAGGCCCACCCAGCCGCTTAGGGAGAGGCTGTGGTGGTTAATCAAGGAAAGGGCAAAGGGAAGCCAAAAGGCTCCTGGGCCCCCAAGAAAGGAAAGGGTCAGGCTGGAGATGATATGCTCGACCAGCCGTGCCCCATACACACGAAGAAAGATGAAGAGGAAAACTTGGTGTATCCCAAGCACACCACTCGGCAGTGTCGGCTCTTGATCCAGAGTTTCCAGAAAGATCAGTCGACTGAGAAAGGGAAGGAATCAGAAGAGTCCGAAGACAAGGAAGGGGACAGAGGATACCCCCGTATCAACTCCACTTTGGTGATTTTCGCGGACGTCGAGAGCAAAAGTCGACTGAAAATCATCAATAGAGAAGTAAACATGGTTGCCCCGGCGGCCCCCACGTTCTTGAAATGGTCAAAGAGCCCCATCACATTTGACCAGTCCGATCACCCAGCGCACATTTCCACCCCTGGGCGGCAGGCACTGGTGGTCGACCCAGTTATCGAAGGCACGCGCCTGACCAGAGTTCTGATGGATGGGGGCAGTGGCTTGAATATCTTGTATGCAGCAACCCTCCGGGATATGGGCATTCCGATGTCCAAGCTGAGGGAAAGTAACATGAGGTTCCACGGGGTAATCCCCGGGAAGAAAGCCGACTCACTTGGCCAGATCTCACTCGACGTAGTCTTTGGTGAGTCCAAGAACTACCGAAAGGAGAAGCTGACGTTCGAAGTGGTGGACTTCAACAACGCCTATCACGCCATCCTAGGTAGGCCCGCCTACGCCAGGTTCATGGCTCGACCATGTTACGTCTACCTCAAGCTAAAGATGCCAGGACCCAACGGCATCATAACCGTCACTAGGAACCAGTAGAAAGCGGAAGAATGCTTCCATAAAGGCTCGAAGATCGCCGACGAGCAAATGGCAGCAGTAGAGATGGAGGAGTACCAAAAGAGAGTGGATCCGAGTGACCTGCTAAGGGCGAAGAAGCCGGCTTCCGAGTCAGCTTTCCAGTCGGCCGGAGACACGAAACCTGTGCACATCCACCCCACCGACCCCAACGCAGCGCCGACCCACATCTCCACCACACTCGACAGCAAATAGGAAGAAGCGCTCATCCAGTTCCTCCGTGAGAACTGGGACATCTTTGCATGGAAACCATCAGACTTGCCGGGTGTGCCCAGGGGGCTGGCTGAGCACCATTTGCGAGTCGACCCTAAAGTGAAACCTGTGAAGGAACATCTCCGTCGATCCGCTGCGGAGAAGCAAAAGGCGATTGCCGAAGAAGTGGCTCGACTCCTAGCAGCGGAGTTTATCCGCGAGATATACCACTCCGAGTGGCTCGCCAACGTTGTCATGGTCCCCAAGAAGGACAAGTCTCTCCGCATGTGCATCGATTTCAAGCACATCAATCGGGCCTGCCCAAAAGATCATTTTCCTCTTCCCCGCATCGATCAGATAGTCGACTCGACTGCGGGATGTGAACGTTTGTCCTTCCTGGACGCGTATTCCGGGTACCATCAGATCCGTCTGTATGGACCCGAGGAGATCAAGACAACTTTCATCACCCCCTTCGGGTGTTTTTGTTATGTCACCATGCCTTTCGGCCTCAAAAATGCCAGCGCTACCTTCATGCGCATGATCCAGAAGTGCTTGATAAAGCAAATCAGTCGGAACGCCGAGGCATACATGGATGACATTGTGGTCAAGTCATGGAAAGGTTCTGACCTACTGACTGACCTCGCTGAGAAATTCGCAAGCCTCCGGAGCTACGATATCTAGCTCAACCCGTCAAAGTGTACATTTGGAGTTCCGAACGGGGAATCGACGCCAACCCAGAGAACGTCAGCACCAACCTCTGAATGAAACGCCCCGAGTGTATACACGACGTCCAGAAGCTTACTGGTTGCTTGGCCGCATTGAGTCGATTCATTTCTCGTCTTGGTGAGAAGGCACTGCCTCTCTACCGACTCATGAAGAAATCCGACAAGTTCGAGTGGAATCCCGAAGCCGAAGCAGCATTTGAAGAACTCAAAGCCCTGCTGTCCACCCAGCCAGTGCTAGCTGCCCCAGTCAGCGGAGAGCCTCTTCTGCTGTATATTGCTGCCACCGGACAAGTCGTCGGTACAGTACTCACGGTCGAGCGGGAAGAAGAGGGCAAGGCATACAAGGTCCAACGCCCGGTCTATTATATATCCGAAGTTTTGACTCCCTCCAAGAAAAGGTATCCACATTACCAAAAGCTTGTGTACGGGATTTACTTGACCGCAAAAAAGGTTGCCCATTACTTCTCTGACCATTCGATCTCAGTCGTCAGTGACGCCCCACTATCAGAGATAGTAAACAACCGATATGCAACCGGTCGAGTGGCAAAATGGGCGATTGAACTTCTTCCGTTAGATATCAAGTTTGAAGCGAAGAAAGCCATCAAGTCTCAGGCCATAGCGGATTTTGTGGCTGAGTGGATAGAACAAGAGCTGCCAACTCAAGTCCGGTCGGACCATTGGACTATGTTATTCGATGGGTCCAAGATGCTGAACGGATCCGGCGCAGGCATGGTCCTGGTCTCTCCCAGGGGCGACAAGCTCAGCTATGTCCTTCAGATCCATTTCGATTCATCAAACAACGAGGCCGAATACGAAGCACATTTGTATGGGTTGCGTATGGCCATCTCACTCGGTGTCCGTCGCCTGATGGTCTACGGCGATTCCGACCTGGTGGTGAACCAAGTGACGAAAGAATGGGACGTCAGGAGACCGGCAATGACCAGTTATTGCAGTGCAGTGCGGAAGCTTGGAAAGAAATTCGAAGTCTTAGAGCTCCATCATGTGCCCAGAGCAAAGAATCAGCTAGTCGATGAGCTCGCAAAAATTGGGTCGACTCGGAGGTCTATAGCCAAGAATGTGTTCCTGGAGCATCTGCACACCCGCTCTGTCAAAGAAGACCCCTTCACGGAAGAGCCCCCGCAGCCAGTCAGCGCGACGGATCCGACTGAGGTCAAAGTGCCTACCGTGGTCGAGTTGATCATGGAGGTCTTAGTGATTACGCCAGACTGGACTGTGCCATATATATCATATCTTCTCAGGCAGGAACTCGCAGAAGACGAAGAAGAAGCGCGCCAGATCGTCCGCCGATCCAAGGCGTTCACAGTCATCCAAGGTCAGCTCTACAGAGAAAGCGTCACCGGAGCCGCCCAGCGATGCATCGATCCAGAGGAAGGTCGACTGATCTTGGATGAAATCCACTCGGGAACTGGCAGCCACCACGCCTCCTCTCGGACTATCGTGGCCAAAGCATACCGAGCCGGGTTTTACTGGCCCCGCGCCAACGAGATGGCCAAGGATATTGTGGACAAATGCGCAGGTTGCCAGTTCTACTCCAACATGTCACACAAGCCGGCGTCCGCCCTGAAGACCATTCCGCTAGTCTGGCCCTTCGTTGTTTGGGGCCTGGACATGGTCGGCCCCTTCAGGACAGGCAGAAGCGGATTCACCCACCGTCTGGTGGCAGTCGACAAGTTCACCATGTGGATCGAGGCCAAGTCCATCAAGAACCTCGAGTCTAGCACCGCCATCAGCTTCATCAGGGAGCTAATATTCAGATATGGGGTCCCCCACAGCATCATCACAGACAACGTCTCCAACTTTGACTCGGATGAATTCAGAGCTTTCTGTGCTTCCCAAGGAAAACGAATCGACTACGCCTCCATGGCACATCCGCAGTCGAATGGACAGGCAGAAAGAGCAAATTGTTTGATTCTCCAAGGCCTAAAGCCACGGCTCATGCGTGACCTTAAGCATGCCGCCGGAGCTTGGGTAACTGAGCTGCCATCTGTCCTGTGGGGTCTGAGGATGACTCCGAACCGGTCGACTGGCCGTACCCCTTTCTTCTTGTTCTATGGAGCCGAAGCTGTGTTACCGAGCGACTTATTACACAACGCCCCCAGAGTGGAACTCTTCTCCGAAGCCGAGGCAGAGCAGGCTCGTCAGGATGCAGTCGACCTTTTGGAAGAGGAAAGAGAGATGGCCCTGATCCGGTTGACCATCTATCAACAGGACCTGCGTCGATTCCATGCTCGCAACGTAAGAAGCCGAGCATTCCAGGAAGGAGACCTGGTCCTTCGAGTGTATCAGAAACGTCCGCACAAGCTCGCCCCGGCCTGGGAAGGCCCGTTCATCATCACCAAGGTGCTGCACAATGGAGCATACCACCTCTACAATGTAGCCCAGAAGAAAGACGAACCTCATTCGTGGAATGCGGACCTGCTCCGCCGCTTTTACACTTGAGACACTCGACAGTCGAGTTGTAATAAAGATTTCCCAATTTGTTTCAATGACAAGATAGCAATGATCCCCTAACGATTGGTGTCCTCTAAAAACATTGGTCTTCAAAATCCCCCAGTGGGTGCTTAGCTGCAGTCCTCCAAGCTACGCTACAAGTATAAAGCGGCTCGGTCCTCCGAGCTCCGCCAAAAATACAACGTAGCTTCGAATCGCCTAAGTTATAAACATCCACTCCGAGTGAAGAGCAACCCTCTCACTCGGGGGCTTAGCTGCGACCCAGTGACTCGCCTAAGTTACAATCATATACTTCGAGTGAAGAGCAACCCTCTCACTCGGGGGCTTAGCTGCGCTTCTCCAAGCTACGCTACAAGTATAAAGCGGCTCGGCCCCCCGAGCTCCACCATAAATACAACGTAGCTTGGAATCGTCTAAGTTATAAACATCCACTCCGAGTGAAGAGCAACCCTCTCACTCGGGGGCTTAGCTGCGACTCCGTGAGTCGCCTAAGTTACAATCATTTACTCCGAGTGAAGAGCGACCCTCTCACTCGGAGACTTAGCTGCGGTCCTCCAAGCTACGCTACAAGTATAAAGCGGCTCGGTCCTCCGAGCTCCGCCACAAATACAACGTAGCTTGGAATCGCCTAAGTTATAAACATCCACTCCGAGTGAAGAGCGACCCTCTCACTTAGGGGCTTAGCTGCGACCCCGTGACTCGCCTGAGTTACAATCATTTACTCCAAGTGAAGAGCGACCCTCTCGCTCGGAGACTTAGCTGCGGTCCTCCAAGCTACGCTACAAGTATAAAGCGGCTCGGTCCTCCGAGCTCCGTCACAAATACAATGTAGCTTGGAATCGCCTAAGTTATAAACATCCACTCCGAGTGAAGAGCGACCCTCTCACTCGGGGGCTTAGCTGCGACCCCGTGACTCGCCTAAGCTACAATCATTTACTCCGAGTGAAGAGCAACCCTCTTGCTCGGGGGCTTAGCTGCGGTCCTCCGAGCTACGCTACAAGTATAAAGCGGCTCGGTCCTCCGAGCTCCGCCCCAAATACGACGTAGCTTGGAATCGCCTAAGTTATAAACATCCACCCCGAGTGAAGAGCAACCCTCTCACTCGGGGGCTTAGCTGCGACCCCGTGACTCGCCTAAGTTACAATCATTTACTCCGAGTGAAGAGCAACCCTCTCACTCGGGGGCTTAGCTGCGGTCCTCCGAGCTACGCTTCAAGTATAAAGCCGCTCGGTCCTCCGAGCTCCGCCACAAGTATGACGTAGCTCGTAATCGCCTAAGTTATAAACATCCACTCCGAGTGAAGAGCAACCCTCTCACTCGGGGGCTTAGCTGCGACCCCGTGACTCGCCTAAGCTACAATCATTTACTCCGAGTGAAGAGCAACCCTCTCACTCGGGGGCTTAGCTGCAGTCCTCCGAGCTACGCTTCAAGTATAAAGCGGCTCGGTCCTCCGAGCTCCGCCACAAGTACAACATAGCTCGGAATCGTCTAAGTTATAAACATTTACTCCGAGTGAAGAGCAACCCTCTCACTCAGGGACTTAGCTGCAGACGTCGACTCAATAATTCAAGCAATCAGAAGAAGAGCGGCAAACCGAAGGATCAAAATCAAATAAAAGCCCCGCAAGATTCGGGCAAGAGTACTTGGGCCACAGACCCACTAGAGTTTAACGATTACAAATCCACGCGGCATTCCGCGGCAAATGAGATTAATGCATCAAAGTCATGCCTCGGGAGGAGGCGGGCTTGCAGGCGCGACGAACTCATCCAGATCGATCCCGTCGGTGATGCGAGTGGCGGCTTCCAGGAAAGTCTCCATAAACGACTGGAATTGGAGCTCATTCGTGTTTGCGACCTTCAGCGTCGCAAGCTTCCTCTCCTTCACCTCCCTGCAGTGCACACGGACCAAGGACAGCGCCACGTCAGCTCCTCCCCGGGCTGCCGACTTCTTCCACTCCTGCACTCGGTCGGGGATCTCATTGAGTCGAGTCATCAGGGACTCGAGGTCGTTCTCCTGCACGATCCCCCTCCAGAGCGCAGTGTCGATTCGGGCCATCACTGCCTTCAGTCGTCCCAGATAATCCGTGGCCGCAGTGAGGCGGGACTCCAGCCTCTGTATATTGATGGACACCTCGTCCTTCACGATGGAGTTGGTTGGGTCCAAGCCGGGCTCGACCCGTCCAGTCTCCTCTTCAAAGTTACGACAGAACTCTGTACCAAAAATAGCAAGTCGAGTCAACAGATAAGATATGGGTCGACCGATCCAACTTTAACCAAGCCGAAGGAGGCATACTTTCGAGCACGAGGTACCATTTCTTGGTGATGTCGCCCAGATACGCCACAAGATCAACCCTCTTCCGAAAGAGAGCCTCGTACTTGTCGTTCAGGACAGCCTTGGACTTCTTCAGCTGAGTCACCTCTTGATTGGTCGCTTCGAGCGAGCCTCTCAGTCTGATGATCTCCGCCTCGAGCGCACCCACGGAAGCCAACTTTTTCGCCGCCAGTTCCGCCTTCTCATGAGCCGCCTGCTGCGCCGCCGCTAGGTCAAGATCCTTTTGCTCCAAGGCTGCCTTCAGTTGACCTACCAAAGCCGCCACTGGACAGATGAACATGAGGGAACACAAGGCACATCTATCGAAAAGTCAGTCGACAAAAGATCAGGGTCAGTTACCAGCCGCATCGTCCTGTGTCTTCTTCAGATGGTCCCCAGCCAACTGCAAGTCAAGATTAAGCTGGATTTGCTTCTTCTCAAGATCTGCAAACTTGGCCCCAAACTCGCAAGATTTCTGCATCAACACAACAAAGCAAGATTATAAGACTAAAGTCGAGTCAAAATACTCAACCGCAGTCTCGGGGACTACACCCTGTGGGTGCACTAAGCATGCCCCCACTGGTTTCACTCGGCCAATGTCACATCCCTAGTTTAGTACTTGCATTAGGACTAGCTAGAGTGTGCATCATGTTTACTTATCAAAGAAACTTGAAATGGGAATGACAGAAACCCCAGCACCCCTCTTCTAACAACTAGGGTTTGATAAAATCTTTTCCAATGTACCCAAAATGCCCTTAAAAATGTCCATCATTTCTGCCTTGGTCTTAAACCTCTGCCAAAAATGGTGCACAATTTTCTAGGACATCCAAGGTCTCTGGATTAAATCATATGGTATTTGCATTTGGGCATTTAAATGCTATAAAATATTTTAAATGCTCAAATAATCATAAACTATAATGTTCCATGTTGTTCATATTATATACAGTGGGCATGACAAGTTTTATGAGTTATAAAAATGTTCTGGCATTTTTATTAATTAAACAAAGTTGCAAAAGAAATGAAACAAAAAAGAAATAGGAAAAGGGAGAGAGAGAAAGGTTACCTGACACCCCACCCGGCCCACCTGCCGGCCCAGCCCAGCTGCCGCTCCAGCGAGCTGCTTGGCTCGGCCAGGCAGGCAGGCAGGTGCTCGACGGCGGCCGCAGCGCGCGCCACGTAGCTGCCCGCCGCCCTGCTTCCTCCCCTTGCCGCCCTGGAGGCTTGGATCGGTCGTCCACCTCGCCCCCGACCTCGCAGACACTCCCCATTCTCCCCAGCTCCTCTCCTTCGCCCTCCCCGCACCATGGCCGACGCCGCCGTGCTTGCACCGTCGTAGTAGCCGCGCCCACCGTCGTACCTGAGCCCCGTCGCCGTGTCCGTCGTCTCCGCCATCCTCGACTACTTCGAGCAGGCCGAGCCCCGAGCGCTCGCCCGCCCTGGAGACGCCCCCGACCCCTTCTTCCCCAACTCCGGCCGCCGAGATCCCCCTCACCGTCCCGCTCAGCTCCGACCGCCCCCAAGCTCGCTGCGGCATCTGCTGCAACCCCTGTGAGCCCAGCTTCGTCCCCCCCCTCTCTGTTGGCTCTCTACTACCCTGGAACGCACCGCAGGAAGCTCACCTGCACGCACCGACGCGGAGCTCGTCGCCGACGAGGCTCCGGCCATCCAATGGTCCGGCCACCGTGCCTATCAGCTTCACCGTCACGCGTAGGTGCTGTAGGACCACTCCACGCTCCTCTACGAGCACCGCACCATCGTATTCGACTTCGCCGAACTCCGGCAGCCGCTGGACTCGTCGTTGGCGTCATCTCCGGCGACCCCGAGGCCAGCCACCACCTCCATTCGATGTGGTTTGCCTCCAGCTACCCGTAGGTGTGCTCCGCCGTCGTTTTGGCAGCCGGAGCACGAAACCCGCACCTCACCGCCATGTTTGGCCTCGCCGGCGGCTAAACGCCGGCGAGTTGGGCCTGTTTGACCACGGGTTTGACCCCCCTGGGTCACTAACATGTGGGCCCTGCCTGCTAGTCAAACCTAGTTTAGGTGTTAATTTAATTCTAATTAGTTAATTAGTTAACTGTGACACTGACCAGTGGGTCCCACTGGTCAGGTTTGACTTGGGCCGCCCTGTTGACTGACTGACGTCAGCATGATGTCATGCTGACGCAGTAAAGGATTTTCTGGGATTTTTAAATTTAAAAATAATTCAGGAAATTCCAGAAAATGCCTAAACTTCAAAAAATCATATAAATTCAACAGTAGCTCAGATGGAAAAGATTTATATATGAAAAATGATCAGAAAAATCCAATCTTTCCAATGGCACCGGTTTCATGCATGTTTGAGAAAGTTAACCTTGCTGTATACATTAAAACATGATAATGCACTTAATTAAATAATAGCTAAAGTGCCAATTTGAATCTTTGATTCAAATAGGCTCAAACCCTTCTGGTTATAGTTGCATTAGCCCAACACACATGCATCTTGCCATGTCATGAGCATGCATCATATTGTTGCATTTGTTTGTTTAATGATTGTATCGCCGGTATTCTCTGTGTTAGGTCCTGCTCCCGAGGATACTGCTGCGTATCCAGTTGAAGAGCAGTACCCGACAACCACTTTGTCAGGCAAGCAATCATTGATCATTCCGATACAAACCCAATCTTCTCGCTCCTGCTCTCTTTTACTGCATTAAGGCAACAGGGTGTGAACTGCTACTTGCTGCGGTTGTTGAACCCTATTCCCTTGCATGACCTGTCATTGCCACAGTAAATAGTTGAAACCCACTAGCATGTGTAGGAGTTGATTGAGCCATGTGATGTGTGATCCACCATGCTATTTGCTTATGTTGTCTGCTATGCTTAGAGTTGTGTCTGGTCTGGTTCATCTTGGTGATGGATCAGAGTGAAACAATCATTTCGATAAAGAGAAAGAAGTGTGGAACACGTTTGGTTAAGGTATCGATGAAAGGCCATGTAGGAGTACGTGGTGGGTTGTTTCATTGGAACCGTCCATAGGACCCGAGATCTGTATGTGTGGTTCAAGTTCCAGTTACTACCATGCATTGGGCCCTAAACCAATGGACCCTCTCGGCTTATTAATTACCCTCGATCTCTGTCCAGGAGTTGCAACTAGTTTCTGGTGTTTATAGCTTACTGGAGGTCGTGCACAACGCTGACCCTCGGGGTGGGTTGTGATGCAACAGGTACGTGGCACGGTGTACCGGTTGCCCGTTTGGTGACTCGGGAACCCTGTACACATCGTTTGGGGCCGTGAGCGACACCCCGGCCGGATCTCCCCACGGATGGAACCCAAATAGGCGATAAACCTGGACGAGAGACTTGAGTAGTTAGTCAGGTCATGTCCGACACCCTCGCTGGGCTTCCGCTTGAAGGTTGCCGAGTACATGTCGAGTAAACAGCGATAAGTGGTGGAAGCGTGTGTGAAGAAGTACACCCCTGCAGGGTTATCAATCTATTTGAATAGCCGTTGTTCGCGGTACGGACTACTTGGTTACTCTTACAGTTCATAGACAATTTGATGGATACTACCAAAAGCCTCAAGATAAGTGTGAGTACCGTGGATGGCCCTTTCGTAGGATGACGGAAGAGGATCCTCGGTGGTGTATTGTTGTGGTGAGTAGAGGACTCGTGTTCGTAATAACATCTTGCAATCCATTGAAAGTTGTAGTATAGGTTAGCCAAGAGTCAAAGCTGGTTTTCTGCTATGAACTCCACTACCCCCTTTGATAATGTTGCATGTATGATAGGTTCTGTGGTAAGACTTGCTGAGTACCTTTGTACTCATGTTTGCTTAATAACTGTTGCAGAGGAGAACCCTGCCCCTGCTGATGGGTTCTACATAGACGTTGACGTTGACGAGTAGCTTGACACCCAGACGGAGATCTGGAGCTTGTGAAGAGCCTTGTAAATAGTCGGGCTACACCAAGCCTGATTTATTTTCTAAGTTGTCTGTACTCAGACATGTAGCTTCCGCTTGTGCTTGTATGACTGTATGACTTGAGTTTTGGGTCATGTGACCCCTACCTGTATGGATATGTTATTTATGGCTCTTGGAGCCTCTTAAATAAAGTACTTTGAGTCATAGAGTTCTGTTGTGATGCAATGTTGTATTTGCACATATTGAGCATATTGTGTGTATGGTTGAAATGCTTGGTATGTGTGGGATCCGACACCTAGTTGTTTTCCTTTGGTAGCCTACCTTACAGGTAAATGCCTCCTAGTGATTCCAATGAGCCTTGGTAGCTTGCTACTGCTCGGAACACGTAGGCTGGCCAGCATGTGTCCTTCTTCGTTCCTGTGTCTGTCCCTTAGGGGAAATGTCACGCGTTGTTCCTTTAAGTCCATGTAGCTTGCTACGACTTGGGTTCATACGTTGATGACCGACACGTTCGTTGCTGGGTCATGGATGCCTGTCTCTGTAATTTAGTGCCACTTTTGGTTTATAACTAGCCATGTCGACCCGGGTTCTCTGTCATATGGATGCTAGCGACACTATCATATACGTGTGCCAAAATGCGCAAACGGTCCCGGGCCAGGTAAGGTGGCACCCGTGGGGTTACCGTGCGTGAGGCCGCAAAGTGATATGACGTGTTACAGCTAGATCGGTGTGACTTAGGATCGGGGTCCTGACAGCCAAGATCAGTCAGGCGCGAGCTCAAAAAAAATAACAGCAAGGAGGAAAAGTTCTTTAGTAAGACCATGGTCGACCGCAAGCAGTCGACCACGGCCTCGGGGACTACACCCAGTGGGTGCACTGAGCGTGCCCCCACTGGTTTCACTCGGCCGAAATCAGCCCGGCGCGAGCTCAAAAAGAAGAGAAGAAAAGAAGAACACCCAGTGGGTGTGGTATCTCACGAAACAAAACAGCAGATTCTCTCGAAACCAAAGACTACTTTAATGAAGACAACGTACCTGGACGTTGGCCCGAAGAGCAGAGCTGGCATCATAAGCCGCCATGCTGGCCTCATATGCCGCCTTCGTCCTCCCCATCATCACCTCCGCCTGGCGAACGGCTTCTTGAGCCGCTCCCACGGGATCCTCCGGGAGGGGGTAGGTAGAGAAGAGGACTGACGAGGCGGCGGGCGTCGGGTCGGCCGCAGGCACGGGCGCTGGATCTACGGCACGAACTGGCGCTGAGTCGACAGCTGGAGTTGGCGCTGGGTCGACTACTGGAACGGGCGCTGGGTCGACGATCGGCGCAGGCGATGGGTCGACGGCACGCACGGTCGACATAGGTACGGCGAAGGAGACCGTGGCTCGGGCCGCATCCTCCTGTCGCTGGTCCTCTGAGCCAGAAGGCGTCTTCCAGCCCTTCTTCCCTGCGCGCCGGCGGTCCCCTCCCAACCGCTCCTCGTCTTCATCGTCATCCGGAAGCTCTATGACGAGGCGTGGCACTTCGAGTCAAGCAGAGAACTAAGTTCAGTCGACCGTCGCCCGCGAAAGAAAATAAGGATAAGACAAGTTTCATAGAGCCCACACCTGCGCGGGATGTCGCGGCGTCCGCAGTCTCCTCGTCGTCTCAACCCCGGTCGATGTCCATCGAGGTCGTAAAAGCGGCGGCTCTGAAAGGTTCACCTAGGAGATGAATCGACAGATGTTGCGGTCGACCTCCAAGAAGCAGAAAGAAACAAGACCAAGCGGCACTTACGTGGAGGCAATGGGTACATCCACCTTGATCCGGGGCAAGGCCTTCCGGGGCTTGGTGGTGGTGAGCTTGGGCTGCTTGGGCATCTTCTCGGCAGGGTCAGGAGTGGCCGTTCGAGTGTGCTTGGGCGTCCGAGAGCCCGAGGGACCCGCCTGAAGACGTGCGGCCCCTGGGTCGTACTTCTCCTTGGATCGACGCTCATCACGGGGAGGTGACTCGACCTCCTCCCTGCTGCTGGAGTCCTCGCTCTCCTCGGTCTCCTCCTCCGACTTCCACTCGGCAGCGTCGCCCGTGCCCTCTTCGCCCTCCTGGACCAAGTTCCCGTTGGGCAGCGAATACATCTCCGTGTAGATCTGCAAAGAAAGAAGTTTGACCAAATATCAGTCGGACCCATCAATAACGAATTGCAAGCCAGACGACAGAAACGTCACTCGGAAGCAGAAGACTAACCTTGTCAGGAAGATGGTCAGCATCGAACGGGATGACCGTCCCAGATCCCCTGGGATTGTCTTTATTCCCAGTGATGCACTTCAAGCACTGCACCACATACTCCGGGTCGGCCGCCTCCGGGTGGACTCGCGACGTATCATCGGTGCCAGAATAAACCACATCGGGTGGTCCCGGGCTTGGAGCGGCTGGATCCTCCGCGTGAGGTACGCCTCGAACAAATCCATCCCCGTGACCCCCTCGCGGACTAACTGGACGACCCGCTCGACCAACATGTCCACTTCGGCCCTCTCGGCCATACCCACTATCATCGAAGAAGGCGGGCTGGCTCAACCTAGAGTGAATGGAGGAATACCAGTCGACTGACCCGGAGTCGGACTATCCTTATAGTAAAACCAGGTCGACTGCCAGCCCCGAATCGACTCCGGAAAGATCATGGGGGGGAAAGTGCTCCTATTTCTGAGCTGGATCCCGAGCCCGCCGCACGCCTGGAGGACGTGCGTCTTGCCGTCACTCGGGTTCACCCTCTTAACGGTTTGCGAGCGGAAGGTGAAGATGTGTTTGAACAGACCCCAGTGCGGTCGGCAACCGAGGAAGTTCTCGGACATAGAAACGAAGGCAGAGAGGAAGGCGATGGAGTTGGGCGTGAAGTAGTGCAACTGAGCACCAAAGAAGACCAAGAACGCGCGGAAGAAAGGGTGCGGGGGCATAGAAAAACCTCGGTCGACGTGGGTAGCATGGAGGACGCACTCGCCCTCCCGCGGCCGGGGCTCGAGTTCTCCCCCCGGCGCCCGCCAGGAACCGCGGGCGATCAACCCTTCCTCCTCCAGCTCCTCCAGATCAACCGCCACGAGGGTAGACCGGATCCAATCTCCCTGGATCCATCCAGTGGGGAGTCCGGACCTTGATGATGATCCGCTCCGGCCAGATTGCCTCCCCTTCCCCGACGCCGCCTTCTTCGAGCGCTCCATGGCCGCAGTCTTGTCCTTGACCATGGCTCGCACGCCGGCAATCACTGTGGAGAAAGGCGAGGAGAAGCAAGAGCGCGGCGAGGTAGCAGAGGCAGAAGGAGGAAGATTGGGCGCACAGTGCTCCCCACTACGGGCTCGGCGCACTCTTATAGCAGCCCGGTCGAGTGGCTGACCGGTGGCCCCGAGCAATCTTATCAAATCCCGTAATAGACGCTGGCGCGATCCGTGGTGAAAAATGAGGCGCGAGGATCGAGGCGTTCGAAGCGCACCTCTTCGATTGTTGCGGCGCGTCCCATCCCGCGCGCTTCCCCAAAATTTCGAAAGCCCCGCCGAATCCGGCGGCCGAAGAGCAACCGATCCCGTCGAAAACGGCACGCGTTCGCGACGCCCGACGCCTAGTGCAAAGTTCAATTGACGCAAGAAGCCCAGTCGGCACTAGAAGCAACTAACTCACTCAACGGCTTCAGAATCGATCAAGGCGACCAAGACACAACTGAGGGAGCTTGCCCAAGTAACAAGCTCCGAAGCAATCTACCCCAGGGACGTCGAACCAAACCAGAGCTTCCCTCAGCATCCCCTTGCTCAAGCCACAATCCATTCGGGGGCTACTGACGAGGTTACAGACCTA
The DNA here is from genome assembly GCA_902687465.1 of Secale cereale. Lineage (NCBI taxonomy): Eukaryota > Viridiplantae > Streptophyta > Magnoliopsida > Poales > Poaceae > Secale > Secale cereale. Next base: position 395,874,673 of record LR738712.1, on the reverse strand, counting down.
GGGTAGGGTCACAAGCCTGATCAAGGTACCCCACCCAAGGTCACTACCCTAGAAGATCAAAAGACAAGACCTATGACAGTGGAGGCAGTCGACTGAGACTGTCCAAGAAGACACTCCACTCGACTGACTCTCATACGCAAGACGACTCAACTCCACTCGACCGATCCAGGCACTCGACTTTAGAAGGTCAAATGCCAGTTGGGACAGCAACGGTCATGTATTTACTCGCTGTAGTAAACACCTTAATTATCCTTTACTACAGGCGTTACCAGTAACGCCTGCCTTAATGTACATTGAACCCTTAGTAACGTGGAGCATGGCTGGGGTCCTGGTACACTATATAAGCCACCCCCCTCCTCCAGTACAAGGGTTCGCACCTCTGTAACACACGCATACACATATCAGTCGACCAAGCCTCCGGGCACCGAGACGTAGGGCTATTACTTCCTCCGAGAAGGGCCTGAACTCGCTAACACCTTGTGTACAACCTCACCATAGCTAGAACCTTGCCTCTCCATTCGTACCCCATACCCTTACTGTCAGACTTAGAACCACGGCAGGATATGGCCATCGAAATTAGCAGGAGGCATTGACAAGGCAATTGCTAGCATCGAGGGAGTTAAGCCGAGGGAGCAGATCACGTGAAGGCCAAGTTTTTTGTGTGGAGGCAACCATGCTGGGTTTGCTCGTGTACTTCGGCGTCGTTGGACAGCTCAGGTATTTTTCACACAGTTAGCCGTACAAAGAACCATGGCTCCAACGGGTACCCGGTTTGAGGTGGAGAAGTTTACGGAACTGAAAACCTTAGGTTATGGCAGACCATGGTGAAAGATTTGTTGGCACAATGGGGATGCTTGAAGGCATTGCAAGAAGTCATGTCAGCTATGATGGAAATATCATGTGATGGATGAAAATTCGCGGACGACGATTTGGGATCCTCAAGCGTGTCATGCAGCTGGACAAGTTCGGCTGAGTCGGACTAGATTGTCTGACGGGTCGACGTGAGTCAGTTGGAACAGAAGATGGTGGTAGGATCAGCGACAGCGACATAGGACTGTGATGATGATGCTGACTGACTTTTGGGGCGTGGAAACACGTGGCGCAGGCCCGAGGGCTTGTGTGACTTCGATAAGACTATGGCGTGGGGTTGATTCAAGACGGCGTACGCATGTGAGTTTGAAGTCGACGGGACGCGGGCGTGGACTGATCATCTACCATGGAGTCATGTTGAAGGTGGAGCTGGATTGAGTGGCTATGGTGTAAGGATCTAGAGAACCGAACCCTATTCAGCGGCGGGGAAAAAGCGAGAGGCACACAGTTCGGACTGGAGCCCAGTGGTCTGATGGAAGCGTGAAACTCGTCATCGGTCGGTGATGATCGGTGGTACTCTGCAGTGGGGGTTGGGCGGTGTGGTTTCGTGACCCTTGAGACTCGACCGGGACAACGGAGGCTCGACGTGGTAATAGCGGTGAGGCGTGCGGTAGCACGGGACATGGAGACGGGCCAGGGCTCTGGTGGTCATACATGTGGTGAGACAACTGCGAATTTGACTTGGGATGACTACAAGCAACGGTGAAATTTCTTCAAGTTTCAGACATGCGGTCAAGAAAGGAGTGGTGATGTTGAGTTCAGGTAACTCTTATGTGTTATAGCTAATATGTGAGTTGTTCACTTTCACGCAGGTTAGTGATCAGTGTGTGATTGCGTTGGACTGATACTCTGGAAGTTGGGATTGCTACCTAGAGTAATGTGGAACTTAATTTTGCTCGAGTGTTGATTGTGGTCAAGAAAATAAGGGACTACAAGTTGCACGTCAAGTCATATGGAGTCTTTGGAGTAGCAGCGGTACTCATGGGCTAAACTCAACTTCAATGTACATGGAAGTTTGACACATTGATGAATTCAAGGTGGTGGGGAATATTCGCCAAAGTGGAGTTTGTTAGAGTTGTGTCGAATATTGTGTAAAAGGTAGGTTACAGTTGGACTCTTAGTAGTATTGTCTTTAGATAGGATATGGAGTCGTGTCCTAATACATCACTTGTATCCTAGGCCTCTCTTATATAGCGAGGGTAGACACACGATGTAACCTATGCCAACATAATAGCACAAGAATGCAGGGGAAGTCGGCGGCATGTGCCGACGTCCAGGGCTACCTGGTGCGGTATTGTAGAGGTATCATGGGGAGGAGCGCCCATAGTCAAGCCCCGGGGATGTAGCCATATCGGTGAACCTTGTTAACAAATCTCGGTGTCTTTCTCGTATGATTGCTTGGTCCTTGGATGATCGACGGCATGCCTCGGATTTATTCTAACATAAGCAGCGAGTGTTTCCCATCTTTGAGTTGTTTAACCACCTAAAGTTTATAGGTAGACCATTGACATATGCAGGGATCGATCGATCGATTGACAAGCTAGCTGATCACCACTTATCCTAGTAGAATAGTAACATTGATGAGGGCAGCTTGTTTTTTTAGCAACGTGAACAGCAGGATAGGGTCCTACTGTGATATATTAAATGGATGTGGATATGTACAGATGTGGTGTGGTGGCAAGGTGTCGTGGTGGGCGCACGACAGATGCCAAGGGATGGCTAAATATAGGAGGTGGCTCGAGGGCACTGGTGGGCTCCAGAGGCGAGGTTGGCATGAGCGAGCGCGGGACGCAGGACATACCTAGGTACGGGGCTCTCCGGAGAGATAACACCCCTAGTCCTGCCGGGTGTAATTGATGTATATCTGTACAGGGTTGCTCCTCGAGCTGTAAGGGGGAAGGAGGTAGGCGGGCCAAGGCTTAGGCTGCTTCTCCCTGTGGTATGTCTGTCTACCGATCTGCTCTCGTTCTCTCTATTGAATTGCCCGTATGCATGAGGGCTCCTGGGGGGTTTTATAGGTTAACCCTACAGGGGTACAATGGTAATGTTACAAGGCTGTGGGGCCGGGTTTTCATTGTCCGGGAAGCCCGCACTGGGACCCGCCAGGTATGGGGCTCACCGGGTTCTACGAGCGTGGGTCCCGCCGGGTACGGGGGCACTGTGTGCCGTCTTGTCGATCGTCATGGAGTGGGCGGGTTGAGTCGGGTACAGTAGCGTTCCGTCAGGTCATTGTCTGCTAGCATCATGGGTGATGATGATTGCACTGTTGCCATGCCTTGGCGAACCAAAGGCATGGGCGGGGCACTGTTGCCTCATCATCGGTAGATGGAGGCACATCCCATCGTACGGCTGGGATGGGTCGGGAGCTGACCCATGGACGGATTGGGGAACACGCCATGGGCCGGGCTGGCTTGTTGGGGAAGTCTTGATGTGCCAGCTTTGGCTCCCTTGAGCGGGCCGTTGGGGCCGAGTCGAGGGATCCGGCCGGGTTGGAGAGTTTTGTTGGGTCGTGGGACTTGGCCGGGTCGAGCGACACGGCCAAGCGTGACCCGAATCGTGGGGCGATGCTGGCCCCGTTGTTTTTGAAAAGGATCAAGCTTCCGTTGCCTCCCTGGGGTTCATCCCCACGACAGTAGTCCCCGAAGCTATGAAGGTCCGCCGTCTTCGGATGGGAGGCCCTTCGCAGTTTCCTTCCTTGGAGGTGAATTTTTGGCCACCATGTCCGGCAACACAAACTATGTGCCGGCTTCCGGAAGCCGGATTGCGGCATCCCGGCTGTGGCGGCAAACCAAGGAGTCCGCCGAATCTTGAGCGATCTTTTTCTTTTCGCACGGGCGCAATGTGGCGCCCGGAAGCCGGAGAGGCCTGACAGGCCACGCACGCGACAGGATGGGGCGACGCGCTGGGGCCTGCGGTCGCGCTTCCTTGGCCCACGCACAGAGATTTATTGCGACGTCAGCAAGTCAGTTGCCATTCTGGAGGCAGTTATTGCGCGCGTACATGCGCAGTTATTGCAGGGAAGTGGGGAAGGCGAGCGCACACGATCCCACTCCACCACGTTTCGAACCGTGGCATATAAATCGGGCCGAGGAGGGGGCGGCGGAAATTGTTCTCGCTCGCGCCCCCTGCCTTTTCCTTCCTCTGCTTCTTGTGACCGCCGCGCACCGTGATGCCCTTGTTTTGAGCAGAGCCTTGTTGCCATCTTCTTCCTTCTATCTTCTGTGCTCTCGCTGATGGCGCTGCCATCGGGCTCGTGGATGGGCTCGACCGTCATTGCCGACGACATGGCCTACATCTGCACCACCAAGCGTTTGCCGGGGGAGACGGAGGTCGCCGTGCGCCTGCCGTAGAATGAGTAGAAGGGCGTGGTCTTCTTCCCGCACTTCACGCGCGGGTTCAGGCTGCCCACGAGCGCCTTCTTCTGCAAGTTCCTGGATTTCTTCGGGCTCCAGCCCCACCATCTTGGGGCCGGTGCCATCATGCATCTTTCGGCTTTGTCACGCTCTGGAGGGGTACCTTCGGATTGAGCATGATGACCCACAAGTGTAGGGGATCTATCGTAGTCCTTTCGATAAGTAACAGTGTTGAACCCAACGAGGAGCAGAAGGAAATGATAGGCAGTTTTCAGTAAGGTATTGTCTACAAGCACTGACATGATAGGTAACAGATAGTTTTATGATAGGGTAACTAGTAGCAAGTGACAAAATTTAAAAGTAAATAAGGTGAAGCAAGGTGGCCCAATCCTTTTGAAGCGAAGGACAAGCCTGAACAAACTCTTATATGAAGGAAAGCGCTCCGGAGGACAAATGGGAATTATCGTCAAGCTAGTTTTCATCATGATCATCTGATTCACGTTCGGTACTTTGATAAGTTGGTATGTGGGTGGACCGGTGCTAGGGTGCTATCCTTACTTGGACAAGCCTCCCACTTATGATTAACCTCTATTGCAAGCATTCGCAACTACAAAAGAAGTATTAAGGTAAACCTAACCATATCATGAAACAAGTGGATCCAAATCAGCCCCTTAAGAGGCAACGCATAAACTAGGGTTTAAGCTTCTGTCACTCTAGCAACCCATCATCTACTTATTACTTCCCAATGCCTTCCTCTAGGCCCAAATAATGGTGAAGTGTCATGTAGTCGACGTTCACATGACACCACTAGAGGAGAGACAACATACATCTCATCAAAATATCGAACGAATACCAATTTCACATGACTACTAATAGCAAGACTTCTCCCATGTCCTCAGGAACAAAAGTAACTACTCACAAGACATAATATTGTTCATGATCAAAGGGGTATTAATATGCATAATGGATCTGAACATATGATCTTCCACCAAATAAACCAACTAGCATCAACTACATGGAGTAATCAACACTACTAGCAAACCACAGGTACCAATCTGAGGTTTTGATACCAAGATTGGATACTAGAGATGAACTAGGGTCGGAGAGGAGATGGTGCTGGTGAAGATGTTGATGAAGATAGCCCTCCCGAAGATGGGAGAGTTTTTGGTGATGACGACGGTGATGATTTCCTCCTCCCGGAGGGAAGTATCCTTGGCAGAATAGCTCTGCTAGAGCCCTAGCTTGGTTTCCACCAAGGTTCCGCCTCGAGATGGCGGCGTCAAGTCCCGAATGCCCCCTTATTAATTTTTCCACGTCAAAACACCTCATATAGGAGAAGATGGGCATGGCGGGCCCACGAGGCAGGGGGCGCACCCAGAGAGGGGGGGCGCGCCCCCTGATGACCCACAAGATTAGGGGATCTATCGTAGTACTTTCGATAAGTAAGAGTGTCGAACCCAACGAGGAGAAGAAGGAAATGATAGGCAGTTTTCAGTAAGGTATTTTCTGCAAGCACTGAAATTATAGGAACAGATAGTTTTGTGATAAAGTAATTGGTAGCAAGTGACAAAAGGTAAAAGTAAATAAGGTGCAGCAAGGTGGCCCAATCCTTTTTGTAGCAAAGGACAAGCCGGGACAAACTCTTATATAAAGGAAAGCGCTCCCGAGGACACATGGGAATTATCGTCAAGCTAGTTTTCATCACGATCATCTGATTAGCGTTCGGTACTTCGATAATTTGGTATGTGGGTAGACCGGTGCTTGGGTGTTTTCCTTACTTGGACAAGCCTCCCACTTATGACTAACCTCTAATGCAAGCATCCGCAACTACAAAAGAAGTATTAAGGTAAACCTAACCATGGCCTGAAACATATGGATCCAAATCAGCCCCTTACGAAGCAACGCATAAACTAGGGTTTAAGCTTCTGTTACTCTAGCAACCCATCATCTACTTATTACTTCCCAATGCCTTCCTCTAGGCCCAAATAATGGTGAAGTGTCATGTAGTCGACGTTCACATGACACCACTAGAGGAGAGACAACATACATCTCATCAGAATATCGAACAAAGACCAAATTCACATGACTACTAATAGCAAGACTTCTCCCATGTCCCCAGGAACAAAAGTAACTACTCACAAGACATAATATTGTTCATGATCAGAGGGGTATTAATATGCATAATGGATATGAACATATGATCTTCCACCAAATAAACCAACTAGCATCGACTACAAGGAGTAATCAACAGTACTAGCAATCCACAGGTACCAATCTGAGGTTTGGGTACAAAGATTGGATAGAAGAGATGAACTATGGTTTGAGAGGAGATGTTGATGAAGATAGCCCTCCCCAAGATGGGAGAGATGTTGGTGATGATGATGGCGACGATTTCACCCTCCCGGAGGGAAGTATCCCAGGCAGAACAGCTCTGCCAGAGCCCTAGATTGGTTTCTGCCTCGGTTTCGCCTCGAGACGGCGGCGGCTGGTCCCGAAAGCCTCCTCCTGATTTTTTTTCCAGGTCAAAACACCTCATATAGGAGAAGATGGGCATCGGGGGGCCTTTGGGGGACCCACGAGACAGGAGGGCGCGCCTCCACCCTCGTGGACAGCCGGTGGCCCCCATCGTGAACATTCTTTCGCCAGATATTTTTTATATTTTCTGAAACTGAGTTCTGCGGAGTTTCGGGGCTTTTGGAGTTGTGAAGAATAGGTTTCCAGAGTTTGCTCCTTTTCCAGTCCAGAATTCCAGCTGCCGGCATTCTCCCTCTTCTTGTAAACCTTGTAAAGAAAGAGAGAAAAGGCATAAGTGTTGTAACAAAACATGTAATAACAGCCCATAATGCAATACATATCAACATATAAGCATGATGCAAAATAGACGTATCAACTCCCCCAAGCTTAGACCTCGCTTGTCCTCAAGCGGAAGCCGATATCCAAAAGTATGTCCACATGTTTAGAGATAGAGGTGTCGATAAAAACAGAATACGGACATGAGGGCATCATGATCATTCTCATAACAACAACTTATATTAATATAGTCATATGATTCTTATGCTAAAGTAACAATTCATCCACAATATCAAGTATGAATCATAAACTTCATTGAAAACTAACAAACATTGATCTCGGTCATTGAAGAAATTGCAATTTATCGTAACATCGGAAAGAGTCAACATCAGAGCTTTTCACTAAGCCTACATACTCAACTATCATATAGTCTTTCACAATTGCTCACACTCAGGCAATACTTATGGTTAAGGAGTTTTAATCGGACACAGAGAATGATAGGGGCTTATGGTGTTGCCTCCCAACCTCTTACCTCATGGGTAATGTCAACAGTAATAGATCATGAAAACTTACATCCAAGTGGGTATATATGTCAGGATCTTTCCAACACAATGTGCTTGCCAGAGGATAAAATATAAAAAGGAAAGGTGGAATTCACCTTGACTCTTATAAGGCAAGAATAATAGATAGGCCCTTCGTAGAGGGAAGCACAGGTTGTCATGTGCTTTTATGGTTGGATGCACAAAGTCTTAGCATAGAAGAACTTCACTTTATATTGCCACTTGTGATATGGACCTTTATTATACAATCTCTCGCTTTTATTACTTCCATATCACAAGATCGTATAAAGCTAATTTCTCCCACACTAATAAATCATACATATTTTAGCGAGTTTGCAACATGACAACTTACTTGGAAGGATCAATCCATAGGTAGGTATGGTGGACTCTCATGGCAAAACTGGGTTTAAGTATATATGAAAGCACAAGTAGTATCTCTACTTAGTGCGAGGAGTTTTGGCTAACATGAGGGGGAAATGCAAGCTCAACATGTTGGATGATCCATGACAACATACTTTATGTTGGATACAAGAAAACATAACCCATTATGTTGTCTTCCTTGTCCAACATCAACTCTTTAGCATGTCATACTTTAATGAGTGCTCACAATCACAAAAGATGTCCAAGATAGTATATTTCTATGTGAAGCCTCTCTTCTTTTAGTACTTCCTATTAATTGCAACGATAACCAAAACTATGTTTGTCAACTCCCAACAACTTTTATTTATAATACTCTTATATGTGAAATCATTACTGTCGGGGATATACCCCGCGGTATGAACCGGTCGGAAATATGACCCGGCTAGACTTGGCGGTTTACTTGAGACGGTTTACACTTGGGAATTCACTGGTAACCCGGCGGGCGGATCACGGATGACAAGGCCCAAGGCCCAGAAGGCCAGTTCATGTATGGCGGGCCGGTTTATGAAGAAAGCATAAGGAATATCCTCTTACAAAGGAAGCAAGACTAGGACTCCTTGTAATAAAGCAATCCTAATCCTACTACGACTAGTCATGTAACCCGCCCCTTCAGCATATATAAGGAGGGGCAGGGCTCCCCAAAGAGGGACAAGCTACGAAGTTTAGACAAGTTCCCACAAGTTTCTAGGGCTAGACACAAAGAGCCGGTTTACCGGCGACACCACGAGGATCATAATGAGACCTAGCCTCAAACAACACGTAGGGCTATTACCGGATGATGTTTCCCGGGGCCAGAAGCTGTCTAAAGCCTTGTCTTGCATCACGTCTCTCGATTCCGCTCAACCCCTCTCAAGCTACTACATAGATGCGCGGCTCCACACCTAAAGTCCGTTAATCCGGACATCTGCCGTCTTAATTCCACGACAGTTGGCGCCCACCGTGGGGCCTGCGCACGGTGGTGTTGAGTTCTTGAAGGGATTTCTCTCAGGGTTCGAGAAGCTCGCGATTGACCGGGAGAAGAAGAACCAACATCGTAAAGAGTTTGCGAATTCATCATCAAAAAAGACAGGGATGCATCAGTCGAAGATATGTCCAGTTCAAGGACGACGCGAAAATTACCAAAGCAGGTTCACAACCCAGGAAAGAATACGACATATGGCAGGTCAGCTACGACCCGGAGATCGGTTTGGTCAAAACCATAATTTTGGTTCTAAATTTCCTGCACCTTCGAGCCGCCTAGATCCATTGCCAAGGTGTGAGCCGACAAAATAAGCCGCAAGCTGCCTCTGGGCCATGGTTCCAACCGCCGCAGTCGCTAATGTGTTTTTAAGCTGCTCTGGTCCCCTGCAGTTCTGAGCCGCCCTCGTCGGCGTACTAAGCCAGAGCAACGGCCCGCCTTGGCTTCACGGCCCCTATGCCATGGCTGCGCAGAGCCTCCCTGGATGAGCGGCCTCGCCTCCACTTGCTCTTGCGCCTCGCCACGGCACCGCCGCCGGTGGCCGCTGCTCGCCGCCAGCGCTTCCCTCCGCTCGCGAGCCTTATCTGAACCGGAAGAGGCAAGGATGGATTTCGCCTCACCTGCTCGACCATGACTCGGAAACAGGGCCGGCCGCGACCCGGAGTCTTCCGCGATTCGGGCTCGTACACTCGCCTTGAGGCGCCCGATAAATTGTCAGATGCCTGTGACTGCAGTGTCGATATGTTGATTGCAACAGTATACAGGGCGCCTACGTCAATACTTCTTAGATGAACGGAAAATCATGGTTCAAAAAAGCCAGACGACTAGTATTATTGTTATTCGTACAGTTCTCAGGAAATATGACAAAGTGGATGGATCCGTTAGCTGCGCCATGTGTGAAGATTCCTCGAAGACAGTAGGTTTGATCCATTGAATGCTACTCTGCTACTGGGTGTTAGTACCAGTCCGATGCCGTCTCCTCAGCCGAGTTTATGTTGTACCTCTATCACTTGGCCGCCCTGGTGTACGTACGCGTGGGCACGAGCACGCCAGATCTCTCCTGTTATCTACTCCTATCAAACCTCAGTTGACGGATCAAGTCCCGGGGCAGCAATCAGTGGAGGACAAATCAAATCCAAAGTACTTTCAATAGTACTCCAATAGCACGTGATGAAGGAGCAATTGCCGTGATTTGGCTTGCTTCGGCCGGCGCCAACTCGCTCGCTACTCCCGTTGTGGTTACCCTGGGCTGACCGCTTCGTCTGAGCTTCGTGCCGGGTTGCTTTGGATTCGACGAAAAATATCAGGAGAATTATTTATTATAAAGTGGTATTGTACCGTGGATAGGGGGGAACACCAACATCATTTGGCACAGGTGGTCGTCCTTACTCAACGGACACCTGCGCCGGCTTACAATGCCTTGGCCAGCTAACCCGTCCGCGCCGCCTTACAACACCACGGACGACTCGCTCATCTGCCCTCGCGGCGGTTCACACGTCCGCACTGGTTTATAACACGGAGGACAACTTGCTCGTCTGCGTCGGTTTACAATACCACGGCCAGCTCGTCTGTTGTCCGGGCGAATCAGGTGATATCTACCCTATTTATTTTTTAATACATATTAATTCATCCGATCAGAAGTACCTCGCCCTGCTGTATCTTATACGCAGGAAAATTAGTCATTACAAAGCGGTATTATACCGTGGAGATGGAGGCACGCCAACATCATTCTGCACAAGCGGTCGTCGTCGCTCAGCGGACTCCCGCGCCGGTTTACAACGAAGTGGCCATCTCTCGCGACCGCGCCGGTTCACAACGCCGTGGCCATCTCTCGCAACCGCGCTGGTTTACAACGCCGTGGCCGTCTTTCGTGACCGCGCCAGCGTACAACGAAGAGGACAACTAGCCCGTCGACGACGGCCGACCCATCTGTTGTTCGAGCAAATCAGGTGTTATCCCTCCTATATATTTATCAGGACATTTTAATTTCTCTAAGCACCATTACACTGCCCTATTGGTATTTTTACATACAGGTGAAATTATTATTCTACTGCGGGAATAAAGCGTGCACTGGCAATATTCTACAACGGCGCTTTCCTCTGTGTCACACTACCCGTTGAACGGACGGCCGGTTCACGCATCCGCTTACAACATGGAGGACAACTTGCTTATCTGCGCCGGTTTACAATTACGGTCGATTCATATGTCTGTGCTGCCACCGATGCTGCGGTCGTTTTACTATCCGCCCTGCGATCCGATCTATTCAACATACCGGGTTGACTAACAGACCCCGATGAGGATCATAAGGTCCAAATTCACTCAGGTGATATCCATCTAAAGTTTATTTCTCTTGATATATGTCATTTTCATCAAGAAGAACCCAATGCTTTGATCAGTTTATTTTGCTATGCAAGACAATTCTATAAGGGACCAAACAGGACTTGCCTTTCAAGCGCAACTCCTTCATAGGAACCCTACCTCCAGGATCACTAGGGGGTTACGGATCACATGTGAATCCTCGCTAAAATCTCTTCTGGTCCGGTTTACATGATTGTCTTCACATCAGCGCCCTTTGGATAACATCCATCGATTGAAAAAACGGTTCTTGTCCCTAGGGGTACTTCCTTTGATGGCAAATGCAAAAATTCTTGCCCCTTGGTTGATCACTCCCATTGATGGCAAAAGAAAAAAACTGTTCTTGTCCCTAGGGATCCTTCCTTTGATGGCAAATGCAAAAAAATTTGCCCCTTGGTTGATCACTCCCTTTGATGGCAAAAAAAAACTATTCTTGTCCCTAGGGATCCTTCCTTTGATGGCAAACGCAAAAATTCTTGCCCCTTGGTCGATCACTCCCTTTGATGGCAAAAGAAAAAAACTGTTCTTGTCCCTAGGGATCCTTCCTTTGATGGCAAATGCAAAAATTCTTGCCCCTTGGTTGATCACTCCCTTTGATGGCAAAAGAAAAAAAATGTTCTTTTCCCTAGGGATCCTTCCTTTGATGGCAAATGCAAAAATTCTTGCCCCTTGATTGATCACTCCCTTTGATGGCAAAATAAAATATGTTCTTGTCCCTTGGAGTACATCCTTTGATGGCAAAAGAAACAGTTCTTGCTCCTTGGAGTACATCCTTTGATGGCAAAAGAAAAGAGTCATAGCCCTTTGGGTCGCACCCATTGATTGGCACATATGGAGCCTGGCTGCTCATAAAAAGCCTCGACTACATGGTCTTATTTGCAAACTGTGTTTTGTGTTTTGTGATTTTTCATTGTTTTCTATGGTTTTCTGATCCGGAACTGGGAAACTTCAAAGTTGACCACATGTCTACAAAAGTCTGGGTCATAAAACACCAGCATGATTTAAACCGGCGTTTATCATAACCCCGAACAATCATTGGGCAAATGCCAAGAGAGCCAAGAGCCTCATCAGAATCTACACATTCAATTATGCCTACCGGATTAAGGACGTCAGGTACACTTAATCACAGGTAAGATAATGACCGATGTTTATTAAATCGGCCTGGCTTTGACTATAAGTCGCCAGTATAAGATAAGATAATAACCGGTGTTCATTAAACCGGCCTGGCTTTGACTATAAGTCGCCAGTATGAGATGAGATAATGACCGGTGTTTATTAAACCGGCCTGGCTTTTGACTATAAGTCGCCAGTATGAGATAAGATAATGACCGGTGTTTAGTAACCCGGCCTAGTTGTGATCAAATATCACTGGAACCAGTTTTCAAGTCGGATCATATTATTCAAATCTTTAATAGCCAACATGGCTGGATTTTTATTATGATAACTAATATTATGATTGAGGTTTTCAAAGTCGCTTTAAGCACAATGGATATTATTTCATCGAGGGAAATGATTTATTTTACAAAGGAATAGTCCCGAGTTGCTGCAGGCTTACAACCCGGCACTTGGGGGCTATATTATTCAAATTGATATTACATCAAATACACAAGTCTCATGTCGCTGCAAGCATGCACCATGACACTTGGGGGCTAATGCAAAGTCATTTTTTTGCTCACCTTATTGAAGACCCGACTCATCACATCATATTGAGCCGGCCCTTGGGGGCTACCAATCGCTACTGTCAACAATTCAAGGTACACAAGTATTAATCCATTATATTGAAGGATCCACTGCTCAGTTGGTAAAGCACAAAGCTCTTAAACCATGTGGACGTGGGTTCAAACCCCACGATGAAAGTTACATCATATAATGTTATTTTTAATGATTATATCTACAAAGTCCCTGCTCATTATTTCATAATGACCCGGCACTTGGGGGCTACATGTTGCTATTCAAGTTTACATGATCATATTTTCAAAGTCCCTGCTCATTATTTCATAATGACCCGGCACTTGGGGGCTACATAATATGGAATATTCAGTTTCATAGTGATTGGGATGAACAATACGGATTTCTTCAAGATTGTAATTTTTATATTGAAACAAGTCTTAAGCTATCACTATGTTCTCTTCTTAAGACTTGGGGGCTACAGGTAATAAGCATATAAAGGAGGAACATCTTCAAATTCTCAGTTTCGGACAAATCAGGAAGATTAATTGTGTGATTCGGTGTTGGCAACAATCATAACCCAGCGTCTATAAACAGTCATGACCTGGAATTATCAGTTTTTATAACCCAGCAATGGTGGTAATCATAAACTGGCATCTTCAAGCCGGTTGGATATCAGTTTGAGTATTTCCAACACCAATATTTGATAAGCATGGGAAACCGATTCAAGTGGATTATTTTTTACAATATTTCTCTTTGTGACAAGCCAATATCAGCAAATTGATTATGAAGCTAGACTATTGACCCGGAGTTCTCAGAAGAAGTGCCTGGATTTTTTTCATTGGTGGTATTTGAACATATCCGCTAAGGAGATTTGCTATGAGATCATGGATACATATCAAGGAGGAAATGGCAAGGATTTAAAGATGATCAGGTGCCGGTTCAGGAAAATATTTTAGCCTGGAGCACAACCTATCAAAATTGTTCATGTTATGTATGCAGGAAGGATCAAGTTTACCATGGATAAATCCAAGCTAAACTGGGGGCTAATGTCGGGGATATACCCCGCGGTATGAACCGGTCGGAAATATGACCCGGCCGGACTTGGCGGTTTACTTGAGACGGTTTACACTTGCGAATTCACTGGTAACCCGGCGGGCGGATCACGGATGACAAGGCCCAAGGCCCAGAAGGCCGGTTCATGTATGGTGGGCCGGTTTATGAAGAAAGCATAAGGAATATCCTCTTACAAAGGAAGCAAGACTATTACTCCTTGTAGTAAAGCAATCCTAATCCTACTAGGACTAGTCATGTAACCCGCCCCTTCAACATATATAAGGAGGGGCAGGGCTCCCCAAAGAGGGACAAGCTACGAAGTTTAGACAAGTTCCCACAAGTTTCTAGGGCTAGACACAAAGAGCCGGTTTACCGGCGACACCACGAGGATCATAATGAGACCTAGCCTCAAACAGCACGTAGGGCTATTACCGGATGATGTTTCCCGGGGCCCGAAGCTGTCTAAACCCTTGTCTTACATCGCGTCTCTCGATTCCGCTCAACCCCTCTCAAGCTACTACATAGATGCGCGGCTCCACACCTAAAGTCCGTTATTCCGGACATCTGCCGTGTTAATTCCACGACAATTACTACCCATAAGATCGATATGATCTCTTTGATATTCTTTCATGTTTTCTTTCTTTCTTTCTTTTTATCATGACCCAAGTGAGGAAATCAAGACCTTGACTCAACACTAATCTTTATTATATAGCTCACGGACTCGATTACAAAGGGTAAAGATCATAAGGCAAAAGCTCGCAACTAGATCATGCTAACTTTATTCTACTAGATCAAGATACTACCAAAAGGATCGAACTAAGTAAAACGGTAAAGGTAGGAGTGATGGTGATACGATACCGGGGACACTCCCCCAAGCTTGGCAGTTGCCAAGGGGAGTGCCCATACCCATATGATTATGTCTCCTTCTTCGGGGGTGGTGATGATGGCTTCTTCCTTAACTTGCACTTAAGGGCGGAATTTTGCTCCCTTAGGTCATTGATCTCTTGCTCAAGATTTAATATCTTCTTGCATAGTGTCTGCTTGTTTTCCTGCAAGAGGATAAAAGGAATAAATTTGATCTTAGGTTTCTTTACTCTGTCAGAGAGGCTTGAATTTTTGAACTCCACGTGCATGTCTTCAATAATTCTTTCCAATAAATCCCATTTGAATTCAACAGTCTTCATCATAAAAGATCTAGAACGAGAATTATCGAGCATGGTGCGATTATTGAGAGAAAGCCGAGCATAATAATTTTGAATGATTATTTTTCTTGAGAGCTCATGATTGGGGCATGAATATAACATTGACTTAAGCCTCCCCCAAGCTTGAGTGATGCTTTCTCCTTCGCGAGGCCAGAAATTATAAATATAATTACGATCACGGTGAACTTGGTGCATAGGGTAGAACTTCTGATGAAATTCCAACTTCAGACGATTATAGTTCTATGATCCCATATCATCACATAGCCTAAACCATGTCAATGCATCTCCCTTCAAAGATAAAGGGAAGACCTTCTTCTTGATAACATCCTCGGGCATACCTTCAAGCTTAAATAATACACAAACTTCATCCACATAGATTAGATGTAAATCGGGATGCAGTGTTCCGTCTCCTGTAAAAGGATTTTCAAGCAGTTTCTCAATCATACCCGAAGGAATTTCAAAGCAAACATTTTCAGTAGATGCAGTAGGTTGTGGAGCAAATCTTTGCTCTTCTGTTCGGGGTGAAGATACCCCGAACAAGCCCCTCAAAGGATTTTGATCCATAGTAACAAGTGACAATAAATTTCAGCACATTTTATAAATTTTTCCTTACCAAATTCCACTTGCCAAAGGCGCTTCACTCTCCGGCAACGGCGCCAGAAAAGAGTCTTGATGACCCACAAGTGTAGGGGATCTATCATAGTCCTTTCGATAAGTAAGAGTGTCGAACCCAACGAGGAGCAGAAGGAAATGATAGGTAGTTTTCAGTAAGGTATTTTCTGCAAGCACTGAAATTATAGGTAACAGATAGTTTTGTGATAAAGTAATTGGTAGCAAGTGACAAAAGGTAAAAGTAAATAAGGTGCAGCAAGGTGGCCCAATCCTTTTTGTAGGAAAGGACAAGCCTGGACAAATTCTTATATAAAGGAAAGCGCTCCCAACGACACATGGGAATTATCGTCAAGCTAGTTTTCATCACGATCATCTGATTCGCGTTCGATACTTCGATAATTTGGTATGTGGGTGGACCGGTGCTTGGGTGTTGTCCTTACTTGGACAAGCCTCCCACTTATGATTAACCTCTAATGCAAGCATCCGCAACTGCAAAAGAAGTATTAAGGTAAACCTAACCATAGCCTGAAACATATGGATCCAAATCAGCCCCTTACGAAGCAACGCATAAACTAGGGTTTAAGCTTCTTCACTCTAGCAACCCATCATCTACTTATTACTTCCCAATGCCTTCCTCCAGGCTCAAATAATGGTGAAGTGTCAAGTAGTCGACGTTCACATGACACCACTAGAGGAGAGATAACATACATCTCATCAAAATATCGAACGAAGACCAAATTCACATGACTACTAATAGCAAGACTTCTCCCATGTCCTCAGGAACAAAAGTAACTACTCACAAGACATAATATTGATCATGATCAGAGGGGTATTAATATGCATAATGGATCTGAACATATGATCTTCCACCAAATAAACCAACTAGTATCAACTACAAGGAGTAATCAACACTACTAGCAACCCACGGGTACCAATCTAAGGTTTGGGTACAAAGATTGGATACATGAGATGAACTAGGGTTTGAGAGGAGATGGTGCTGGTGAAGATGTTGATGAAGATAGCCCTCCCCAAGATGGGAGAGTTTTTGGTGATGACGGCGATGACGATTTCCCCCTCCCGGAGGGAAGTATCCCCGGCAGAACAGCTATGTCGGAGCCCTAGATTGGTTTCCTCCTCGGTTCCACCTCGAGACAGTGGCGTCTGGTCCCGAAAGCCTCCTCCTGATTTTTTCCAGGTGAAAACACCTCATATAGGAGAAGATGGGTATCGGGGGGCCTTCGGGGGGCCCACGAGACAGGGGGCGTGCCTTGGGCAGGGGGGAGCGCCCCCCACCCTCGTGGACAGCCGGTGGCCCCCCTCGTGAACTTATTTCGCCTGATATTTTTTATATTTTCTGAGACGGAGTTCTGTGGAGTTTCGAGGCTTTTGGAGTTGTGCAGAATAGGTTTCGAGAGGTTGCTCCTTTTCCAGCCCAGAATTCTAGCTGCCGGCATTCTCCCTCTTCTTGTAAACCTTGTAAAATAAGAGAGAAAAGGCATAAGTGTTGTGACAAAACATGTAATAACAGCCCATAATGCAATAAATATCAACATATAAGCATGATGCAAAATGGATGTATCGCCCCCACCCTCGTGGACAGCTGGCGGCCCCCCTGGTGATCTTCTTTCGCCAGATATTTTTTATATTTTCTGAAACGATGTCATGTGGAGTTTCGGGGCTTTTTCAGTTGTGCAGAATAGGTTTCCAGAGTTTGCTTCTTTTCTAGCTCAGAATTCCATCTGCCGGTATTCTCCTTCTTCATGTAAACCTTGTAAAATAAGAGAGAAAAGGCATAAGTATTGTGACATAACGTTTAATAACAGCCCATAATGCAATAATATCAACATATAAGCATGATGCATAATGGACGTATTAACTCCCCCAAGCTTAGACCTTGCTTGTCCTCAAGCGAAAGCCGATATCAAAAAATATGTCCACATGATTAGAGATAGAGGTGTCGATAAAAATAAAATATGGACATGAGGGCATCATGATCATTCTCATAACAACAACATATATATTGTCATATGATTCTTATGCTAAAGTAATAATTCATTCAGAATATCGAGCATGAATCGTAAACTTCATTGAAAACCAACAAACTATAATCTCGGTCATTGAAGCAATTGCAATTTATCATAACATCGGAAAGAGTCAATATAAGAGATTTTCAGCAAACCTACTGTAATGCCCAGTATGTGACTATGTCTCCCACGTGTCGAGGCACGACTTAAAGACATAATCACATACTAGAATGATCTCAAGTATGGTATCTTTGCACAACTCATGTAAAAGGAGGGATGAAAGTGTAAAATAGTAGTTGGCTTACACTCGCCACGTCACACAATGAAATACATTAACATACATCATCCGAATAACATCAGAGTCCGACTATGGACGAAATCCAAACGAAAAAGATACCATAGACCAAGGCCTGATCGCCCCTAGTAGGAAACACTACTGATCGTCGAAAACGTCACATACATACGGCCAAGGTCTTCATCGAACTCCTAGTGAAGTTCTTGTCCATCTCCTGGACTGTTCTCAGCGGTACCTGCATCTGGTGTGTTGAATCTGTGAGCCACAGAGGACTCAGCAATCCCGTTCCCGGGTATCAAAACTACCAAAGCCTTAGGTGAGGAAAGGCTATAAAAGTGTCTGCAGCAAGCACTAAGCATCTAGCTTACGAGTTTAGAGCGAGAAGAGAACAAGTGCCAACGGTCGCCAAGTTGATCAAGAAGTGATCCTAGCTACCCACGATCAAACATGACCCCACCGTGTTCACTTCCCGAAGCCCTTCGGAAAGAGACCGTCACGGTTACAGACATAGGTAGTGTATTCTTATGAATATGGTGTCAAGTTATCTACAACCGGATATTAACAAATTCCCATCTACCACATAACCGTGGGCACGGCTTTCGAAAGTTCATAACCCTGCAGGGGTGTCCCAACTTAGCCCATCACAAGCTCACGATTTGCGGAGTCGCAACTCCAAAGTGGAAAGACCCGAGTGTTCTCGGAATCCCGTGCTCAGGATATTTTGACAAAGGTAAATCTAATCCAGCAAGACCTCCTGGCGTGCCGACACCCTGATAGTAGCCGCGCATATCTCGTCTCAGGCCACGACCGGATGGATGATTTTACGGGAGCCAGATACCTCGAGTTTCCCCGTGGCGGCCCCATCGAACCCCCGTTTGGGACCAACACCATCAGCACTGCCCCCCCCCCCGTTATGTAGAATTAAGAACCCCGGGGACATGACCCCCTAGCAATTAATTAATTAAGTTTTTTATTATGAGGCAAATTAAAACGAATGTTGGGCCTTGCTGGAAAAGCTTTAAGCAGTGCGAATTATTGAGGGGGCCCATAAACCCCAACCGTGTTAGGAACGCAAAATCAAGGAACATAACACCGGTTTATCGGTTCCTAAGGTGGCATGAGTGGAACAAAACACCGAGCAAAAGGCCAAGCCTTCCACCCATTGCCAAGTATATATGTGTGTTAAGATATTGTGATATCCCCACAACAAGTTCCAGCATGGAGCAATCTTCATCTTCACCTACAACTAACAACGCTATAAGAGGGGCTGATCAAGCGGGTAACATAGCCAAACAGCGGTTTGCTGGGAAGGTGTCAAAGGTTAGAGGTTTCATGGCAAAAATAGGAGGCTGACAAACATGAATAGGCATCAAGGCAATATCTAAAGAACAAGACATCTAGCATAGTCAAAGATAGAAGTGATATCTAGGAATGGTCATCTTGCCTGGGATTCTGCAAAGAAGAAGAACGAGTCCAAGGAGTAGTCGAACAAATCCTCACAACTCCGGAACGAACCCGAAGCTAATGAGGGAAGCAAACCGGAAAGAAGCAAACAACATGGTAAACACACATATCATAACCACGGTATATGATGCATAAACAAGTATGATGCATGTCCGGTTTAAATATGCATGGCATGGCAAGGTGCACAAGCAAATACTACAAGTTAAGTGGGGATCAATATGCAACGAGTTGCATATTGACGAAACACCACATTTTAGTTTTTTAGTTGACTCTCGTTTATTTACAAGACAAGATTAAATGTTTGTTAACATGGGAAGAGGTGCAACACAATTAAACTAACTATTTAGACAAGTTTAAATGAGGCCGGAACAACAAACAACAA
This sequence comes from Secale cereale, assembly GCA_902687465.1. Taxonomy (NCBI): domain Eukaryota; kingdom Viridiplantae; phylum Streptophyta; class Magnoliopsida; order Poales; family Poaceae; genus Secale; species Secale cereale. The sequence continues at coordinate 395,854,664 of LR738712.1, read as the reverse complement.
TTCCGGAAAACCCCCATGTGCATAATATGAATTTGGTACTGTTCTGCCTAAAACACATTTTAAAGTTATTAAACAGAAAAAGTAAATGCACCAAGTTATTCTACACATTTTTACACCCCATTTACATATAAAGTTTATTAAATTTGGAGCTACGGTTATTTAGTTATGAAATAAACCATTTTAACAAGAAATTTGAGCAAATTTAAACAAACAGCATTTTAAACATTTTAAACGGGAATGAAAATGACATATTATTAAACTACACAGAATTCTAGGCATTTAACATGTTTACAACATTTTGAAACGATGCACGGTTGAGGAGTTATTATATGCATGATCTCGAGGGACTTTTCTGTAAACTGGCAGCTCACTCAAACATTAGGAAAAACGTCCAGTGGGAAAAACATTATACGGGCCGAAACTAACTGGCCGGCCCAACAGAAAAAAGGCGGGGCGTTGGAGGCTCACCCAATAGGCCTGGCCCAGTTCGGTGGTGAGGATGGAGGCAGCTGGGCTCGGTGGGGAGAGGCTGGCCCTGGCGCGGCTGCGGGCTGGGCTTTGGAGGCCCCATGCTCAACCAGCGAGGGTCAACAGGCACGACGGCTTCGTTCTATCGCTCGAAGCAGAGGACATGGGCAGGCGACGCGGCTGCAGGTAGGGAGCAGCGGCGCGATACTGAAGAAGGCAGGGCGGCCATGGCGATGCAGAAGACGGACAGGGGTCATAGTCAATAGGTTGTGGTCGTTCGAAGCAGCTTGAGGCAGGGGCGAAGCAGAGCAGCGGCAGAACTTGGGGAGGCGTTGGACGGTGGCGTGGTCAACACGAGCGAAAGGCAAGCGGTTGGGCATCGAGCCTCCTGGTTCCGCACGAGGAGGAGGAAGATGGGGCTCAGCACAACGACGCGGCGGGGCAGATCCGGGCGACGAGATCCCGTTCCCGATGGGGTTGCAGCACGGTTCGAGGCCTTCGTGCCGGAGTTCCACGTTCATGGCGGCTCAGGAGGTCCATGGATGTTCCCTGTGGGAGAGAGAGCACGAAACATTAGAGAGAGGAAGATTGAGAGCAGAGGAGGCAGGGAAGAGAGGGGCGGCACGGGCTGCTGGTTCGGGCGATGAACGGCGGTGGGGATGAGGCAGAGGAGGCGGACTATCGACGGCATGCGTAGCTCCGGCGGCGAGCATGCTAGGCGTTCGTCCTGCTCCAGGATGATCTTAGCCGAGGAATCGAGTGGAGCTCGGGGATGAGGGGAGAACAGGCGCTGTTGGTTGGTTTGATTTAGAAAATGAGGACAGGGGCTCGATAGATCGGGATGGATCCCGAGGTGCGAGGGCAGTGCGTGGCGGCGGCAACGAGGAGGATGGGACAGTAGGCCGAGAAACTAGGGTTTTCTGGTGTATATATACGGTAGGTGGTCGAAGCTGGGGCTATTTGGACCCTAGGATCGTAATCGGACGGTCCGAGAAAATAGGCTAGAGGAGTCAGAATTAGAAAACGGAGATGTTTTAGGGATGTTTGGGGATGATCCGGACCCAATGGTGACGACTGAGTGGATCGGGTTCGGGCAGGTTTTCGGACGCGCGTGATGGGGTCTGTGCGCTGTGCAGAGATGTCAGGCGGTCGCGGACAACTGCGTGGTTGGACCGAGAAGAGAGGGAATAAGCAGCCCGGCATAGGTCTCCGGAACACCAAAAATGTCCGACGCTTTACCGGCTATAGTGTCGCTATAAGTTTAACGGTTGTGCTATCAAACGAACTCCGAATGCGATGAAATTTGATAGGCGGTCTGTCTACCCTAAATAAGACCACACGTCAATTTTCAACTCATTCCGAGAACATTTTTCGGCCACTTATAAAATAATATTCGGAGGTGCCGTGGGCGCGTGCGAGTGTGTCTAGACTCAGAACAGACAACGGAGAGAACTGGGGAACCCGAATGAATGCAAGTGTTGAAAACATGAGGATGCAATGCGAATGATGCGATTATGAAATGATGCAATGCAAAAATAAATAGAGCAAACAAAATGAAACACACAGCGAAATTCAGAATAGCTGGAAGTCTTCTGAAGTGTTGGTCTTGGGGCGTCACACCTACATACTCAACTATCATATAGTCTTTCACAATTGCTCACACTCACGCAATACTTATGGCTATGGAGTTTTAATCGGACACAAAGAAAGATAGGGGCTTATGGTAATGCCTCCCAACCTTTTACCTCACGGGTAATTTCAACAATAATAGACCATGAAAACTTACATCCAAGTGGGTATATATGTCAAGATTTTTCCAACACATTGTACTTGCCAAAGGATAAAATGTAAAAAGGAAAGGTGAATTTCACCTAGACACTTGTAAGGCAAGAATAAAGGATAGGCCCTTCGCAGAGAGAAGCAGAGGTTGTCATGTGTTTTTATGGTTGGATGCACAAAGTCTTAGCACAGAAGAACGTCACTTTATATTGCCACTTGTGATAAGGACCTTTATTATGCAGCCTGTCGCTTTTATTACTTCCATATCACAAGATCGTATAAAGCTTATTTCCTCCACAGTAATAAATCATACATATTTTAGCGAGTTTTCAATATGACAACTTACTTGGAAGGATCTTACTCAATCCATAGGTAGGTATTGTGGACTCTCATGGTAAAACCGGGTTTAAGGATGTATGGAAGCACAAGTAGTATCTCTACTTGGTGTAAGGAGTTTTGGATAGCATGAGGGGCAAAGGCAAGCTCAACATGTTGGATGATCCATGACAATATACTTTATTTAAGATATAAGAACACATAACCCATTGTGTTGTCTTCCTTGTCCAACATCAACTCTTTAGCATGTCATATTTTAATGAGTGCTCACAATCATAAAAGATGTCCAAGATAGAATATTTGTTTTCTTTATTACTTCCTATTATTTGCAACGATGACCACACTATGTTTGAGAACTCCCAACAACTTTTATTCAGCATACTCTTTATATGTGAAGTCATAACTTCCCATAAGATCAATATGATCTCTTGGATACTCTTTATGTTTTTTTTATCATGACCATAGTGAGGAAATCAAGCCCTTGACTCAACACTATTCTTTATTATATAGCTCACGGACTCGATTACAAAGAGTAAAGATCATAAAGCAAAAGCTCACATCATGCTAACTTTATTCTACTAGATCAAGATACTACCGAAAGGATCGAACTAAGAAAAACGGTAAAGATAGGAGTGATGGTGATACGATACCGGGGTCACTTCCCTAAGCTTGGCAGTTGCCAAGGGGAGTGCCCATACCCATATGATTATGTCTCCTTCTTCAGTTGTGGTGCTGATGGCTTCTTCCTTAACTCGCGCTTAAGTGCAAAATTTTGCTCCCTTAGGTCATTGATCTCCTGCTCAAGGTTTAATATTTTCTTGTATAGTGCCTGCTTGTTTTCTCGCAAGAGGTGAAAAGGGATAAATTTGATCTTAGATTTGTTTACTCTGTCGGGGAGGCTTGACTTTTTGAAGTCCACATGCATGTCTCTAGGTTGAGGTAGTGGGACTTTGTCTTCATCTAAGCTAGTCCAATCCTTCCTCTTTGAATCATGGTCTACTTCTTCTTCCGTGGTCCAACCATAATGCTCCCAGTCCCCATAGACTTTAGGGTCAGCAAGGGAATCAACAACATAGCTTTCTCCCTCCGAATCCTGGGACAACATGTTGCTTTTATCTGCGACAAAAACAGCTCGGAACAAGAAGAGAGGATTTTTGCATGATACAGAGGTCAAAACCTTCGGGAGTATATATAATGAATTTTTACCGACCAAAAGGAGTATCATACAAGAAATCGGAGTCCGGGACGCACACGAGCTGCCCACAAGGCAGGGGGCGCGCCCAGGGAAGGGGGGGCGCTCCCTCCGCCCTCGTGGACGGCTCGTGTCTCTTTCGGACTGATTCTTATTTTACTATTTTTTCAAAACGGAGAAAAATTGCCTTTATAACTGTTTTGGAGTCGGTTTACTTACCGTACCACATACCTCTTCCTTTTTGGAGTGTGGATAGCTCTGGAAAGTGTCCCTTATGTGTTCCTCCGGGGTTACGGTTTCAATAACATTGGTTTCAACATTTATAGGGTTACCTGAGATATAATGTTTGATTCTTTGACCATTCACCACCTTCGGATTTGTGCCTTCAAAGTTGTTGATTTTTATGGCACCGGAACGATAGACCTCCTCGATAACGTAAGGGCCTTCCCACTTAGAGAGAACTTTTCCTGCAAAAAATCTTAAACGAGAGTTGTATAGCAAGACATAATCACCTACGTTAAACTTACGCTTTTGTATCCTTTTGTCATGCCACCTTTTAACTTTTTCTTTAAACAGCTTGGCATTCTCATAGGCCTGGGTTCTCCATTAATCAAGAGAGCTAATGTCAAATAACCTCTTCTCACCGGCAAGTTTGAAATCATAATTGAGCTCTTTGATAGCCCAATATGCCTTATGTTCTAGCTCAAGAGGTAAGTGACAAGCTTTTCCATAAACCATTTTATATGGAGACATACCCATAGGATTCTTGTATGCAGTTCTATAGGCCCATAATGCATCATCAAGTTTTTTGGACCAATTCTTTCTAGACCTATTAACTGTCTTTTGCAAAATTAATTTCAACTCTCTATTACTCAGTTCTACTTGACCACTAATCTGTGGGTGATAAGGGGATGCAATTCTATGGTTAACATCATAATTTGCAAGCATTTTACATAAAACACCATGAATAAAGTGCGAACCGCCATCAGTCATTAGGTATCTAGGGACTCCAAACCTCGGAAAAATAACTTCTTTAAGCATCTTAATAGAGGTGTTGTGATCAGCACTACTATTTGGAATAGCTTCTACCCACTTAGTAACGTAATCAACAGCAACTAGGATATGTGTGTACCCATTAGAGGCAGGAAACGGTCCCATATAATCAAAGCCCCAAACATCAAATGGTCCAATAGCAAGTGAATAATTCATAGACATTTCTTGACGTCTACTGATATTACCAATTCTTTGACATTTATCACAAGATAAGACAAACTTACGGGCATCCTTGAAGAGGGTAGGCCAATAAAAACCGGATTGCAATACCTTATGTGATGTTCTATCTCCAGCATGGTGTCCTCCATAGGCTTCAGAGTGGCACTTGCATAGGATCTGTTCCTGTTCATGCTCAGGTACACAACGTCTAATAATACCATCTACTCCTTCTTTATAAAGATGTGGGTCATCCCAGAAGTAATGTCTCAAATAATAGAAGAACTTTTTCTTTTGCTCGTATGTGAAGCTACGAGGTATAACCTTAGCAACAATATAATTAGCATAATCAGCATACCATGGAGCAGTACAAGAAGTATTTATGACAGCTAATTATTCATGAGGAAAGCTATCATCAATAGGTTGTGGGTCATCAAGTATGTTCTCTAACCTAGACAAGTTATCTGCAATGGGGTTCTCAGCTCCCTTTGTATCAATAATATGTAAGTCAAATTCTTGCAGCAAGAGAACCCATCTAATAAGTGTAGGTTTAGCATCTTTCTTTTCCATAAGGTATTTGATAGCAGCATGATCAGTGTGAATAGTTACTTTAGAATCAACAATATAGGGTCTAAACTTATCACAAGCAAATACAACTGCTAAAAATTCTTTCTCAGTACTAGCATAATTTCTTTGGCACTGTCTAGGGTTTTACTAGCATATTGGATAACATTCAATTTCTTATCAACTCTTTGTTCTAGAACAGCACCTACATCATAGTCACTAGTATCGCACATAATCTCAAAGGGTGAATTCCAGTCAGGAGGCTGAACAATAGGTGCAGAGATCAATGCTTTCTTAAGTATTTCAAATGCTTCTAGACAATCATCATCAAAGACAAAAGGAATATCTTTTTGTAAGAGATTAGTCAGAGGCCTGGAGATTTTGGAGAAGTCCTTTATGAACCTCCTTTAAAACCCGGCATGACCAAGGAAACTTCATATACCTTTGATGTCCTTGGGGCACGGCATCTTTTCAATAGCATCAACTTTAGCTTTGTCAACTTCAATACCTCTTTCAGAAATTTTATGTCCCAAGACAATGCCTTCATTAACCATAAAGTGACACTTCTCCCAATTCAAGACAAGATTAGTGTCTTCACATATCTGCAAAACTCGATCAAGGTTGCTTAAACAATCATCAAAAAAAGTTCCGTAAACGGAGAAGTCATCCATGAAAACCTCAACAATATTTTCACAAAAATCAGAGAATATAGCCATCATGCATCTTTGAAGGGTAGCAGGTGCATTACATAAACCAAAAGGCATACGTCTATAAGCAAAGGTACAGAAAGGACAAGTAAAAGTGGTCTTTTCTTCATCCCCTTTTCACACAGGTATTTGAGAGAAACCAGAATAACCATCTAGAAAGCAAAAGTGAGTATGTTTGGATAACCTGTAACTATTCTTTGAGGGATTAATTCATCTTTGGCATTAGGAACAACAGTCATACCTCCCTTCTTAGGGACACAATGGACAGGACTTACCCACTAGCTATCAGAAACTGGATAGATACTACCTGCCTCTAGAAGCTTTAGTATTTCCTTCCTTACCACTTCTTTCATCTTAGGGTTTAACCGTCATTGATGATCAATAACTAGTTTAGCGTTTTCTTCCAATTTTATCTTGTGTTGGCATAAGGTGGGACTAATGCCCTAAAGATCATCCAGAGTATATCCAATAGCAGCACGGTGCTTCTTCAGGGTTTTCAATATTTTTTCTTCTTCCTGCTCTGAAAGGTTAGCACTAATAATAACAGGATATATCTTCATTTCATCAAGATAAACATACTTAAGATTATCAGGTAAAGGTTTAAGTTCAAACACGGGATCACCCTTGGGTGGAGGTGGATCCCCTAGGATTTCAACAGGCAAGTTGTTTTGCAATACGGGTCCCTGATTAAAGAATATTTCATCTATTTCCCTTCTATCATTCATATGCATATCATTTTCATGATCTAGCAAATATTGTTCTAAAGGATCATTAGGAGGCACAACAATTGAAGCAAGACAAATAATTTCATCCTTACTAGGTAATTATTTATCAAGGGGTTCTCTACGGAATTTAACTTTCCCACACAAGACTTCAACATCTCTAACAATCCCAATTGGTGAGATAGTGTCTCTATTAGCAAGCTTAATAGTAATATCTATACCTTCTAGCTCAACAGGTGCAATATCGTGCATAATTTCATCATATAAGGATATAGGTATTACACTTGCACTAGCACCGACATCACATAAACCATGATAGCAATGATCTCCTATTTTAACAGAGATAACAGGCAGGCCTACAATAGGTCTATGTTTATTCCTAGCATCGGGTTTGACTATTCTAGCAGATTCCTCTTAGAGGTAAATAACATGTACAGCTAAATCTTCTACCAAGAGATCTTTAACCATAGCAACACTAGATTCAACTTTAATTTGCTCAGAGGGTGTAGGTGTTCTAGTATTACTCTTACGAACTACAGTTGAAGCTTTAGCATGATCCTTTATCCTAACAGGGATAGGTGGTTTCTCAATATAAGCAGTAGGAACAATAGGATCAACATTATAAGTGATAGTCTTTTCTTCAACTTTAACAGGTTCAACTACTTTTACATCAATGGGAGGATGGTATTTAAACCACTTCTCCTTGGGAAGATCAACATGAGTAGCAAATGATTCACAGAAAGAAGCTACTATCTCAGAGTCAATTCCATATTTAATGGTAAACTCACTGAAAACATCGGTATCCATAAAAGCTTTAACACAATAAAACTTAGGGGTCATACCTAACTCCTTTCCTTCATCGAGATCCCAATCTTCACAGTTGTGTTTAATTCTTTCCAATAAATCCCATTTGAATTCAATAGTCTTCATCATAAAAGAACCAGACCAAGAAGTATCGAGCATGGAGCGATTATTAAGAGAAAGTCGAGCATAAAAATTTTGAATGATCATTTCTCTTGAGAGCTCATGATTGGGGCATGAATATAACATTGACTTAAGCCTCCCCCAAGCTTGAGCGATGCTCTCTCCTTCGCGAGGCCAAAAATTATAGATATAATTACGATCACGATGAACCTGATGCATAGGGTAGAACTTCTGATGAAATTCCAACTTTAGATGATTATAGTTCCATGATCCAATATCATCACATATCCTAAACCATGTCAATGCATCTCCCTTCAGAGATAAAGGGAAGACCTTCTTCTTGATAACATCCTCGGGCATACCTGCAAGCTTAAATAATCCACAAACTTCGTCCACATAGATTAGGTGTAAATCGGGATGCGGTGTTCCATCTCCTGTAAAAGGATTATCAAGAAGTTTCTTTAAGTAGGTGCAGTAGGTTGAGGAGCAAATTTTTGCACTTCTGGTCGGCGTGAAGATACCCCGAACAAGCCCCTCAAAGGATTATGAGCCATCGTAACAAGTGACAATAAATTTCAGCACACAGTATAATTTTTTCCTTACCAAAGGCGCTTCACTCCCCGGCAACGGCGCCAGAAAAGACTCTTGATAAACCACAAGTGAAGGGGATCTATCATAGTCCTTACTATAAGTAAGAGTGTCAAACCCAACGAGGAGCAGAAGGAAATGATAAGTAGTTTTCAGTAAGGTATTGTCTACAAGCACTGAAATTATAGGTAACAAATAGTTTTATGATAGGGTAATTAGTAGCAAGTGACAAAAGGTAAAAGTAAATAAGGTGCAGCAAGGTGGCCCAATCCTTTTTGTAGCAAAGCACAAGCCTGAACAAACTCTTATATGAAGGAAAGCGCTCCCGAGGACACATGGGAAGTATCGTCAAGCTAGTTTTCATCACTATCATCTGATTTGCGTTCGGTACTTTGATAATTTGGTATGTGGGTGGACAGGTGCTTGTGTGATGTCCATACTTGGACAAGCCTCCCACTTATGATTAACCACTATTGCAAGAATCCGCAACTAAAAAAGAAGTATTAAGGTAAACCTAACCATATCATGAAACAAGTGGATCCAAATCAGCCCCTTACGAAGCAATGCATAAACTAGGGTTTAAGCTTCTGTCACTCTAGCAACCCATCATCTACTTATTACTTCCCAATGCCTTCCTCTAGGCCCAAATAATGGTGAAGTGTCATGTAGTCGACGTTCACATGACACCACTAGAGGAGAGACAACATACATCTCATCAAAATATCAAACGAATAACAATTTCACATGACTACTAATTGCAAGACTTCTCCATGTCCTCAGGAACAAAAGTAACTACTCACAAGACAGAATATTGTTCATGATTAGAGGGGTATTAATATGCATAATGGATCTGAACATATGATCTTCCACCAAATAAACCAACTAGTATCAACTACAAGGAGTAATCAACACTACTAGCAACCCACAGGTACCAATCTGAGGTTTGAGTTCAAAGATTGGATACAAGAGATGAACTAGGGTTTGAGAGAAGATGCTGCTCGTGAAGATGTTGATGAAGATAGCCCTCCCCAAGATGGGAGAGGTGTTGGTGATGATAGCGGTGACTATTCCCCCCTCCCGGAGGGAAGTATCCCCGGCAGAACAGCTCTGCCGGAGCCCTAGATTGGTTTCCGCCAAGGTTCCGCCTCGAGAGGGCGGCGTCTGGTCCCGAAAGCCACCTTATGAATTTTTACAGGTCAAAACACCTCATATAGGAGAAGATGGGCATCGGGGGGCCAACGAGGTAGGGGACGCGCCCAGAGAGGGGGGGCGCGCCCCCCACCCTCGTCGACAACTGGTGGGCCCCTTGGTGATCTTCTTTCGCCAGATATTTTTTATATTTTCTGAAGCGGTGTCCTGTGGAGTTTTGGGGCTTTTTGAGTTGTGTAGAATAGGTTTCCAAAGTTTGCTTCTTTTCCAGCTCAAAATTCCAGCTGCCGTTATTCTCCTTCTTCATGTAAACCTTGTAAAATAAGAGAGAAAAGGCATAAGTATTGTGACATAACGTGTAATAACAGCCCATAATGCAATAAATATCAACATATAAGCATGATGCAAAATGGACGTATCAGAGCCTACTATCGACCTCTGGGTGCGCCTCTTCTTCTTGAAGCAGCAGGGGCCAAAGGCCGGGGAGATGTCTGAGTGCGGGGCCGCCGTCATCTAGTGGCGGCCGGGGTCTACCCGCCCCAAGGTGCCACTGGAGTATTCTGCCAAGAAGTGGCAGAACTCTTTCTTCTACGTCCGCAAATCTCGGTGCAGATCGAATCAACTTGCCGCCGTTCGTCAACTCACGCCCGTGGGCGAAGCAGAACTGGGCGTACTACCCCAAGTGCCCGCCGCAGGTGGTGCTCAACCTGTGCGAGTGGATATCGGTGATGAAGGAGTGGGAAGGTCTCACCGGCACCGCCTTCATCGCCCGGTGAGTGCTGCCGCTGCAGCAGCGCAACCACCTCATCGGCGAGATGACCGGCCTTGAGGACCCAGATCGCATGTCGAACCCGCGGCTGAGGGCGGACCAGATCGTGCGCCGGGTCAACGACATCTGCAAGGCCAACCTGCCGGATGAATGGCATTACGGGAAGGCCCCGTACAGTCGCGCGAACCCGGCACCGACGGTGAGTCCCTGGTCTCCGTATTTTGCTGCCACCCATGTTCTCATCTGTCTAGACGCGACACGGGAGGTGCTTCTGAATGCCATCCGACATCCTTACGACCGGGCACGGACGCAGGTGGCGCGCGCTGCCTCGGAGGAGCCTGAGGCCCACGATGGAGGGAAGGGAGCGGCCGCCAACGCGGGCGCGGGGCGTCGAGTAGGTGAGCCCATCTTTTCTTCTTGAGTCGCCGGCCATGGGACGGCGGTGGGGGTGCTGACGGGAGTTGTTAACGCAGCAGCGCCGGGTGGAGGAGGCGGCGGCACAGCTAGAGCCGGGTCGTCTCGAGGGGCGCTGGCGGCGAGCCGGCCGCACGGGAAGGACAACGTCGCGCTGTGGGCCCCGGCCGCGAAGCATGAGGCAAACGCGGCCGGGTGTGCAAAGCCGCCCGCCAAGAGGAGGCGCACCGTTATGGTGTTGTCGGGGTGACTTCCTTTCTTGCTTGAACTGAGTGGCCAAGCGGCTCCGTTTGGTTCTTGTGTACTTATTTTGTCTTGGACTTCAGGTCGCCGATCTCGTTGGCGCTGGCGGCGGCGGATGCCGCGTCCCCCGAGGGCACCGTGTTCTGAAGGAGCCGGTCCGGCACCGTTGATTGGGATGAGGAGGGGCACGCGGATCCGGGCCTTGGTCTGGACCCGAACTTGGACTAGCACCGCGGCGGCGTGGGCGCGAGCCGGCAAGGAGCCGGCGTGGCCGGAGATGCTGGCGGGGACGAGGGTGGCGGCGACGGCCTTTGTGCCATCGTTGGAGGGGGAGCACGGCCAAGGTGGCCGTGCCGATGTGATGGACCTCGACCGGGAGGTCGTGGTTGTCGGGGACGAGACCCCACCACAGGCCGACACGGTCGAGCGGGCGGGGGGCGACGGATGCGGCGGAAATGCCGTCTTGGAGAAAGCGCTGTGGATAGCACTGCAGGCGGCGACTAGGACACCGTCGAGGGAGGCGCCGCTGGTAGTTGAACCGCGGACCACTTTGCCCACCGCGCTGTTGGTGGTGCTGGAGAGGGCACCGGTTGCAGGGGAGGCGGTCAACGGTGAGCACGCTCTGGTGCTTAGGCCCGGGGGTCTCCATGCCGTTGGGTCGTAGCCTCCGTGGAGCGGGGTCGGCGAGGTCTTCTTCGGGCCTCCGACCCAGGAGGAGGCGGTGATGGCTGCCGTGACCCCGCGCCTGCAAGGGCGGGCGGACCGGGTCCAGGCCTTTGTTCAGGCCGAGCTGGAGCAGACACAGGAGCTGGAGCGTGCCATGCTCGTGAGTCTTCCTTACTTTCTTCTTTCTCCTTTATTTATTTCTTCTTCTATGTGGGGGCGCGCCAGCGCACCCACTGGGTATAGCCCCAGAGATTTGGGCTAACTACGTAGCAATTGGGTCGAATCTTAAATTGTTGTCTTTTGTGTTGATCGTTCTTTTTTGCAGCAACTGGATTCCTATCGGGTTAGCATCTTCAACCGGCTCCTTGAGGCGCACGGGCGGCTCAAGTATCAGCTCGCCGCCAGGGAGAAGGAGCTCCGTGCAGCGGCTGATACTTTTCTTGCGAGCTCTCTTCTTCTTTTTCTCGTGAATCATTCCTGAATAGTTCTTGAATCATTCTTCCGCAGCCGAGGTGTTGTCCTGGTGGATCCGGCTGACCCGGGCTGGCTTCCACTACGACCGGCTCGTTGCCTACGCTGGTCCGCTTGGGGCCGAGGTGGAGCTGGTGCGGGCGGAGGTGACGGGAGCCCGGCAGGCGCTCGATGAAGCCAGCCAGCTGTGGAGCAGCTGGCAGCTGACAAGGGTCGTCTTGTGGTCGAGGTGGAACACCTCAGGGCGGAAGCCGCCAAGGTCGACGACAAGGGTCAGCTCCAGGCCGAGGTGGAGTGCCTGAAGGCGCTGGTGGCCACGGTGGAGTAGACCCGGGAGAGGGAAACCCGATGCTGCGAGGAGGCCGAGAAGGCGGCCGAGGACAAGGATGCCGAGCTGAAGGCGGCCCTTGGCAAGGTCGCCAAACTAGAGGAGGCGGTCAAGGATCGTGACAGTACCATCAACTCAGAGCGGCACAGTACATTGCTCGAAGCGCAACACCTGGAAGAGTCCTTCTCAAGTAAGTGCTTTTCTTGGGTCTTTCGCCGAGCTGGGGCTCCGGCTTCTCTTCCTTAGTGACTTTCTTCTAATTTGCCTCTATTCTTGACACGGGCCTTCCCGAGGACGCAGCAGCTGGCGGAGGAGGCGGTCCGCTTTCAGCGCGACCCGGAGGGCATAGTCGGCTCCGGGACTGACCCGCAGGTGGCCTGGACCTTCCCGGAGATCGTGGCCACCGCCGAGGCTGGTCTGCGAGTCTTGGGCGGGCAGATGGCGCAGCTCTCTGAGGCCGGCACGACGATGACGGTGGCCCTCTGGCCGGGTTCTATTGCACCGAATAGCTTCTCGCGGCTGGCACGGTGGCTGGAGGCGGAGCCGGATCGGCTCCATGACTGGCGCATTTCCGCCGCCCGTGTGGCGCCAAAATGGCGCTTAGGTTCATGTTGTCTTGGAATCCGAACTTGTCGCTGGACGCGTTGAAGGGCCAGCGAGCTGGCTCAAAGAGCCAGCTGCAGGCGGAGGCCGGCCGGATCGCTGCTCGGGCGAGCTATATCGGCGGGTTCTTCTTCCATGACGAGTTCCGGCCAGAGCGGACGGAAGATGGCACAGTCATGCCTGTCGACGACTACGGCCTGCTTCTAGATGACCCATAGGGCAGGTCCGAGGAGACCGGCATCTACCGTCACACGGGCGTCGAGGAGGGAGACAACGACACCTAGGCGGGCCCGGAGGCCGCCGAGGAGGATGCGTGAGGCTGCCTATTTTTAACTTCGTAAAAAATTCTGTTAGTAGCAGGTCCACCCCACCCACTGGGGGTATCCGAGTGTAATGAATTCTGGCCTCGGGCATGTTTGAATTTGAACTCGTAGTGTATAAATTTCGTGAATGTTTGCACTCTTGCTTTTTCTCTTTTGAGATGTTTTAGTGCGTTTTCCCCTCTCGGGCCTCCCCCCCGCGAGTCTGACGGCCGTGGCTCCGGTCCATGACAAGGGGTTTGACCTTTGAGAGAAGCGCGCAGTAGTTGAGCTGTCGAAACATTGAGCGCGAGCCAAACACCCACTGGGCCGGCTAGCAGCGATCCGGCGGAGCCGGTTGGCGAGCAGCCAGTCGTGCAGTGGTGTTTGCAAGTGATGGGGCCGGGTCGATCAACCCGGTGCCATGATATCAAATTTTTGGATGCCTCCGCTTTTGCTTTTCGTCTGTTGAGTCATTTTCTTGCGATTTTCCCCCCTTGGGCTCCCCCCACGAGTCTGACGGCCGAGGCTCCGGCTGTGATAAGGGGTTTGGCCTTTGAGAGGAGCTCGCAGTACTTAGGCGTTCGAAACGTTGAGCACGGGCGAAGCACCCATTGGGCCGGCTGGCGGCGATCCGGCGAACCCGGTCGGCGAGCAGCCGGCCGTGTGGTGACTTAACTCTTCGTGGCATGGCTGGGTTGGGCGACCCGGTGGACCTTGACTTAGTTTTCGTGGCATCCTAGTGCTCTGGCCTTTGCGCGCTCGCTGACCGACAGCCGAAGCCGGTTCTATGGCTTAGGGCGGAGCGGGAGGCCGCTGCGATCCCAACGCGTCAGGCATCGCTAAGTAAGGTGGCGGGTAGTGGCCAAACCGGCCAGCCCCCGAGCCCTTGGGTCGAGCGAGTCAGACCGGTGGCCGGGTTTTGACGAACAGATAGGTAAAGCATAAAATGCTGGAAACACAATAACTTAGTCGGAAAGGGCAGCCCGCGAGCGTCGTTCACGGACCCCATAGTTTTCTAATGAGTACAAAAGGCAGTGATACATACACGTACACGGCTAACTGTAAAACGGGTGGAGGAGTTCCGCATTCCACGACTGGGTTGTTTCTTCATCGGAAGTGTCCCTCTTGCGCTTGTTCGGCTTGCGGGTGTCGATGAGGTAGTAAGCATTGCGGTCGCACAAGTCTTTGCTGATGATGAAGGGGCCCTCCCATGGGGAGGACAGCTTGTGTTGGCCGGCCTATTGCTGGACGAGTCAGAGGACGAGGTCTCCCTCTCGGAAAGCGAGGGGCTTGATCTTCTTGTTGTGGTAGTGCCTCAGGCCTTGTTGGTAGATGGCTGAGCGGGTGAGCGCTAGAAGACGTGCTTCTTCGAGTAAGTCGACGCTATCCTCGCGAGCTTCTTTGGCTTAGGCCTTGGTGTACATCGTGACGCGCGATGAGTCAAACTTGACGTATGTTGGGATGACGGCTTCTGCTCCATAGACGAGGAAGAACGGGATGAACCCGGTCGACCGCTTCGGCGTTATTCGAGGGCTCCAGAGGACGACCGGTAGCTCGCCAAGCGAGCTGCCGGATGAGCGGATGAGCGGCTCGACGAGCGGCGGCTTGATGCCAGATAGGATGAGGCCGTTGGCCCGTTCGACCTCGTCATTTGACTGCGGGTGTGCAACAGAAGCCAGGTCGAGGCGGATGCCGGAGACGGAGCAGTACTGCGCGAGCGCGCCCTTGGCGAAGTTGGTGTCGTTGTGCGTGATGATGTTGCTCGGCATGCCGTAGTGCACCACAATGTCCTTGATGAATCGGATGGCCGTTGGCCCGTCCAGCTTCTTGATCGACCTTGCTTCGATCCATTTGGTGAACTTGTCAACTGCCACCAGCAAATGTGTCATGCTGCCTCGAGCGGTCTTTAAGGGTCCCACCATGTCAATTCCCCAGACCATGAAGAGCCAGGCAATCGGGATGGTTCGGAGTGCCGACGTTGGTTGGTGGGTGCGGTTGCTGAAGCGCTGGCATCCCTCGCACTTGAGGACCAGTGACTCGGTGTCTTGGAGGGCCATAGGCCAGTAGAAACCATGGCGAAAAGCCTTGGCCACCAGGGACCGTGAGGCGGCATGATGCCCACACTCACCCTAGTGTATGTCGAGGAGGATCTCCACGCCCTTGTCTTGCTCGACGCAGCGTTGGAACACGCCGGTGGGGCTGCACTTGATGAGCTCGCTGTTAATGATGCTGTAGGCGGACGCCCGGTGCTGCACTTGCCGAGATTCGGTCTCGTCCACGGGGGAGGACCCCGCTCTCCAGAAACTCCGAGATGGGCAGAGCCCATGATGGCGCCGTCACCACAGCGAGAATGGCCACCACGGTGGGTTCAGGGGCGGCAGCCCCCGAGCCGGGTTCAACAGTCCTCGGGTCAGGAGCGGAGGCGGCCGGATTGATGGCTGCGGCCTCTGGGCCGGGATGAGGAGCCCCGGGTCAGATTCGTCAGTCCCCGGGTTCGGTTCGGCAGTCCTCGGGCCAGGTTCGGCAGTTCCCGAGCCATCCGGGACGCAGATGAACTCGGAGTCCGGAGACGGCTTCACGGACGGCTTGCACAGGTGCTCGAGGGAGACGCTAGACGGGATGGACTGTCGGGACAAGGCGGTCTTGGCGAGCGCGTCGGCCGCCTCATTCTCCATGCGCGGGACATGGAGGAACTCGCAGTCCGCGAAGAATTCGGACGGCCTCGTTCTCCACGCGTGGCCAGGACGGGTGCGATGGAGAGCATGCGCTTGAGGACCCTGAAAGCCTCGTCCGCCTGGTCGTTCCACTCGAATGATGTCATCTTCTTCATCAGCTGGTTTAAGGGCAAGGCCCTCTCGCCCAGCCGGCTGAGGAACCGGCTGACCGAGGCCAAGCAGCCGGTGAACTTCTGGACATCGCGCAGCTGAGCCGGCTTGTGCATGTTCTTGATGGCCTTGTTTTTCTTCGGGTTTGCCTCAATGCCGCGCTCCGAGACAAGGAAGCCGAGTAGCTTTCTAGTCGGGACACCGAAAACGCATTTTTTGGGGTTGAGGTTGACCTTGTACTCGCGCAGGTTGGCGAAGGTTTCCTTTAGATCATCGAGGAGCGTGTGGTGCTGCATGGTCTTCACCATGATGTCATCCACGTAGACGTGAATATTGCGGCCGAGTTGCGGCAACAAGCATTTCTGCAAGCAGCACTGGAAAGTGGCTCCAGCGTTCTTCAGGACAAACGACATGGTGATGTAGCAATACGCCCCAAAGGGCATGATGAAGGATGTCTTCAGGGCGTCGGCCGGGTCCAACTTGATTTGGTGATAACTGGAGTAAGCATCTAGGAAGGAGAGGAGCTCGCACCCGGCGGTGGAGTCGATGACTTGGTCGATCCGCGGGTGGGCGAACGGATCCTTGGGGAAGGCCTTGTTCAGGATGGTGTAGTCGATAAACATGCGCCAAGTATTGTTTTTCTTCAGGACAAGGACTGGATTGGCCAGCCACTCGGGGTGAAACACTTCCATGATGAAGCCGGCCGCCAAAAGCTTGGCGATCTCTTCACCGATGGTCATTCTCTTCTCCTCGGAGAAACGTCGTAGGGGTTGGCGGACAGGCTTGGCGTCCTTGCGAACGTAGAGTTTGTGCTCAGTGTACTTCCTCGGGATACCCGGCATGTCCTTTGGGGTCCATGCGAAGATATCCCGATTCTCACGGAGGAAGTTGACGAGATCGCTTTCCTATTTGCTGCTGAGGCGGGTGCCTATGACAACGTACTTGCTGCAGCTGGGGTCTTCCGGGTACAGCTTAACCTTCTTGGTCTCCTTGGAGGGCTTGAATGAGGCCTCGTTGGCCGGCTACTCGGCCGGGATCGGCACAGCCGACGCCTCGTTGGCCAGAGCGACGATCCGGTCTAGCTGGTGCCGCTGCTCGGCTATGACCAGCGTCTCGGCCAGCTTGGAGCCGTCTCGGGCGCACTCCAGGGACTTGCGGTAGTCGCCGGTGACGGTGATGAGGTCCTTCAATTCCGACAGCTTCATCTTCAGGTAGGCGTAGTGGGGGACCGCCATGAACATGGCGAGCGCGGGCCGACCTAGAAGCGCGTGGTATGCACTGGATAGGTCCACCACTTCGAACTAGATTGGCTCGCGTCGGAAGTGGTTGCAGTCGCCGAACAGGACGTTGAGCCGGATTCGGTCGATCAGAGAGCAGGAGTGGTCGGGAACGATGCCGTGGAAGACGGTCCGGGTCGGCTCCAGGTCATTGGCCTCGAGGCCGAGCTTGGTCATGGTGTCCCGGTAGAGGATGTTGATGTTGCTGCCGCCATCGATGAGGACCCGGGAGAACTTGCACATGCGTCAAGGCGCGATGATGGTGGGGTTGAGGACGAGGGCGTAACCACCCGAGTTCGGCATGACGGCCGGGTGATCCTCCCGTGTCTAGGTGACTGGGCCCTCTGACCAGTGCATGTATTCCGGCTTCGCCGGGATGACGGTGTTCAACTCCTGCCAAAGGAGGCGTTCGCCGCGATTGTCATCGCTGAGGCTGGTGAAGACGACGTAGGACGCGTTCTGGTCTAGGTAGGCGTCGTTGCGCATCGCACCGCCAGCCGGAGGCGGTGGTGGAGGCGGAGGCGGCCTCCCCGCTCCTGGAGCAGGGGCCGGAGGAGGCGGGACGTCGCCACTTATGAGGCACTTGGTGATGGCGCACTATCGGAGCGTTTGCGTGGACAGCCTTGTGCCATTGCGGTGCTTGTAGGGAGCGTCGAGCATATCCTCAAAGCTCATGGCGGGTTTCCATGTCATCTTACTGGTCTGCCGGCGTTTGGTGGCCCGCTCGATTGCGGGCGCATGCTCGGCGGCCATGACGAGCCGGTTGTTGTGGTGCTGGGCCCGCTGCTCGGCCTTGCACTTGTGCTGCTGCTGGTTGTGCTGATGTTGCCAACTTCCTTCGCTGGCCGGCTTCGGAGGGGGAATCGACTTTGCCTTGCCGGATTCATCCAGCGCCGCCTGGATCTTCATGGTGGAGTCGGCGTTGGCGTCTTTGTCCGCCGTCCCTATGATCGCGGACAAGGTGGTCGGCTCGGAGCGTAGGAGCTTGGGCTTGAGGAGGGTGCCATCCCGTCACCTATTGACGAAGTACTAGATTTCCTGGACCTCGCGGACACCCTCGAGCCTGTTTCGGAGTTCGGTCCAGCGTTCTAGGTACTTCCGGCCTGTTTCTGCCGGCCCTCGCACGCACATGGCAAGTTGGCTAGGACGGCCGGGTCGCCGATAGGTTCCGCTGAAGTTGCGCATGAAGGCCTGCTCGAAGTCGACCCACGTGTTGATGCTGCCCACCGGCAGACTGTTCAACCACGTGCGGGCTGACCCCTGGAGCATGAGCGGTGCGTAGCGGACGGCGAGGCAGTGGTTGCCGCCAGCGATGCCGATGGCAGTGGTGTAGTAGGTGAGCCAGTCCTCCGGCGTCACGGTGCCATTGTACTTGGGGGTGTCACGGGGAAGCGTGAACCCTTTAGCAAAGGGCTAGCTCCGGATGCGCGGGCCGAAGCACGCCGGTCTGACCGGACCGGTCTCCTCCAGCTCCTGGGAGAGGGCGAGCCGGTCGATGGCGTGCGGGCTCAGCCGGCCAGTGACCGTGCCACTGGGGTACGAGTCGACCGTAGTCTGTTGCCGGGCGTGCTGGTGAACAGGGTTGAGCCTACGCTGGACTTCCGAGGGCGACTCGTCACCCAAGCCGCCAGCGGTTGCCGGGGCGGGGTTGTGCCAAATCTGGGTGCCGCCGGAGTGCGCCTTGCCGGGTGGTGAACACAATGTGTGTGTGTTGTCGCCGGATCCAACAATGCCGGCGGAGCTGGATCCGGCCGGCTTGGCGAGCTGGTTGAGGCGGTCCTGTTGCGCACTGGCCACAGCGAGGAGGTCGTTCACCCTCTTGAGGCGATCCTGCAGCTCTTCTCCTGCGAGCTGCTCCAGGCCGACCGCGGCCGCCTGAGCAGCGCGCATGTTCTTCACGGGAGTCTCGTAGATGGGTGGGAGGGCACCGAGGGCGCGTCCGATCATGCTGCCCCGGGCCTGCACTTCGGCGACCCGGCTTGGCTCGAGCGCGCCAGGCGTAAAGCCGTAGGCGGCGTTGTGCTCCAGCTCAGCGGAGTCGAGGCGACGCTACATGGCGGCGAGCGACTGTGTGAGGTCCAGCAGGCGCTGGCGGTCCTCGTCAAGGCGAGTCCAGGCCTCGGCGATGTTGGAGGCATCGATGTCGGTGCCGATGGGAACGCAAAGGCTCTGCATCGTGGCACGCAGCGGGTTGGGTGAGCCGGCCCGATCCACCGTGGCCTTAGCTTCAGCGGCCTTTCTTGACGCGTTCGTCGAGGAGGAGGCACCGGTGTCGGTGATGAAAACCTCTACGTAGAGGTCCATCGCTCTGTCGGGAACGCTGCCGCCGAGGGAGATGGGGGAGTCGAAAAAGTCAAGTACCTCGCTGGGTTACGCGTCGGCCGCATGCGGACCAGAGATGTGTAGTGCGGCGAAGCAGGCGGCGAGGGTGTCGATGACATCGTCCGCCAGCACGACGGGCTCGTCGGAGTCGGAGGGGAGCCACGTCTGAAGCATGCTCCCGGCCAGGACCTCGAGCTGCCCCATGGTGGGCGCCAACTGTCGTGGTGGGCGCACGACAAATGCCAAGGGATGGCTAAAGCTAGGAGGAGGCTCAAGGGCACTGGTGGGCTCCAGAGGCGAGGTTGGCATGAGCGAGCGCGGGATGCAAGACATACCCAGGTTCGGGGGTCTCCGGAGAGATAACATCCCTAGTCCTGCCGAGTGTAGTTGATGTATATCAGTACAGGGTTGCTCCTCGAGCTATATGCGGGAAGGAGGAAGGCGGGCCAAGTCTTAGGCTGCTTCTCCCCCGTGGTATGTGTGTCTACCGATCTGCTCTCGTTCTCTCTATTGCATTGCCCGTATGCATGAGGGCTCCTTGGGGGTTTTATAGGTCAACCCCCAGGGGTACAATGGTAATGTTATAAGGCCGTGGGGCCGGGTTGTCATTGTCTGGGAAGCCGGCGCTACAACCCGCCGGGTACGGGGCTCGTCGGGTTTTCCGGGCACTAGTCCCGCTGGGTACGGGGGCACTGTGTGCCCTCCAGTCGATCGTCATGGACTGGACGGGTTGAGTCTGGTACAGTGGTGTTCCTCCAGGTCGCCGTCTGCTGGCATCATGGGTGATTATGATTGCACTGTTGCCACGCCTTGGCTGACCAAAGGCATGCACGAGGCTTTGTTGCCTCGGTCATCGGTAGATGGAGACTCATCCCATCGTATTGCTGGGATGGGACGGGAGCTGACCCATGGTCGGATTGGGGAACACGCCATGGGCCGGACTGGCTTGTTGGGGAAGTCTTGACATGCCGGGTTTGGGTCCCTTGAGCGGGCCTTTGGGGCCGAGTCGAGGGATCGGGTCGTGTTGGAGAGTTTGGCCGGGTCGTGGGACTTGGCCGGGTCGAGTGACCTGGCCAAGCGTGAGCCGGATCGCGGGGCAATGCTGGCCCCATTGTTTTTAAAAGGATCCGGCTTCCTTTGCCTGCCTATGGTTCATCCCCCCGACACAAGACCATAAGTGGCCAGAAGTTTGTAGAAATTTACAGTGCTATATTTTGTACAAAATTATCAAGTAAAATATCCACCTCAAAAGCAACTCTAAATTTTAGAATCTGTAGATCAGATTGGAGAGCTCTCATCCAGTCTTGAAGGGAGGCCGGGATCTTCTCAAAGCACAACCTATTTCTTTTTTTCATATGTTCCAAGCAGACAAGATACATATTTCCGTGAATAGGGGCTTCTACCAGGTGTGTGTTGGACGGTCAAACATCTCTTGCATCTCCCGCGTGGGGTCCCAATGGATGTTGATAGATTGCCAGCAAGACTTGCTGAATGTGCATATGAACAACATGTTGTCGGCGTTCTGGGAACGGGGGTACCCAGACTTGCCTGCCTAGGGCCCAGGGCATGGCTCAGAAGGCGGCCTGGTACGACCCATCATCTTCATCGACAACTCAAGATCCTCACGAGGGGCCAAGCCTCGCGAGGCAGAAGGCACAAGGCATCCCCTGGGGCGGCCTCACCAGGCCGGCTCAAGAGGATCAGAGATATCGGATACGTCTCCAACGTATCTATAATTTTTTATTGTCCTATGGATACGTCTCCAACATCGAGGCAACAAAGAAAACCCTAATTCCACCGCCACAACCTTCTGTTCTCGTGAGATCCCATCTTGGGGCCTGTTTCGGAGCTCCGCCGGAGGGGGAATCTACCACGGAGTGCTTCTTCATCAACGCCATAGCCTCACCAATGAGTTGTGACACTAGTAGATAAAGGGTCATCAGACCCGGTTCGTTTGGGCCTTTAGCCCCGGTTCCTGAACCGGGACAAGAGTGTCGGTACTAATGCTCTGACCCTTTAGTCCCGGTTCAATCCAGAACTGGGGTAGATGGGTGTCCACGTGGCCTGTGCGCCGAGCCCAGGCAGGAGGGGCTTTGGTCCCGGTTGATCGTACCAACCGGGACCAAAAGGCATCCACGCGTCAGCATTTCTGTGGCTGTGGTTTTTGTTTTTTTTTTGAAAGGGGAGGGGGGGTTGGAGGTTTTGGGGGGTTAATTTAGGTGTTTCATATTGTGTTAGCTAGCTAATTAATAGAGAGAAGTGTCCTCTCTTATGTCCGTGCTTGGTCGACGCTATGTACTACACATACGTATAGAGAGGACTAGACACGCTAGCTAGCTAGCTAGCTAGTAAAGCAAACGAAGGAAACAGAAGATCGTATAATCAACATATATATATATATATGCATACAGAGAGAAGTAATATCGACCACCTCTCCTTCTCCGAGAGATTGGTCGAACAACAAGTTCTCGTATATCTATCCGACACTACCGGGTACATATATACAATAATTATGTCTTACAAATATAATCTCCTATCATATGGATGCATGGTCCACATAGTATTCTCCGTCTTCAGCGATCACGTGTTCAAGGAAGAATGCCGCCAATTCCTCTTGAATTGCTCGCAGACGATCTGGTGTTAGGAGTTCATCCCGCATCCGAAACATCTAATTTGAAGTAGGGGGTCAATACATGAAATGATGCTATAAATTTGTGAATATTATTGATTGCTTACGCACTTCAAATTGTGCTTCAGAGTAGCCCCGCTCACAGGTCGTGTGGCGGATGGACTCGCAAATGTAGTATCCACAGTAATCATTCCCAGGTTCCTGCCACAACAACTTTCCAAGAAATAGAGGTCAATCAAACTGATAAGCAAGAATGCCAAATTGGTATTGATGAAACTAGCGCTTGAATCAAGATATAGGAGATGCGCGCGCGGAACATGCTACTATATAGTACTTACTTTCGGGTATCTAAATTCTAGCTTCTTCGGCAATCCCGGAGCTTTTTTGGTGAATTTTCTCCAAACCCTGCCAGACAAAGAAAACAATTAGTTGATATCAGAAATGAAGTTGCTGATATATATGCATGGTTGATAATATTGATCGATTTAACTTACCTGACGAGCATTTGAGTCATGTCCGCATACTCCTCGAGATCTTTACGTTTAGAGTCCAAGACAGTTACTAATCTCTTCTCAAGTTTAATCTCTAAGAGAATATAGTGGAAGTTGCGCACGCATGCATGAACTCATCAATTACATCACTATAACCTTGACTGATATATAAGGGAAACCAAATATGCACAAGACAGTAACACTCACTTGAAGTTGTAAGGAAAGAGTATTATATCTTTGTTTTCATTTACCACCAACGATCGTAGCAAGTTGGTCTCGGTATCGTCGGGACGCAATTTAACCTCGGTTGCATCTATGAGGTATGTGTTAATGAACCCAATATCACCTACTTGTCTTTTCTTCAATTCGACGATCTTCAATCTGCATAATATAGTGAGGATAATTATAAATACATGCAATGAAGATCAGCTATATATAGAGAGAGAGACTTAATGACAGAAGTAGTACTACTTACAGACAGTAGCAGGTGACCGTTGTTTTATCGAGGGCCAATTGATTGAAAAACTGATAGAACTCCTCAAATGGAACAGGCAACAGTTCAATTCCAACGAGGTCATGCTCTGGTTTAACTCTCAAATACAAGCTATCCCTCCCCCTAGACTCTCTGCAGATTTTCAAGTACCAATCATGCAATCTTCGCATATTCGTTGATAGAGATCTTTCATTTTTGATGAGAGGCTTCCCATACTCGTATCTTTGTATCTTCACCTCCAGGAAATCATATTGTACATCGTCGGACACGTAATCTCCAAGATTGCTATAACCGGGCACCATCCTCGGATAATTAGCGACCATGTCGCTAGACACCTTGAGCGGGGGGCACAATTGGTCCGCTTGTTTGCCGAGCTGGGCAATTTGTTTCCCAGCTCGTCCTTCTGCTAACCTTTGATCACTTTTAGTACTTCCCGACCGCTTCGCTACTTGAAATGACTTTTGAATCATGCGGTCATAGTTGTCCTGCGGCTTACTTTTCGCTGGTTGCTTCAGGGCAGCAAGAGTGCGCTTTGCTTTCACCGCATCTATCTTCTCCTCCGGAGGTGGATGTCTCTGTGCTTTCAACCCTTCAAGCCAGTCCTTAACTTCGCCTTGAGCTATCTTCGTGTTTTCCTCGTCGGACCTCTCATATGGTAACTTCTCTAGAGGCGTGAGAGAAGGACCGAATCTGCATCGCCTCCCGCCTCTGGCTGTACTGCTAGACGTCGCCAGACCAGACGAAGCGGCTGTCTTTTTTCATTGCTTACGCGCCGGAGCAGGAGCAGCCGGAGCGGCGGCAGGTCTCTTCCGCCCTTGCTGACTAGGCGGAGAAGGAGGAGCAGGCTGGCTGCTCGGGCGCGCCGGCGGCGAAGGAGGCGGAGTGCCGCCACGCGTCGGAGAAGGAGCCGGAGTGCCCTGATCGTCACTCGCCGGAGGAGGAGGTGGTGGAGGAGGCGGAGTGCCCTGACTCGCCGGAGGAGGAGGAGGAGGAGGCGGAGGCGTCCAGTTGAGAATGTTGATGAGGTCCTTCCGCCATAGGCATGGAGTCTTCAGTGAAGAACCCAGCCGAGTCTCCCCTTCACCGGTAGGGTGGTCAAGCTGGATCTCCTCAAATCCCTCCGTTATTTCATCCACCATCACCCTAGCATATCCTTCTAGAATCGGATGGCAGTGAAAAGTGTCGCTGGTTCCAAAAGGATAAACAGAGCCAGCAGCCGCCTTGACCTTCAGATTCATCCACTGCGCCATAAGGTGGCAATTTTGTGCCTGCGTGATAGCATCCACGGGATACCTGGCGGTAGCCGTCAAGACAGGCTCCGACTGAAGCAGCTCAGTGGAAGCCACGCTGCTTCTCCGCTGACATGGCGGGGTAGCTTCGGGGGAAGCCTCGGCAATTCTTTTGTCCCGATTTGCTTCTCTTTCCTCTATCGCTTGTATTCTGGCCCGCAGCGCCTGCAGTTCGGTCTGCTCCATTTTCATCCTCCTCTCGTGGCTTTTGTAGCCGCCTGCGTCCGGAAACCCAGCACGCCACAGAAGGGAGCCTGGCGTGCCTCGTGTCCGTCCAGGGTGCTCAGGATTTCCGAGGGCCATTGTCAGCTCGTCGTTCTCTCTGTCGGGAAAGAACGTCCCTTCATGCGCTGCTTTGATATACTGTCGCATCTTCCTGAGTGGTGTTTCCAATTGCTTGTCCGTCCAAATGCACCACCCTGATACAGGGTCCAAGGTTCCGCCAGCCCCGAAGAACCAAGTCCGGCAATGGTCTGGCCATTGCATTGTCTCTGGTTCGATCCCTTTCTCAAGCAGATCATTCTCAGCCTTGGCCCACTTAGGCCGGGCTCTGAGGTAGCCACCTGACCCCGTGCGATGGTGATGCTTCTTCTTCGCAGCATTTATCCGGTTTGTCTGCGACATCTTCTGACTCTTTTCCGATGTCTTATGGGCCACAAATGCGGGCCAGTCATCTTTGATCTTCTCATATATGCCCACGAATTCTGGAGTCTTTTTATCTTTGACAAACGTATTCAGTTTTTTCTTCCATGCCCTGAATAGTCTGCCATCTTCGAAAGTGCAGCACACTTGATTAACTCCTCTTTAACTGGCTTCGCCGGATCATCCTCTTGCGGTAGGATGAAATTTGACTTCAGCTCAGTCCAAAGACCTTCTTTCTGCATATCAGTGACATAAGTCACCTGAGCGTCATTTGCAGCCGGCTTTAACCATTGATGGATGCTGATCGGGATCTTGTCCCTAACCAGAACCCCGCACTGATTAACAAATGCGTTCTTTGTCCGGATGGGGTCAATCGGCTCGTCGGAGCGCGAGATTTCTGAGATCTCAAACTTTGCATCCGGCCTCAACTTTTTCTTCGCGCCTCATCTCTTTACCGAAGATTTGCTCGATCCGGAGGGCTAGAAAAAGGAACAAAGACGAGAGTTAATGAATGCATCAATTAACTAGTCAGCACAGGCTTAACTAACATATATACCTCCTGGCCGGACTCGGTTCGGTCACCGGAGCCAGCATCACGGTCTCCTTCTTGCACCGGCATTGGGTCACCGGAGCCGTCCTCACGGTCTACTTCTTCCATGTGCATTGGGTCACCGGATCCATCAATATCATAGCCTAGATCTTCCAGCTGCAGCTTTCTTTCGACCTGCTCATCGCTGTCGTTGAGAAACGACAAGACGGCATTTTGTCCGTCTGCGATTATGTCCATCAACATCGCTTCTTGTGCTAGGTCTCGGGTGTTGTCGTCCATAGTTACTACAAATATTTACAACATGCCAATTATTACTCAAACATGACAGATGGATATATTAATGGCAAACGTAGAACTAGCTTCGACCCTCGACCCCTGGACGACCCTCGACTGCTCGGCGATCCACAAACCCTAGACACTTCGTAGCAACATGCCCCGGTTACTTCTGGCAAATGATGAAGTCATGGAATTCTTCAATACTTTGACACTAGCTAGGCAACCTCTCGACCCCTCGAACCCTGACTGCTCGGCGATCCACAACCCTAGACCCCCTCATGTCACATTTTGTCTAGTGTCAAAGGATTCAACAAAACCAATACTTCATCATTAGGCGAAAGTAACAGTCGCATGATGGTACGAAGCTCTCCAAAGTTATTTTGGAACGGAGTCCCAGATAGGATAATTCGTAACAAAAGACGGATTATCCTATCAGGAACTCCGTTCCAGAATAACTTTGCATAACTTCGTAGCAACATGCGCCAGTTACTTCTGGCAAATGATGAAGTCATGGAATTCTTCAATACTTTGACACTAGCTAGGCAACCTCTCTCGACCCCTCGACCCTCGACTGCTCGGCGATCCACAATCCTAGACCCCCTCATGTCACATTTTGTCTAGTGTCAAAGGATTCAACAAAACCAATACTTCATCATTAGGCGAAAGTAACAGTAGCATGATGGTACGAAGCTCTCCAAAGTGGTTTTGGAACGGAGTCACGGATAGGATAATTCGTAACAAAAGACGGATTATCCTATCAGGAACTCCGTTCCAAAACAACTTTGCATAACTTCGTACCAACATGCCCCGGTTACTTCTAGCAAATGATGAAGTCATGGAATTCTTCAATACTTTGACACTAGCTAGGCAACCTCTCGACCCCTCGACCCCCGACTGCTCGGCGATCCACAACCCTAGACCCCCTCATGTCACATTTTGTCTAGTGTCAAAGGATTCAACAAAACCAATACTTCATCATTAGGCGAAAGTAACAGTCGCATGATGGTACGAAGCTCTCCAAAGTTATTTTGGAACGGAGTCCCAGATAGGATAATTCGTAACAAAAGACGGATTATCCTATCAGGAACTCCGTTCCAAAATAACTTTGCATAACTTCGTACCAACATGCCCCGGTTACTTCTGGCAAATGATGAAGTCATGGATTTCTTCA
>LR738712.1:395781110-395816088 GCA_902687465.1 Secale cereale | reverse complement strand
CGCCAGGGCGCCTGGAGCCCTGGTGCCCCCCCCCCCGGCTGTCCTTCGGACGCACGGTAGTTTCCGGAACGCTGATTTTTCATATAATTTTTCTGGATTTTTCCTAGCAGTTCTCGTAACGTGAAAACCTGAAATACAAAAACAGCCGAAAACAGAAACTGGCACTGGGTGCACTGGATTAGTAAGTTAGTCCAAATATGATCAAAAGTGTATAGAAGTGTATGAATATCATAGAAATATCACCCAAAAGTGGCATGGAGCAAGCAGAAATTATAGATACGTTTTGGACGTATCACTTGCTGGTGCGGTGCGGTGGGAAGTTTAGTCCCACCTCGCTAGTTGAGAGAGCTCGGGTGTGGTTTATAAGCGCTGCTGCGCCCACCCACTCGAGCTCCTCTCAATTGCAGGCTTCTGGGCCTAACTCTGCGTGCTGCCCTGTGAGCTTGCTGGGCCTTATAGTCCAGATGCATCCTGTGCTGTAGGCCTTGCAGGCTCACTGGGCAGCGCCCAAATTTTTTTATTTTTTCCTTTTTTGCTTTATTTATTTCTAAGTTGTTTTTTGCTGTATTTAGAGTTTCTTTGTGAATATTATTCCTTTAGGTAAAACAAATTATAAACTTTCTGTTAGTGCAAGTAGTATTCAAATTTGAATAGTTTAAATTTGAAATTATGTGTTTTCTTTGTTGCTTTATTTATTTAATTTTGTTTCTACTTACAATGAAATACTTATTGTTGCTATTTTTATTTTTTTGCAAGTTTTTTTTTGTTTTCTGCATTATTTATTTTCTTTTGTTTTTTGTTTTACTTTTTAATTCTTTCTGGTAAAACCAATTACAAACTTTCTGTTAGTGCAAATTTGAATAGTACAAACGAACAATGGTATCATACTCGTTTGTTACAAAGTTGGCATGGTATCATCATAATAGTTGCCGAAAAAAGTCTTCACTTTTTCTTCGCTTGTGTCATTTGCTTATTGCGCCGTAACCATGGATAATCTTCATCGTTTATCAGGATGCTTGGGTCAACCTTGACTTTGAAGGGAGGAATTTCATGAAACTTTTCATAATCTTTAGACATGTCTGTCTTGCCCTCCACTCCCAGGATGTCCCTTTTTCCTGAAAGAACTATGTGGCGCTTTGGCTCATCGTATGATGTATTCGCTTCCTTATCTTTTCTTTTTCTCGGTCTGGTAGACATGTCCTTCACATAGATAACCTGTGCCACATCATTGGCTAGGACGAACGGTTCGTCAGTGTATCCAAGATTTTTCAGATCCACTGTTGTCATTCCGTACTGTGGGTCTACCTGTACCCCGCCTCCTGACAGATTGACCCATTTGCACTTAAACAAAGGGACCTAAAAATCGTGTCCGTAGTCAAGTTCCCATATGTCCACTATGTAACCATAATATGTGTCTCCCCTCTCGGTTGTTGCATCAAAGCGGACACCGCTGTTTTGGTTGGTGCTCTTTTGATCTTGGACAATCGTGTAAAATGTATTCCCATTTATTTTGTATCCTTTGTAAATCGATACAGTCGAAGATGGTCCACTGGACGACAAGTACAACTCATCACAAACAGTGTTGTCACCTCTGAGACGTGTTTCCAACCAACTGCTGAAAGTCCTGATGTGTTCACGTGTAATCCAGTCGTCGCACTGCTCCGGGTGTTTGGAGCGCAGACTGTTCTTGTGTTCATCGACATACGGGGTCACTAATGTAGAGTTCTGTAGAACTGTGTAGTGTGCTTGAGACCAAGAATATCCATCCCTGCATGTCGGTGTACTAAGGTAGGGGTACCTCAGTACCCAAACTTGTGCACGGGCAGTTGCAGCTTTCCGCGGCAAGGTTCACTGCGTGCTCGCCGGAGACCTTCCTGCTTCTTATCAAACCATTCAAAAACAAAGTATACAAGGCAGAAGACCGAGACCCCGGCAAGAGGAGCTTGCCGGGAAGGCCGTACCAGGCTCAAGGCTGTTCCACTAACACAAGACCCTGGCAAGAGGAGCTTGCCAGGAAGACTGGAAGATGTCGCCTCGGCGCTATGCGCGCCCCGGCAAGGGGCCCGGGGAGCGGCAAGTTCCCGGGCCCGGCAAGATCAAGGCCCCGGCAAGGTGCTTGCCGGGAAGGCTACGCCGTGTGCCCGCGCTCCAGCTCATCGGTCCACGCGTCGCCCTGGGGCCTAACCAGGGACGCGTGGCGGATGGCTGCACAGCCTGGGGTACACGGTGGCACACCGCGGCGATAAATCCGTCGCCGTGGCGGACGGAGACGCTAAGGCGGGAGCTTTTGGGGTCGACGGCGACGGGCATTAAATGCCCTTGTCCCCCACTGTTAAAGTAGGTATAGACCACTGTTCTGTACTGTAGCTCCACTGTTCCCGCACTGTTACAACTACCACCTCTTTTACTCTTTTACCCTTTTTCTCCTACGTTGACACCTGTCGGTGACCCCTTGCACTATAAAAGGAGGCCCATGCACAACGTGGAGGGGGTTCGAAACCTAGATTACTCTCACGCACGGTGTAGCTGCTTCTTCAAGCTCCCGAGCGCCCCACTCAATACACAACCAAGCAGGAGTAGGGTTTTACGCATCCGTGCGGCCCGAACCTGGGTAAAACTGCCCGCGCGTCCGCTTCGATCTGCTCTTTGTGCTCCCTCCGCCCTCGTACCGCACAGACAAGGGGCTCCGGTCCCATAGGTGTTCGTGGCGGACAGTTTCCCCCGACATCTTTGGCGCGCCAGGTAGGGGGCGTCGAGGTTGTGCGAACCTGATCCGGCGTTCGCGCGGGCGCATTCTTCATCAACCTCTCCAGTTTCATCAGCAACTTCATCAGCGACAACTCCATGGCCCCGAAGAAGAAGCCTTCGGAGGTCGGAGGCCCGTCTGCGTCTCATCCGCCGCCACCAGAGCCAACGGTGGGCGGGGGAGACGCCGTCGGAAGGGTGGTTGCCGGCGAGGACACTCACGGTGCCACCAGATCCAAGAACAAGACGGACGACCGGACCTCGGTCTCCGTGGACGCGCCGCGTCCATCACAGCACACGACGACCCCGCAGCGCCATACCACGGGAGGTGGTATCCGCTTGCTGGGACAAGGCCAAACTGGAGGTTCGCGGGACGCTCCGGACCCCCGTCCGGGCACAAGCAAAGCGAAGGCGCCGGCGCGGGACCCCGCTCCTTCTAACGTCGTTAGAAGTCCGAGCGTATCCCGCTCCTCGCACCGCTCGCCCGCGTTCCCCACCACTCCGGCAGAAGCGCTCGCAAGGGCGCAGCTGCTCCTCGATTTTCCTCCGGCGGCCGACAAGGCCGAAGAATGGAGGGCCACTATCCGAAGCCTGATAGACTTCGCCAACAACGACTCTCCGCAGCAGCCGTCGACCTCACGGCCACGGCAGGCAGAGAAGACGAAGGCTATCGGCGACAAGACTGCCGGGGGTGCGACAAGCGTGCACTCCCCGCCGCAGAAGCAGAAGACGCCTCCCCGCCGGAACAACCCCGACGACGGCTCCACAGCCTCGTCGGACCCGCGGGCTCGTCGGGACCAGCGCCAGGTCCTCGACGACCGGCGAGATGAAGACGCTCGAACCACGATCGAGCGCCGCCGAGAAGCTCGGGGACAATCCGACAAGAGAGCTGGGAACACTGTCGACGCACCCGCGCCCGGTGAACCAGGCGACTTGCCGTACGCGGCAGGTTGCCCTGCGTTCACCCGCGAGCTGCGGCGCGTCCAGTGGCCCAGTATGAAGAACTTTAAGCCCGACGTACCGGAGAAGTACGACGGCAAGACGCACCCCTCGGAGTTTCTCAGCGTCTACACTATCGCAGTGCAAGCTGCCGGGGGGCGCGACGAGAAGATTCTAGCCAACTACTTCCCGCTCGTGCTGAAGCCGAACGTCCGTTCGTGGCTCATGCACTTGCCGGAAGGCTCTATCTCTTCTTGGGCCGACCTCTGCCATCAGTTTGTTGGCGCCTTCACCGGCGGCCACAAACCCCATGGCCAGGAGAGCGATCTTCACATCTTGGCCCAGAAGGAAGGCGAACCCCTGCGCAAGTATATCCAACGCTTCAGCCGGGTACAGCACAACATCCCTGACGTTCACCCTGCCGCGGTTATCAGCGCGTTCCATCAGAACGTGCGTAACCGCCGCATGCGTGAGGAGATGGCGATGACCAAGATCAGGGACGTCAGCGAGCTTTACGCTCTTGCTGACAAGTGCGCCCGTGCGGAAGAGGGGAGGAAGCTCCCCGGGGAGGATGCTGGCGCAGGGGGAAGCGACAGCGACGACGCCGCCCCGGCAAAGAAGAGCCGACGGCGGAACAACAGGAAGAAGGGCAAGAAGGAAGTGCTTGCCGTCGAGAAGTCCGGCAAGGAGGCCCCCGCCAAGCAAGCGCAGGCTGGCGGCTCCGGCAAGGAGCCTGCCCCTGCGGCGGCGGCCGACAAGCCGGGTAGCTCCGACAAGCAATACTGTAAGATCCACCGCACCAAGGGTCACGATCTCTCCAACTGCAAGCGCGTCGAGTACCTCGTCGAGCAGCAAAAAGCTGAGTACGAGAGGCGCGACAAGGAGAAGGCCCAAGGTGGCGGGGAAGAGCCCAGCAAGAAGCGGCCGTTCAACGGCCGGGGAGGACGCCGCGGCAAGGCCAAGCAGCGGCAAGGAGATCGACCTCCCCGAGGCCGCGACAACGACGAAGACGACGATGAAGACATGGAGGACGACGAGAACAGCGAGCAGGAGTTCCAGAAGGCCACGGAGGTCCTGTGCGTCGACGGTGGCGCCTCCCTGCACACCTCCCACCGCCAGCTGAAACAGTGGGTGCGTGAGGTGAATGCAGCGGAGCCGCCCGTGGAGTCGCGCAGGCTCCTCAAATGGTCTAGCACGCCCATCGTTTTCGACCTTGAGGATCACCCTGACCGCACCACAGCGGTCGGGTGCTTGCCGATGCTGGTTTCTCCCACCATCCGCAACCTCAAGGTCACCAAAATGTTGGTAGACGGCGGGGCCGGGCTGAACTTGATCTCCTCTGCTGTGATCAAGAAGCTCCAGATTCAAGACGGCGAGCTCGAAGAGACCGGTTCATTCCAAGGAATCAACCCGGGAAGGAGCAAGCCCAAGGGAAAGATTACTCTGCCGGTGACCTTTGGCGGGGAGCTCAACTTCAGGACTGAGCGCATCACCTTCGACGTTGCTGATATTCCATTGCCCTACAATGGAATTCTCGGCCGTCCCGCCCTCGCCAAGTTCATGGCAGCTTCCCACTATGCCTACAACGTGCTGAAGATGCCGGGGCCAATAAGCGTCATCACTGTCCACAGCGACAAGAAAGATGCGCTTATTTGCGCCGACAAGATTTACCGGGATGCGGCAGCTGCGGTCGAGAAGGATACTCTTGCCGCTGAAGCTCCCGGGGGGAAGAAGACGAAGACCAAGTCCGGCAAGTGCTCTGGGACCCACTCCGGCAACCGCACCTCTTCGGAGTGCTGCGCTGCCGTCGAGGACGTTCCATCGAGCTCCACCGGCAAGAACAAGAAAGGAATGGCTGCTCCTCCGGCAACCAAGAAGGTGTCTGCAAAGGAGGATGGCACTGGTGGTACCTTCACCATCAGTGCCACCCTTGACAGCAAATAGGAAAGCGCGCTCGTCGCCTTCCTGCGGGCGAATGTCGATGTGTTTGCTTGGCAACCATCTGACATCCCCGGTGTTCCCAGGAAGGTGATTGAGCACAAGCTTGCTGTCTGTCCTCATGCGCGGCCCATCAAGCAGAAAGTGAGGAAGCAAGCCGTGGAGCGCCAAGAGTTCATCAATGAGGAAATCAAGAAACTAGAGGCAGCAGGCCTAGTTAGAGGTGTGATCCATCCGACGTGGCTGGCGAACCCAGTCGTCGTGCGCAAGGCCAACGGGAAGTGGAGACTGTGTATAGACTTCACCGATGTCAATAAAGCATGTCCCAAGGATCCTTTCCCTTTGCCGCGCATTGACCAGATCGTTGACTCCACTGCCGGATGTGAGCTACTCTGTTTTCTTGATGCATATTCAGGCTATCACCAGATTTTCATGGCCAAGGAAGATGAAGAGAAGACTGCATTTATCACTCCATGTGGCACCTATTGCTTTATCCGCATGCCATTTGGACTGAAGAATGCAGGCTCAACCTTTGCAAGGGTAGTGTACACTGCTTTTGAGCCACAGATCCACAGGAATGTAGAAGCCTACATGGATGACATCGTGGTGAAGAGCAAGAGCAAAGAAACCCTGATTCAAGACTTGGAAGAAACGTTTCAGAACTTGCGCAGGATACAGCTCAAGTTGAACCCCGAGAAGTGCGTCTTTGGAGTTCCCTCCGGCAAGCTTCTCGGGTTCTTTGTATCACAGAGGGGGATTGAAGCCAACCCCGACAAGATCAAAGCCATCGAGCAGATAGAAGCCCCGAAGCGCGTCAAGGATGTCAGAAGGCTTGCAGGTTGCGTTGCTGCCCTCAGTAGGTTCATTTCAAAGTCCGCAGAACGCGCCCTACCTTTCTTCAAAATCTTGAAGAAGGCAGGTCCCATGAAGTGGACTCCGGAAGCGGAGGCGGCGTTGCAGGATTTGAAACGGTACCTGTCCTCCACTCCTATACTTGTCGCACCTAAACCACAGGAAAAGTTGTTGCTATACTTAGCGGCAACCAATCAGGTGGTTAGTGCTGCGTTAGTAGCGGAGAGGGAGTCCGACGAGGAGTCAGCATCACCGGCAAGCGAATCTAACGACAAGCAGGGGGCTGTCCCGACAAGCTCTGGCCCCGACAAGGAAGACTCTGCGCAGGAACAAGGAGAGGTGCGGAAGAAGATGGTGCAGCGCCCAGTGTATTTTGT
Source organism: Secale cereale (assembly GCA_902687465.1). Classification (NCBI taxonomy): domain Eukaryota; kingdom Viridiplantae; phylum Streptophyta; class Magnoliopsida; order Poales; family Poaceae; genus Secale; species Secale cereale. Next base: position 395,809,237 of record LR738712.1, on the reverse strand, counting down.
AAGTTCCCTTCTCCAGGGAGCTAGATCAAGGTACTCTGGTGTGCAAAAATTGCTTTTCGGCCTCCTCATGGCCTCGAGGAAGCTGCGCCACTACTTCCAAGCCCATGAGATAACAGTGGTCACTCGCTTTCCGTTGAAGAGGATATTGCACAATCCAGAGGCAACAGGCAGGATCGTCGAGTGGGCACTAGAACTGTCAAGCTTTGGACTCAAGTTTGAAAGTACTTCAACCATACAGAGCCGAGCTTTGGCAGAATTCATCGCTGAGTGGACCCCAACGCCAGAAGAAGAAGTTCAAGAAACGAGTGTACCCGTGCAAGAAGCGACAAGTGAATGGGTAATGTATTTTGACGGTGCCTTCTCGCTGCAAGGCGCCGGTGCCGGCGTGGTACTCATCGCGCCCACCGGAGAACACCTCAAATATGTTATCCAGATGCACTTTCCCAGGGAGCAAGCGACAAACAACACTGCAGAATATGAAGGCTTGCTTGCCGGCCTCAGGATTGCGGCCGAACTTGGGATCAGAAAGCTAATTGTGCGGGGCGATTCTCAGTTGGTGGTCCGACAAGTTAACAAGAGCTACCAGAGCCCTTTGATGGAAGCATATGTCGATGAAGTGAGGAAGCTTGAAGAGCACTTTGAAGGTCTGCAGATGGAGCACGTCCCAAGAGCTCAAAATGAGATTGCAGATGGCCTTTCAAAGTGCGCCGCGATGAAATTACCTGTGGAACCAGGGACCTTTTTGCTCAAGCTGACTCAGCCATCAGTTATACCGTCAATTGGGCAGTCCAAGAAGAGAAAGTTGGTCTCCGGCGACTACTTGCCGGCGGATCTTCCTGAACCCGCCGCCAAAGTTCCCAAGATCAACAACAACGCTGAGGAACAGTTTGCTCCTGCAAGCCCTCGGGCTTGTGCAGTTGAAGCAAGTGTTCCCGACAAGCCTCGCCCCGGCGAGCTTGCCGGGGGACCGTCAGCTCCGGCAGGACCAGAGGTCTTTGCCGAAGAAGCTGAGGTTCCCGCAGCGGCCCTCGAGCCTTTAGTCCTTGCCGTCGAGCCTCGGGCTCCAGCATGGGCGCAGCAGATCGTCCGTTTTCTGCAAACTGGAGAACTTCCCGACGACCCTCAAGAGATAGAGAAGATAACCAGGCAGTCAAGTATGTATCAGTTCGTGGATAACGAGCTATACAGAAGAAGACTCAATGGTGTCAGGTTGAAATGCATCTCCAGAGAAGATGGACAGAAGCTGTTGGCGGAAATACACGGAGGCATATGCGGCCACCACATTGGCGCAAGGGCACTTGCCGGGAAAGCTTTCCGGCAAGGGTTCTTTTGGCAAGAAGCCCTCCAAGATGCAACTGCACTAGTAACCAAGTGTGAAGCGTGCCAGTTCCATGCAAAGCAAATCCATCAGCCAGCTCAAGCTCTCCAAACAATCCCTTTATCATGGCCCTTCTCGGTCTGGGGGCTCGATATCCTCGGCCCTTTCCCTCGTGCTGTCGGGGGCTTTGAGTACTTGTACGTTGCAATCGACAAGTTCACAAAGTGGCCAGAAGTGGAGCCAGTGAGAAAGGTGACAGCACAGTCAGCAGTCAGGTTCTTCAGGTCGATTGTTTGCCGTTTCGGGATCCCTAACAGGATCATCACCGACAACGGTACGCAATTCACTAGTCGCACCTTCATGCAATACGTCCAAGACCTTGGCGCCAAGGTCTGTTTCGCTTCTGTTGCTCACCCGAGGAGCAACGGCCAAGCGGAGAGGGCAAATGCTGAAGTGCTGCGCGGACTCAAGACAAGGACCTTCGACAGGCTGCGCAAGTGCGGAAGGAATTGGATAGAGGAGCTCCCGGTGGCTCTTTGGTCAATCAGAACGACACCAAGTCGAGCCACCGGACAGACACCTTTTGCTCTAGTCTATGGAGCAGAGGCAGTTCTCCCCACGGAACTCGTATACGGATCTCCTCGAGTACTCGCTTATGATGAGCTCGAGCAAGAGCAACTGCGACAAGATGACGCGTTGCTCCTTGAGGAGGGACGTCTCCAGGCTGCTGTACGAGCTGCTCGATACCAGCAAGCTTTGCGCCGCTACCATAGCCGCAAAGTCAAGGCCAGGAGTCTCGAGGAAGGCGACCTTGTTCTTCGGCGTGTTCAGTCCGCCAAGAATTCCAACAAGTTGACGCCGAAGTGGGAAGGCCCTTATCGGGTGAGACAAGTTACGAGGCCCGGCGCTGTCCGCCTCGAGACCGAAGAAGGCTTACCGGTGAGCAACTCCTGGAACATAGAGCATCTTCGAAAGTTTCACCCCTAAGGCGCGGTTGCCGTGATCCGCTCCGGCAACCACCTTTTGTACAAGCCTTGCCGCTGTTGCATGTAACCCTTTGTACAAAGCCGGGCGCAGACCCCGTGCATCAGTAAAGTTTTCGTGTTTTCGCATCGATTCCCTTTTGCATGCTTCTCTTTGCTATTTGCATGTTCTGTTTGGCATTTGATGCAACACTCAGACATACGGTAAACACTATTACGCCGAAAGGCAATATGCTTGTTTCCCTCTCCCTTTCTTTTTCTTTTAAGCAGAAGGAACGTTCCTCGCGCACAAGTTTGCCGGGGGGGAAGGAGATGAAGGAGGAACTAAGTGCTGTTCAAGTAAGAAGAGCCTTACCGGAAAGCAAGCAACATGAGCAAGCAGCATATGAAAGATAAGTTGTTAGAATTTGACCAGTTCAAATTTTAAATTTTGGTTGTCTTCCTTGAACGATCACACTTTGTATGGAAAACCTGTGCGCGGAGGAACCTACCCGTAGCTTGCCGCACCCTTATCTTGTTTTCGAGTCCACTCAACGATTTAAGTGAGCTGCGACAAGTGTCGCGCCCTTGCCTCGTTTCCGAGTACGCTCAGCAAGCTAAGTGCGTTGCGACCAGCTGCGGCAAGGTTGCTTGCCGGCGAGGACCTTGGCCAGCAGGCTGCTCGGAGTCCAGCACTCAGCGCTCGCGGCAAGGGCCCCTTGCCGGCAAGCTCCCCGGGAGCGAAGGGTGAAAAACATACAAAGTCAAGGATTGAAACAAGGAAGATAACATTGCACCGATTGAGTGAAATAAAGCAAATATCTTACAAGGATAACTTGTCGCAATGGACTAATGAGTTTATAACATAATGTGCAGCAACAAAAAGATAAAGATAAATGGAGCCCTAGTCTACGCGGTCGCCTTCCTTCCTGCCAAGCTTTGCCACCTTGGCGATGATGTGGCCGACCTGCTCCTTCAGGGCCTCCGTGTCTGCATCAGCCGGCAGGGTGCGAAGAACGTTCGTGAGATTGATCCCCGGGTTGCGGTACACGATCTTCGTCAAGACCCGCTCCAGAGTTCCCGCGCAGAGCCGGCGCGAATCCTCGGCCAGCTGCGCGGGGATGCGGTTCCGGAGACCTGCAAGAGCCGGAGCGACGCCTCTGAAGAAGAGGCTGAGCTTGGCGCTGTGCGGGAGATCTGGATCCGGCGAATAGATAAGATGCTCAACCTTCAACGCCAGCAACTCCTGGTCGATATTGGACGCAGAAGAAACCAGCTCTTCGGTCCACACCTCGATAGTCTGCCGGAAGAGCTCGGAGGCCTTGTTGACGCTCTCCACCAAGGTTCGCTCCTTGCGGAGCTCATCCTTCAACTTGGTCTCCTGGGCCCGAGCAGCATCAAGCGATTCCTTCAGGGTGGTGACCTTCAGCTCCAAGTCTTCAATGGAATCCTTGGCGGCCTTCAGCTCGTCACCCCTCTTGGATAAACTCACCTGGAGCTCTGAGTTTGTGTGAGCATCCTTCTCGCGCTCCAGGATGAGCGCGGCAACCTTCTCGGCGCTCACCTTCATCGCCTTCTCCAGTTGTTCGACCTTGGCGGCGAGCTCCTTCTTGGCGTCCTCCGCGGCAACCGCGGCGGCCTTCGCCTCCTTCAGCTCCCCGCCAAGGGCAGCCTCGCGAGCGGCAAGGTCTTCTTCATGAGAATCCAGCTCAACCTTCCGCTGCGCGAGCTCTCCCTCTCGCCGGGACATCTCCACCCCGGCGAGACGCTGCTGTTCGTCGGCTTCGGCCCTCTCAAGTACCCACTCTTGGTACTCGCCGGCGAGACGCTCACGCTCCTCCGCCACCTGGCGGAGGGCAGCCTGATTGGCGGCGCTGAGCTCCGCCGCACGCTTCTCCATCTCTGCCGCAGCCTTGGCGGCAAGAGCCTCCCGGGAAGCGAGCTTTGCTTGCCTGGCCCGGTAAAGGGCCAGGAGCTGATGAAGCAATCGCTCCTCCTCGGGCCCCTCACCTCCACCGGGCGCCTGGACGATCTTCAGGCCTGCGGAGGCGAGGACCTCTCCGTCGAACGCCTCGCCCTCCGCAGGAGCTCGCGACGAAGACCCCCACGGCATCTGGATGAAGACGCCGTTGGGGGCCTCGAGATAGAACCTTTGCTCCTCGCCGGTGGAGGGACCGGTGGCCGGTGCAGCATCCGATGCTCCCGCCACCTCCGGGTCGGCGGTGCGGCCACCGTTCCCCTCCCCGGCCGCTGCGTCCGCAGCCGGAGCAGTCTCTTGCGCGGCCGGCTCGGCGGCCTCGCCCACCTCCTCGACGACTGGAGCGTCGCCGCCGCCGCCCTGCGCGTCCTCCTCCTCGAGGATAATCACCTCCGTCTCCATGGGCACAGGAGGAGGAAGATCTAGAAAGAAGAAGAAGACAAAGAAATTCAAGACTCAAGCAAATATCCAAAAAAGAGACAAGCCAAGAAGACAAGTTACAAAGGTTACCTTGGCGGGCGTCCTCAGCGGCGGGCTCCCTCGCCGGGGAGCTCGGCCTCGTCGGGGTAGTCGCCCTCGCCGGGGAACTTGGCCTTGGCGGGGTGGCCGCCCTTGCCGGGCTGCTCGTCCTGGGCGGGGTACTCTGCCTTGGCGGAGTACCCGCCCTTGACGGAACACTCTCCCTTGCCGGAGAGTCCTGCCTTGGCGGGGATGGCGGTGCCTGCGGCTCCTGGGCGGTGGTCTCCGGGCGCTCTTCCCGCTGCGGTTCCTCCTCTGTACAGAACAAGACAAGAGATGACAAAACATGAAGATAAAATCAAAAGCCTCAGACGTACCCCGACAAGCGAAAAGAAAGAACTCCAGACTTACGCTGGGGGCTGCGCTGCGGGCTGCGCTGGGGGCTGCTCATCGGAGCAGTGCCAGAGTCCGGCAGGCTCGGCTCCGGCGCGCCCTCTGTTGCCGCCGCTGCCAAGTCCTCCGCGACCTCGGCCTCGGGCGCCTTGGCCTTCTTCGCTGCGCGATGGGCCAGGGTCCTGAAATCAGAACAGAAGACAGAGTTAGCATCAACAGAAAATCAAGATAAAAATCAAGAAGATGAAGAATCTCGGATCCTTACTCCTGGTCCTCCTCGTCGTCCTCGCTCAGGGCGGAGAAGTCGTACTCCACCGTGGGCGCGTCGACGCGAGGAGCGGGAGGCGAAGACTCCCTCGCGCGCTTGGTACTCACCGGGGCTGGGGGCTGCGAAGACCCAGCCCCTGTGGCTGCCGGCGCCCGGGGGGCGGGCGGAGCCGCTGCTCCGCTCCGAGAAGACCCCTGCCGGCTCGCTGCCGGCCTGCGGGGCGCCTCCGTCGTGGTCCGCGCACGGGCCACCTCTGCTGCGGCTGGTGCGCCGGACGGCCTTGGCGCGGCTTGACTCCCCCGGGGAGCCGCCCGCCGAGGTGGCTGTTGCCGGGGCGCCTGTGCCCTTTCCCCCGTCGCCGCCTTGCGGAGACGCTTTGCCGGGGACTCCTTCGGGCTTGCCGGGGGCGGGGAGCTCTCCGACGAGGAGAGGTCGTCGGCGTATAACTCCGTAGATCCGCCGGAGTCTTCGGCCTCCTCTTCCTCCTCCTCCTCTGCCCCGGCCGGCTCGCTGGGCCCAGCATCCAGCACTGCGGCCCTCTTCCCCTTGGCGCCTCCGCCCCTCGCGGCGCCTCTGCTCCCTCCGGCGGTGCCGTCCCTTGCCGCAGCCTCCGTCGCGATCCCATGGATCCCGGAGTGCCTCAACGAGGGAACCCCGGCGAGCGCGTCGGGTGGGAGGTTCAGCAATCGGCGGATCTCCGCCTCTTCCGCCTGGGTGGACGCCTCTTCGGCCTCCGCCTCCTCCGGCGAGAACCCGAAGACTCCTGCCGCCGCGGCTGCGGCGGCCTCCTCAGCCCGAGAAGCTATGTAGGCGATTTCCTGTTCGGTGGTGTCCCGCGTATGCAGCTTGAGGTCCTCCTTGTTACTCGCCACCTCGACGAGGTTGTCGTAGAAGTTGAGGAAGTCGATGGGCTTCGGGGCGATCCACGAGCGGTCCAAGCCATGCGAGTCGCACATCGGCATCATGGCAAGGATCCGGTCCCTCGCGGCGTTGTTGCAGAGCGGCACCACTTCCCGGGGAGTCCTGAACCACTCGGGGTGCGTCGGGTCGTACTTGAAGAGCTCTCGTACCATCCCGCGCAGCTCCAGAGTGGTGAAGTTGAAATTAAGCCCGGGGCGCAGCCTCATGATGTCTGCCGGGCCGCCGTACTCCCAGGCCGGCCTCTTCCGGTCCTGGAGAGGGGCGATGCGCCGGCGGAGGAAATCTGCGCCCACCTCGGCAACTGACAGCCGGGCCAGCCGAAGACGGAGAATCCGGACGAGGGCGATGTCGAGCTTGACGTCGTCGGAGTCTAGATCGCTCCAATCTCTGCCGCGCGCGATAGGCGTTGTGCGCGGCGCAGTGAAGGCTTGCGGCTGGTCCTCTACGATCCAGCACCACTCCGCTCGCCATTCCTCCCACTTGCCGCGGAGCTCCCCCGGCAAGTACGACGCCTTCTTCCCGAGACGGAAGACCCAAGAAATACATCCGGAGAGGGGGGCATCGGCCTCGGCTCTAGGGGTGAAAAAGTGTCTAAAGAGGGCTACGTTGGGGTGGACTCCTATGAAGTTTTCGCACATATGTGCGAAAACGGCCATGGTGAGAATGGCGTTGGGGGTGAAATCAAGCAGATGGAAGCCATACGTATTCATGATATCACAGAAGAAGTTCGAAAAAGGAGGACAGAGACCACAGTGGAAAAAGGCAGCAAAGAAGTGATACCCGCCGGGATAGTTGTCCTTGGCGACGGCCGGGTATGCTCGGGTGCGGGGATGCGCGTCGGTGCCCTTGGACCAGAACAAGTAATACTTGTTCCAGAGTTCTTGCACGCCGAGCTTCGGTGGGAAGACGACGTGCCGCTTCCGGTAAGCGATGAGCTTGGCTGCTTACTCGGATTTCTCCTTCTTGGATTTCTCCGCTTTCGCCTTGTCGGCCTTTGGAGCCATGGCGGGCGCGGCGGAAGGAAGGGGACGAAGAGCTCGGCGGCGGCGGAGCTGTGGAGGCGGAGCGCAAGAAGGAATCTTTCGCAGGTAGAAGACGACGTAATGAGAGCACAGGGAGGGGAACCGCGCCCGCTGCCTCTGCTTTTATGGGGGAGTGGGGGGCGTTTCGCCCTTTCCATTAAGAGATCGTGGGCACGTCCCATCCCACGGCGCCGCAATCGACGCGTGCCGTTACCGTGGGGTGCGGCGGATATGGAAGTGGATTCGGCGCGCCGCGGGCCGCGGGTGCCCGTGCACTGTTTTGGGCCTGGCCCAACAGCGCTCGGCACCGTGTGTGGCCCAGGCCCGGGGGCTCCTGTCGGTGTACTAAGGTAGGGGTACCTCAGTACCCCAACTTGTGCACGGGCAGTTGCAGCTTTCCGCGGCAAGGTTCACTGCGTGCTCGCCGGAGACCTTCCTGCTTCTTATCAAACCATTCAAAAACAAAGTATACAAGGCAGAAGACCGAGACCCTGGCAAGAGGAGCTTGCCGGGAAGGCCGTACCAGGCTCAAGGCTGTTCCACTAACACAAGACCCTGGCAAGAGGAGCTTGCCAGGAAGACTGGAAGATATCGCCTCGGCGCTATGCGCGCCCCGGCAAGGGGCCCGGGGAGCAGCAAGTTCCCGGGCCCGGCAAGATCAAGGCCCCGGCAAGGTGCTTGCCGGGAAGGCTACGCCGTGTGCCCGCGCTCCAGCTCATCGGTCCACGCGTCGCCCTGGGGCCTAACCAGGGACGCGTGGCGGATGGCTGCACAGCCTGGGGTACACGGTGGCACACCGCGGCGATAAATCCGTCGCCGTGGCGGACGGAGACGCTAAGGCGGGAGCTTTTGGGGTCGACGGCGACGGGCATTAAATGCCCTTGTCCCCCACTGTTAAAGTAGGTATAGACCACTGTTCTGTACTGTAGCTCCACTGTTCCCGCACTGTTACAACTACCACCTCTTTTACTCTTTTACCCTTTTTCTCCTACGTTGACACCTGTCGGTGACCCCTTGCACTATAAAAGGAGGCCCATGCACAACGTGGAGGGGGTTCGAAACCTAGATTACTCTCACGCACGGTGTAGCTGCTTCTTCAAGCTCCCGAGCGCCCCACTCAATACACAAGCAAGCAGGAGTAGGGTTTTACGCATCCGTGCGGCCCGAACCTGGGTAAAACTGCCCGCGCGTCCGCTTCGATCTGCTCTTTGTGCTCCCTCCGCCCTCGTACCGCACAGACAAGGGGCTCCGGTCCCATAGGTGTTCGTGGCGGACAGTTTCCCCCGACACTGCATATTATTGAGTCCCTTCCAAGCGTGCCTTTTCCAGTCAGTCTCCCCTCGTACCGCGATTTAGGGAGACCTATCTTATTAAGGCCAGGAATGAAGTCAACACAAAACCCGATGACATCCTCTGTTTGATGGCCCATGGAGATGCTTCCTTCTGGCCTGGCACGGTTACGGACATATTTCTTTAGGACTCCCATGAACCTCTCAAAGGGGAACATATTGTGTAGAAATACGGGCCCCAGAATGACAATCTCGTCGACTACATGAACTAGGACGTGTGTCATGATATTGAAGAAGGATGGTGGGAACACAAGCTCGAAACTGACAAGACATTGCACCACATCACTCCTTAGCCTTGGTACGATTTCTGGATCGATCACCTTCTAAGAGATTGCATTGAGGAATGCACATAGCTTCACAATGGCTAATCGGACGTTTTCCGGTAGAAGCCCTCTCAATGCAACCGGAAGCAGTTGCGTCATAATCACATGGCAGTCATGAGACTTTAGGTTCTGGAACTTTTTCTCTGCCATATTTATTATTCCCTTTATATTCGATGAGAAGCCAGTCGGGACCTTCATACTGAGCAGGCATTCAAAGAAGATTTCTTTCTCTTCTTTCGTAAGAGCATAGCTGGCAGGACCTTCATACTGCTTCGGAGGGATGCCGTCTTTTTCGTGCAAACGTTGCAGGTCCTCCCGTGCCTCAGCTGTATCTTTTGTCTTTCCATACACGCCCAAGAAGCCTAGCAGGTTCACGTAAAGGTTCTTCGTCACGTGCATCACGTCGATTGAAGAGCGGACCTCTAGGTCTTTCCAGTAGGGTAGGTCCCAAAATATAAATTTCTTCTTCCACATGGGTGCGTGTCCCTCAGCGTCATTCGGAACAGCTAGTGCGCCGGGGCCCTTTCCAAAGATTACGTGTAAATCATTGACCATAGCAAGTACGTGATCACCGGTGCGCATGGCGGGCTTCTTCCGGTGATCTGCCTCGCCTTTGAAATGCTTGCCTTTCTTTCGACATTAATGGTTGGTCGGAAGAAATCGACGATGGCCCAGGTACACATTCTTCCTGCACTTGTCCAGGTATATACTTTCAGTGTCATCTAAACAGTGCGTGCATGCATGGTATCCTTTGTTTGTCTGTCCTGAAAGGTTACTGAGAGCGGGCCAATCGTTGATGTTCACGAACAGCAACGCCTTTAGGTCAAATTCCTCCTATCTGTGCTCATCCCACGCACGTACACCGTTTCCATTCCACGGCTGTAAAAGTTCTTCAACTAATGGCCTTAGGTACACATCAATGTCGTTGCCGGGTTTCTTAGGGCCTTGGATGAGAACTAGCATCATAATGAACTTCCGCATCATGCACATCCAAGGAGGAAGGTTATACATACATAGAGTCACGGGCTAGGTACTGTGATTGCTGCTCTGCTCCCCGAAAGGATTAATGCCATCCGCGCTTAAAGCAAACCATACGTTCCTTGCGTCCTTTGCAAACTCCTCCCAGTACTTTCTCTCGATTTTTCTCCACTGCAACCCGTCAGCGGGTGCTCTCAACTTCCCGTCTTTCTTACGGTCCTCACTGTGCCATCGCATCAACTTGGCATGCTCTCTGTTTCTAAACAAACGTTTCAACCGTGGTATTATAGGAGCATACCACATCACCTTCGCAGGAACCCTCTTCCTGGCGGGCTTGCCATCAACATCACCAGGGTCATCTCGTCTGATCTTATACCGCAATGCACCGCATACCAGGCATGCGTTCAGATCCTTGTATGCACCGCGGTAGAGGATGCAGTCATTAGGGCATGCATGTATCTTCTGCACCTCCAATCCTAGAGGGCATACGACCTTCTTTGCTGCGTATGTACTGTCGGGCAATTCGTTATCCTTCGGAAGCTTCTTCTTCAATATTTTAAGTAGCTTCTCAAATCCTTTGTCAGCCACAGCATTCTCTGCCTTCCACTGCAGCAATTCCAGTACGGTACCGAGCTTTGTGTTGCCATCTTCGCAATTGGGGTACAACCCTTTTTTGTGATCCTCTAACATGCGATCGAACTTCAGCTTCTCCTTTTGACTTTCGCATTGTGTCCTTGCATCGACAATGACCCGGCGGAGATCATCATTTGGTTCCTCTTGATCTTCAGCAGCTTCACCCGTTGCAGCATCATTGGGCACATCGTCTGGTTCCTCTTGATCTTCACCAGCTCCCCCCATTGCAGCATCACCGTATTCAGCGGGCAAATAGTTGTCATCATACTCTTCTTCTTCGCCGTCTTCCATCATAACCCCTATTTCTCCGTGCCTCGTCCAAACATTATAGTGTGGCATGAAACCCTTGTAAAGCATGTGGGAGTGAAGGATTTTCCGGTTAGAGTAAGACATCGTATTCACACATTTAGTGCATGGACAACACATAAAACCATTCTTCTTGTTTGCCTCAGCCGCATTTAGAAACTCATGCACGCCCTTAATGTACTCGGAGGTGTGTCTGTCACCGTACATCCATTGCCGGTTCATCTGCGTGCATTATATATAATTAAGTGTGTCAAAAACCATTACAGAACATCATAAATAGATAATTAAGTGACCAAAAGGATAAAAGTTCATCATCACATTAAAACCAAAGTACATACATATATAGTTCTCATCTAACAACATATAGCTCTCCATACACATCGAAACTATGTAAAACTTTTCAATGCGAAAACAAATGCGATCATAATTGCAACCAAGGTAACAATTGATCCAACGGCATAATGATACCAAGCCTCGCCATGAATGGCATATTTTCTAATCTTTTTAATATTCAACCGCATTGCATCCATCTTGATCTTGTGATCATCGACGACATCCGCAACATACAACTCCAATATCATCTTCTCGTCCACAATTTTTTTTATTTTTTCCTTCAAGAATTTGTTTTCTTCTTCAACTAAATTTAACCTCTCGACAATAGGGTCCATCTTGATCTTGTGATCATCGATGACTTCCGCAACATGCAACTCCAATTCCATCTTCTCCTCCTCCATTTTTTCCAATTTTTTTCTTTAAGGAAATGTTTTCCTCTTCAACTAAATTTAACCTCTCCACAAGAGGGTCGGTTGGAATTTCCGGTTCAACTACCTCCTAGACATAATAAAACATCTATGCATGTCAGGTTGGTCGGCATAACTATCATAAACACTAAAACAATTAGTTATAAATTAAAGATAATATACCACATCCGAATCGTAGACAGGACGAGGGCCCATGTGGGCGGATATCAAAACCATCGCACTATATAATAACAAGCAATAATAAACGTAAGAAAATTAGACAAATATCTATCTAAAGCAATAATAAAATTAAGAAAAGCATGGACATAACAAGAGGCTCACCACGGTGGTGCCGGTGACGAGATTGGCGGGGGCGATCGACGGCGGCGAAGACGGGGACGGGACGTGACGGACCGCTAAACCTAGACAAATCTCGGAGAAAATAGAGCTTCGAGAGGAGAAAAGCTTAACTAGTGCGGCTCGGGCATTCCACCGAACACGTTGTGTGCATAGGAGGTGAGCTAGAGCACCACTAACCCCTCTCCTCCTCGGCCAGAAAAAAAAACAGAGCAGTGAGCTCTGCTCTTGAGTGAGGGGTTATATATAGGCACCTCATTGGTCCCGGTTGGTGCTATGAACCGGGGCTAAAGGGGAGCCTTTGATCCTTGTTCATAGCACTAACTGGGACCAATGGTGGTGGGCCAGGACCAAGAGCCATTGGTCCTGGTTTGTCGCTCCAACCGGGACCAAAAGGTCCAAACGAACCGGGACCAATGGCCCACGTGGCCCGGCCGGCCCCCTGGGCTCACGAACCGGGTCCAGTGCCCCCATTGGACCCGGTTCTAGATTGAACCGGGGCTAATGGGCTGGTCCAATGCCTTGTTATCTACTAGTGTGAGTAGTTTACCACAGACCTTTGGGTCCATAGTAATTAGCTAGATGGCTTCTTCTCTCTTTTTGGATCTCAATACAAAGTTCTCCTCGATCTTCGAGGAGATCTATTCGATGTAATCTTTTTGCGGTGTGTTTGTCGAGATCCGATGAATTGTGGGTTTATGATCAAAATTATCTACGAACAATATTTGATTCTTTTCTGAAATCTATTATGTACGATTATAATATCCTTGCAAGTCTCTTCGAATTATCAGTTTGGTTTGGCCTACTAGATCTATAGTTCTTGCAATAGGAGAAGTGCTTGCCATTGGGTTCAATCTTGCGGTGCCCTTTCCCAGTGACAGCAGGGGCAGCAAGGCACATATTGTATTGTTGCCATCAAGGATAAAAAGATGGGGTTTATATCATATTGCTTGAGTATATCCCTCTACATCATGTCATCTTTCTTATAGAATTACTCTATTCTTATGAACTTAATACTCTAGATGCATGCTGGATAGCGGTCGATGTGTGGAGGAATAGTAGTAGATGCAGAATCGTTTCAGTCTACTTATCACGGACGTGATGCCTATATATAATGATCATGCCTAGATATTCTCATAACTATGCGCTTTTCTATCAATTGCTCGACAGTAATTTGTTCACCCACCGTAGAATTCTGCTATCATGACAGAAGCCACTACTGAAACCTATGGCCCACGGGTCTATCTTTATCATATTACTTTCCCTTTAATTTCTGCCGCTGTTGCTTATTTGCTTTCTTTACTTTCTGTTCTTATACCAAAAATACCAAAAATATTATACTATCCTATCTATCAGATCTCACTTTCGTAAGTTACCGTAAAGGGATTGACAACCCCTTATCTCGTTGGCTGCGAAGTTCTTATTTGTGTGTGCAGGTGCGAGGGACTCGCGCGTGGTCTCCTATTGGATTGATACCTTGTTTCTCAAAAACTGAGGGAAGTACTTACGCTACTGTGCTGCATCACCCTTTCCTCTTCGAGGGAAAACAACACAAGCTCGAGAAGTAGCAAGAAGAATTTCTGGCGCCGCCGCCGGGTAGGCTTACGCAAAAGTCATATACCAAGTACCTATCACAAACCCTTATCCTTTGCACTACATTATTTGCCTCTCGTTTTCCTCTCCCCCACTTCACCCTTGCCATTTTATTAGCCCTTCTTTTGCCGTGTGTTTACGTTTGCTTTGCCTTGCCGTCATGGCTAGTCCCTTATCCGCTCCTTTGTCTCCCGAGTTTGAAGTTCTTCACTTTAAACAAAAGCAAGGAGAAAACTTAAAAGATGCTTGGTATAGGATGATGGAATCTTATCGTTATTGCACCTTAGAGGTGAATTTTAGAATCTTGCTTCGCAATTTTTATGTTGGACTTAATATGTCCGATAGACAACTCTTGGATTGCGTTGCCAAAGGGAATTTTATCGAAATTTATCCTAGTATTGTGCATGACATTATAGAGGGAATAGTGGGAACACTACCTCAACAAAAAGGGTAACATCAGGCCCAAGAAGAGACATAAGTTTTTGAGAAAATTTGCGAAGTAACAAAAATATTACAAAAGTCTCTTGAACCTCTTAAGAGTGTTAGTGGAAATCTCCACCGCATGAATATGTTGATTACCCTTTGCAATAAGCGGTTGGATTCGTTAGACCTAAAGATTTCCGAATATGAAGGGAAACGTAAAGAACCTCTCGGATTCGAACTTGATACCGCCAAAAGGGTAAATACCAAAGATGGCAATACCTAGATCTATCCTTGTATCGTACATAGTTAGGGGCGTTAAATGATAGCGCTTGCTGGGAGGCAACCCAATTTTATTATCTTTGTGTTTGCTTCTTTTTAGGAATAAATATTGCATCTAGCTTCTGTTTAGATGTGGTTTTGTGTTTTAATTAGTGTTTGTGCCAAGTAGAACCTTTGGGAAGACTGATGTGAAGTTTATATAATCATGCTGTAAAAACAGAAACTTTAGCGCTCACGAGATCGGCTGTAATATTTTACTGGAGAGTGCTATTTAGTTGATTCTTTTTGCAGATGATTAATAGACAAATTCCTCATGTTTACCAACTTAATTCAATTTTTTTGGAGTTACAGAAGTATGCGAAAATTACAGATTACTACAGACTGTTCTGTTTTTGACAGATTCTGTTTTTCGTGTGTTGTTCGCTTATTTTGATGAATCTATGAGTAGTATTGGGGAGTATGAATCATAGAGAAGTTGGAATACAGTAGCTTTAACACCAATATAAACAAAGAATGAGTTCATTACAGTACCTTTGAGTGGTGGTTTGTTTTCTTATACTAACGGAGCTCACGAGATTTTTGGCTAAGTTTTGTGTTGTGAAGTTTTCAAGTTTTCAGTATGGCTTTGATGCACTATGGAACAAAGAGTGGCAAGAGCCTAAGCTTGGGGATGCCCAAGGCACCCCAAGGTAAAATTCAAGGACAACCAAAAGCCTAAGCTTGGGGATGCCCCGGGAAGGCATCCCCTCTTTCGTCTTCATCTATCGGTAACTATACTTGAGACTATATTTTTATTCACCACATGATATGTGTTTTGCTTGGAGCGTCATGTATGATTTGAGTCTTTACTTTTTAGTTTTCCACAATCATCCTTGCCGGACACACCTTTTGAGAGAGATAAATATGGTTTATAATTTATTAGAATACTCTATGTGCTTCACTTATATCTTTTGAGCTAGATAATTTTGCTCTAGTACTTCACTTATATCTTTTAGAGCACGGTGGTGGTTTTATTTTGTAGAAATTGTTGATCTCTCATGCTTCACTTATATCTATTTGAGAGTCTTTTAGAACAGCATGGTAATGTGCTTTGGTTATAAAACTAGTCCTAATATGATAGGCATCCAAGATGGTCATAGTAAAAACTTTCATATACAGTGCATTGAATACTAAGAGAAGTTTGATACTTGATGATTGTTTTGAGATATGAGAATGGTGATATTAGAGACATGCTAGTAGAGTAGTTGTGAATTTTAGAAATACTTGTGTTGAGGTTTGCAAGTCCCATAGCATGCACGTATGGTAATAGTTGTGTGACAAATTTGAAGCATGAGGTATTTCATTGAGTGTCATCCTTTGTGTGAAGGTCGGGATCGCGCGATGGTTAACTCCTATCAACCCTTCCCCTAGGAGCATGCGTGTAGTACTTTGTTTTTATGACTTGTAGATTTTTGCAATAAGTATGTGAGTTCTTTATGACTAATGTTGAGTCCATGGATTATACGCACTTTCACCCTTCCACCCTTGCTAGCCTCTCTTGTACCGTGCAACTTTCGCTGGTACCATACACCCACCGTATACCTTACTCAAAACAGCCACCATACCTACCTATCATGGCATTTCCTTAGCCATTCCAAGATATATTGCCATGAAAATTTCCAACGTTCCGTTTGTTATGACACCCTTCATCATTGTCATATTCCCATGCATGATCATGTAGTTGACATCGTATTTGTGGCTAGGCCACCATGCATATTTTTTCATACATGTCACTCCTGATTCATTGCACATCCCGGTACACCGCCGGAGGCATTCATATAGATTCATTCTTTGTTCTAGTATCGAGTTGTAATATCGAGCTGTAAATCAATATAAGTGTGATGATCATCATCATTAGAGCATTATCCCAAAGAAAAAAAGAAAAAAAAGGAAAGGCCAAAAAAATGAAAGGCCCAAAAAAAGAAAAAGAAAAGAAGAAAAAAAAAGAAAAGAAAAGAAAAGGGGACAATGCTACTATCTTTTTCCACACCTGTGCTTCAAAGTAGCACCATGATCTTCATGATAGAGAGTCTCTTGTTTTGTCACTTTCATATACTAGTTGGAATTTTGCATTATTGAACTTGGCTTGTATATTCCAACGATGGGCTTCCTCAAATGTCCTAGGTCTTTGTGAGCAAGCAAGTTGGGTGCACACCCACTTAGTTTCTTTTGTTGAGCTTTCATACACTTATTGCTCTAGTGCATCTGTTGCATGGCAATCCCTACTCACTCACATTGATATCTATTGATGGGCATCTCCATAGCCCATTGATACACCTAGTTGATGTAAGACCATCTTCCTCTTTTTTATCTTCTTCGCAACCACCACCCTATTCCACATAGTGCTATGTCCATGGCTCACGCTCATATATTGCGTGAAAGTTGAAAGACTTTGAAAAAATTAAAGTATGAAACAAGTGCTTGGCTGAAACAGGGGTTGTGCATGATTGGAATATTTTGTGTGACGAAGATGGAGCATAGCCTAACTATATGATTTTGTAGGGATGAACTTTCTTTGGCCATGTTATTTTGAGAAGACATGATTGCTTTGTTAGTATGCTTGAAGTATTATTATTCTTATGTCAATATGAACTTTTATCTTGAATCTTTCGGATCTGAACATTCATGCCACAACAAAGAGAATTACATTGAGAATTATGATAGTTAGCATTCCACATCAAAAATTCTGTTTTTATCATTTACCTACTCAAGGACAAGCTTGAATTAAGCTTGGGGATGCTTGATATGTCTCCAACGTATCTATAATTTTTTATTGTTCCATGCTATTATATATTCTATTTTCTATGTTCAATGGGCTTTATTATACACTTTTATATTATTTTTGGGACTAACCTACTAATCCAAGGCCAGTGCAAATTGCTATTTTTTTGCCTATTTTAGAGTTTCGCAGAAAAGGAATATCAAATGGAGTCCAAACAAAATGAAACCTTCAGGAGAGTTATTTTTGGAACCGTATCTACCCACAAGACTTGGAGTACACGCGAGGGAACGAAGGAGGTGGGGACGAGGGTCCATGGCACGCCCCCTCCCCCTGGGCGCGCCCCCACCCTCGTGGGCCCCCTCTGGCTCCCCCGATGCCCTCTTTCCTCCTATATATATCCATATACCCTGAAAACATCGAGGCAACAGAGAAAACCCTAGTTCCACCGCCGCAACCTTCTGTTCCCGTGAGATCCCATCTTGGGGCCTGTTCCAGAGCTCCGCCGAAGGGGGGGTCTACTATCGAGTGCTTCTTCATCAACGCCATGGCCTCACCAATGAGTTGTGAGTAGTTTACCACAGACCTTCGGGTCCATAGTTATTAGCTAGATGGCTTCTTCTCTCTTTTTGGATATCAATAAAATGTTCTCCTCGATCTTCGAGGAGCTCTATTCGATGTAATCTTTTTGCGGTGTGTTTGTCGAGATCCCATGAATTGTGGGTTTATGATCAAGACTATCTACGAACAATATTTGATTCTTTTATGAAATCTTTTATGTGTGATTATAATATCCTTGCAAGTCTCTTCGAATAATCGGTTTGGTTTGGCCTACTAGATCTATAGTTCTTGCAATGGGAGAAGTGCTTGGCTTTGGGTTCAATCTTGTGGTGTACTTTCCCAGTGACAGAAGGAGCAGCAAGGCACGTATTGTACTGTTTCCATTGAGGATAAAAATATGGGGTTTATATCATATTTCTTGAGTTTATCCCTCTACATCATGTCATCTTGCTTAAACATTACTCTGTTCTTATGAACTTAATACTCTAGATGCATGCTGGATAGCGGTCGATGTGTGGAGTAATAGTAGTAGATGCAGAATCGTTTCGGTCTAATTGTCACGGACGTGATGCCTATATATAATGATCATGCCTAGATATTCTCATAACTATGTGCTTTTCTATCAATTGCTCAACGGTAATTTGTTCACCAATTGTAGAATTCTGCTATCATGAGAGAATCCACTAGTGAAACCTATGGCCCTCGGGTCTATCTTTATCATATTACTTTCCCTTTAATTTATGTTGTCGTTTCTTATTTACTTTCTTTACTTTCCGTTCTTATACCAAAAATATTATACTATCATATCTATCAGATCTCACTTTTGCAAGTGACCGTAAAGGGATTGACAACCCCTTATCGCGTTGGTTGTGAAGTTCTTATTTGTTTGTGCAGATGCGAGGGACTCGCACGTGGTCTCCTACTGGATTGATACCTTGGTTCTCAAAAACTGAGGGAAATACTTACGCTATTCTGCTGCATCACCCTTTCCTCTTCGAGGGAATACAACACAAGCTCGAGAAATAGCAATATCCAGGGAAGTGGCACCTCACGAGGTCCTCGTGATGTGAGCAGTGACGACAAATGCCAGGCGGGCGCCAGCGGGCGCAGAGCGCCTATTTCCTCTTTGGTGCTAAAGAGGCAGGTGCGGACGAAGAGTCCCGAGGCGTCGGGCAAAGGTTTCCATATCGGTGCAACGAGACCAAGACCAGTGGGACGGCAGGACGGAGGTCATCGCGGAGCCCACGGAGGCGTCACCACCAGAGCCTTTGGCAGGCGAAGGCCACCTTTTGTCAGAATAGCTTGTACTAGCTGCCCCACTTCAAATTTGGCCGTTGTGGGATTCCTTCCCGCTCAATATTTGGGAAGAGGACCCGGGCCACTATAAATAGGATCTAGCCATCATCATAGGGGGGATCACATCTCATCTCATCTTGGCTTAAGTTGATCAGATCATCGAGACCTCTCATACACCACAAGCTCACCCGAGCTCAAGAACACCTCTCCTCAGGAGGCAGTTCATCCATGTACTAGTTCTTCCTCATCCTACGAGGCAATCGACCACACCACACTGGATTAGTGTATTACACCACAACAGTGGCCCGAACCAGTATAAATCTTGTGTCTCTTGTTCATCGGATCTGACGATCTAGGCCAAGGGTTGTTGAGTAGATGAGCTAGGGCGGAAAGAGAGATCTTCGTGCGCACCCCAGGGTTTGAACCTTAAGGGTTTTGCCGGAACCCTAGATCCGACATTTTGGCGCGCCAGATTGGGGTGCGCTGAAACTTCCCTTCCATCGATCAGTGCTCCCTCTATCTAGCAGTTCCATGGCCGACGCTCGCAGAGCCCGTGCTAAGCGGCGGGCTGCCCTTGCTGCCCGCGTCGCTCAGATTGCTCATGCCGGCGGACCATGCCATCATTCTCCATCGCCTGCCGCCAACGCCGCCACCAGTCCGGCACGAGAAGAACAGTAGGCATCATCCCTGCAACCCTCCGTGCGGTGCGATGGACTCACCGCTACCCCGTCGCTGACTCCGGCAGTCTCTTCGTCCTATGCTCGCCGCGAACACGCGGATGCGAAGGTTGCGTTGCTCATGGCACGCGAGCTCTTGCGCTACCACCCTGTCGACAATTTCTATGAATAATGGCTCGACCGCATCGCCGAGCTCGTCAGCGCCGCTAGGGGCTCTCCGGCGCTGTCCCTCTCCCTGCCGCGTCCGCCTCCCCATGTGGACGAGGCCCAAGAAGCCCCACTGCTACCCCCGCGTCAAGGCATCGTCCAAGACCCAAGGCATGTGGCCCTGCGGCGTGACCGCCCACGCACGGCGCTAGCATGCAAAGAAGGAAGCTTCCAAGAGATCCAGCGGCCCCGCGGAGGAGCACCCGCGCTCTCTCCACCGCTGCGTCGAGACCGCGCGCCCCCCGCCACGATGGCGCCCGAGGACCAAGACCAAGTCCCACCATCCCAGCAAGCTCCGGTGTCGACAGCAGGCTGCAAGGCCCTCGCCCCCGAGCTGTGCAACGTCAACTAGCCTGGGAAGTTCAAGCCCGACCTACCTCCACGCTACGACGGCACCCCTGACCCAGCGGAGTTCCTGCAGCTCTACGTGTTGAGCATCGAAGTGTCCGGCGGCAACGAGAAGATCATGGTGAATTGGTTCCCCATGGCCCTCAAGGATGGCGCGCGCTCATGGCTCTTGAACCTGCTCGCGGGATCGATCTCCACCTGGAGTGAGATGCCCGAGCGGTTCATCGCCAACTTCCAGGGCACTCGGGACCGTCCCCCGGCCGCAGAAATTCATCCAATGCTTCAACAGCATCCGCGTCAAGATCCCCAAGGTCACTGAAGAGGCCATCATCTCGGCGTTCTCAGATGGTGTCTACGACGTCAAGATGAAAGAGGAGCTCGCCATGCACGAAGATTTGTGCGCGTCCTTGGAGTTGTTCAACCTCGCGACCAAGTGCGCCAGGGCCGAGGAGGGGCACCTCTCACTCGTCGAGCTCCCCGTTGTTGAACCCGAAGACAAGAAGGCAAAAAGCAAGGATGTAAAGCGCAAGGGAGCGGCAGTGATTGCAGCCGAACTAGAAATGAAGCGCGGCCGCGACTACCCAGAGCCACCCAAGAACGACCGAGCCTTTTGCGCCTTCCACAACGTGCACAGCCACAACACTCATGATTGTCAAGAGCTCGGGGCCCTTCGGGAAGAATGCGTCATCCAATGCCCTGAACGTGGCAACCGTGGCTATGGTCGCGGGGGAGGTCGGACCGGAGGACGCTGGGATGACCGCGTCCCCCGCCAGGAGTGGCGTGATCAGCCTCGGGAGGACCGTTGGCGCTGCCAGCCCCGTGAGGACGCCTGGAGGGATCAGCCCCGAGAGGACCGTCCTCAGGGCAGGGCCGGCCTACCACCTCTGCCAACGCCAAGGAGAAACGACGACCAGGACGAGGGGGCTGGGGGCTTCCAGGAGCTGCGTGCCATCACTTGCATCTTGGGCAGAGCACAGGCCCCAGCTTCTCAGCGCCTCTTCAAACAGTTCGCCCGTGAAGTAAACGAGGCTCTCCCCAAGCTCGAGGCTACTCGCCCACTTAGGTGGTCCAGGTGCCTCATCACCTTCAGTTCAGCAGACCAGCTCAAGTGCGCAGCTACGGCTGGCACCCTCCCGATGCTTTGCTCTCCCGTCATCAGCAACGTCCAAGTTACCAAGACCAGCTCAACTGCTGCCTACCAGGCCCTTCTTCGGAGTGACTGATGGCTCCACCATTCCCGTGGGGAAAGTTCGCCTACCTGTAACCTTCGACAAGAGTGACAACTACCACACTGAGCTCATCGACTTCAATGTCGCCCACATCCATCTCCCTTAGCACGCCATCCTCGGGTATCCAGCCCTGGCCAAGTTCATGGAAGTAACTCACCAGGGCCACAATGTTCTCAAGATGCCAGGAAGCGGCGGCGTCATCACTATAGCCTGTGAGGAGAAGGACGCAGTGTGCTCACTCGAGTGCGCTTACCAGGCGGCGGCGGTTGAGGATCCGGACAGCGACGGCGTAATCTACCCACCTGAGGTCGTTCCCAAGAAGAAGAAGCAGCTGCTGGCCCTGGAGCCACATGAGGACGAAGCACAGGGCGGCAACACCTCGGTACCTGCACCTAGGGAGGGCCTCCTCCCTCTCTCGCATAGGAAGGTGCGCCCGGCGCCCCCCTCAGGCTGGACTCGGGGGTTCTCCTCTGGAGGGCTCTGACCTAGCCAATGTCATGAGGGAGGCGTTCGGGCACCATGTGGAAGAGTGCTTTGCTCCACACTTCCCTCCAGAGGCCTCAAGGTGTGAGGCACCAAGCACTCAGGAGTTCATCAGCCAGACCATTGATAACCTACAGGAGCCGAGAGCCATGTGGGGCGAGCGCCGCCCGCCTCCTCCAAGGGCAGCTGTCGGTCTAGGCTCAAGAGACGGGATGCGCGTCTGCGTCAACATCCTGGCACTCAACAGGATCGCGTCTCAGGAGCTCTACTGGACTTCCCAGGTGGGCCGGTGCAAGGTCCCCCTCACAGCTACGTGTGCATGCCTTTCGGCTTGCCGAACCAGGCAGCCCTACACCAGCGCCACATGCGGGAAGTCCTGGCGGCTCGCGAGGCCAGGCACAAGGAGATCCCGGCTGAACTGGACTCGGCCCTCTGCGAGATCTGGGGAGCCCCAGAGCCTCGCGAGGGGCCAGAGCCAGGCAGCACATATGGAACAACGTCTTCATCGAGCACCCTCGGCTACACCAACACTACTTCAGCAACTATGCCAGGTGACATCTTTTGATTTTTATTCAACTGGGAGCGCCCCTCGGGTAGCATCATTCCCAGGTCGCACGGGCCTGTCCTGCGGCGCACATCCTTTTGCATCTCAGATCACCTTTTGGGGCACCCCTCGGGCTGCATTATCCCCACGCCGCGCAGGTTCACCATGGTGGCATGTATCTCCCTTGCATTTTACCAAATCTAGTGCTGCTACCTCTGTCATTTTGCATTCGGATCACTTGACTAACCATCACCCCTCCGGGTCTCCTTCGCCACCTAACGGACTTCTGTTCATCTCGCAATGGGGCTGCATACGTTGGCACGACGCTTGTGCTCGGGTCCGTCCCTGCAACGCTGACAAACCCAAGGGACTGGGCTCTGACCCGTGGCCCACTCCGCAAGCGTCACCTCACCAGGTCCTCGATGCCTTCGTCTCCCTGCGGAATTATCGGAAGCCCAGCGCGGGCGTGGCCCTAAGTTGTTTCAGTTACATGCTAACCCACCGGAGTCTCAGCAGCACGGCGACAGGCAGTCCCACCGGTCTCCCCTCCTCACATAGTTCGCTTGCGCGTTAAAGGGGGGTCCCTGAGCATCGCGTCTTAGGGGCACTTACTGATTCTCCGGCCCTCACCCCTTGGCCTTGACCACGGCATCGCGACCTGGCATACCAATGGCGGCTGAGCTTCGCTCGAGGATCGAGACGCAAGGACGCAGAGCATCAGGACGGACGAGGGGAGGGGGAGTCGGTTCAGAGAGCTTGGGCCTATTCGTACGTTAAGGGGTACCCTTGGGCATCGCGACCCAAGGGCCTAACTGGTCCCGTAGCCCCTCACTCCCTGGTCTTGTCCTGGTTTCCGGTCAAGGCCAGTGGCGGCTAAGGTACGCGAGGGGCCGGGCCCTGCCGACATAGAACATCAAGGCCTAAGTCCAGCATTCCCTTCCTTCGGGTCCGTTCGTACGTCAAGGGGGACTCCTGAGCATCGCGACTCAGGAGCCTAACAGGTCCCGTGGCCCCTCACTCCCTGGTCTTGTCCAAGTCTCCGGTCAAGGCCAGCGGCGGCTGAAGTACGCGCGGGCCGGGCCCTGCCGACGCAGAACTCCAGGACCAGCAGGAGGGAATCGCGAAATCTCAGCCTCATGAACAAATCAGGCGCGCTATTTGGGGGAACCACACCGCGATCGTCAAGATATGTCATTAATCCCTTGATGCCACATCCACGCTTGCTCATCGGGATACGGTAGTAACGCTTTAGCAATGCCGCCTCGCTTTCTTAGCCTTAGGAAGCCGCTTGCACACCAAGGGGGGCCGCTTGCACGCCAAGGGGGGCCTCCTGAGCATCGCGCCTCAGGAGCTCTTACCGGACCTCGGGCTGCTCACCTCCTGGCCTTGACCACGGCATCACGACCTGGCACACCAGCGAGGGCCGTAGCTTGCCTTGAGACTGGGGCCTGCCCGCGTAGAACACTATGCTACCAAAAGGGTAAAAAAGGGGGGGTGTGATATTACTGAAACAAGTCTCGCGAGCAGGGTGCACTGGCAAAACAGCAAGATAGAAGCAAAAATCATTACGAGTTCTTTACACACCCCTGTGGGGTTGGCTTTTGAATCCTTGCAGGGAACGCCATGAAAGGCCTTCAAGGGATCCTAACTACGGTCGCCATCACCGACGCCATCATCAACAGTGGGCCACGATGGCCCACCTCCGGCCCTAGGAGGATCACCACCAGCAACGTGCCCACGAGCCCGACGCATTTCTAGCACGCTGCAAGCTCGTGGGCACGTAGCTGTCGTCGCTCGTCTCCGGGGACTCGACAGACTCAGAAGAGCTGCTAGACCTCCGTAGCCCATCGCTGCCGCTGGATAAGCTAGTGGCGGAATCGATGTCTGGTGCATTGCCGACAGCACCATCCCCCTGGTGGCCCCCTCCAGGGCAACATTCCAGGCGGCGTCCTTCCTCGTCGAACACCTTGAAGCACAGCATGGAGGCGCCGTCGAACTCAAAGTGGATGGAGAGGGGGCCCGTCCGCTAGTCATGAAGACCTTGCCTGAGGAGACGACCTAAACCTCCGCCCTCGTCGCCGAGGCCTGGCACTCGGCGTGTCGCAACCACAGCTCGAGCGGCCTCTTTGGCGGCACCTCTGCGGCGAAGAATGATGGAAGGCAAATCCAAGATCTAGAAAGCATCGCTGCCCACACCACGAACTGATGGGAGGAGCCTCTGGTGTGGGCTCTTGGGACGGCATTGCGCACCACAATGGTATGGTTGGCACGGTCACGGCGCGGGCGGCGCTGAGCGCCAACTCCCTCATCATGGCCCGGTGCCCTGGCGTAAAGGGGTAACGGATAGCTAGGGGGAGGGCGCTCGTGCCAAGGCCTCTTGACTTCCGGTTTCATGGCGGTGCCATGATGACGGAGTGGCCTTTTCTTCGGGGGGAGTACCACTGGCTCCTCGCAAGGAGTCTTCCCCTTCTCGGCAGCGAAGAATCGTCAGATCAACGCTATGAGCAGCACGGCCGAGCGCAGGGCAAGGAAGAAGAGGCAAGAGGAACGAAGGAAGAAGATGGGTGGCGGAGGCTCCACTCACCGCCATATTTATAGCCAAGAGAAGGCCAACAGCCAACCTCTGAAATCACAGGAAATAATGATTTGTTGTGCACGCAGGGACTTGTCAAGTCACGCAGCTGCCGAGGCTGCATGGGGAAGTGGAGACGCCCATGTCCCATCAATCTCCTCGAGGTAAACAAGGCCGTAGGCTTTGAGGGCCCGCGGCGATCCGTGCTTAGCCCTTGGCTTCGCCGCGAAGACAAGCCCGAGCGCACCTTGGGCCCGGGGGCTACTATCGGCGTTCTGGGAATGGGGGTGCCCAGACTTGCCTGCCTACGGCCCATGGCGTGGCTCACAAGGCGGCCTGGTACGGCCCAACATTTTCATTATAACTCAAGACCCTCACGAGGGGCCAAGCCTCGCGAGGCGGATAACACAAGGCATCCCCTGGGGAGGCCTCACCAGGCCGGCTCATGAGGATCGGAAATATCGAGGCAAGGGGCACCTCGTGACGTCCTCGTGATGTGAGCACTGACGACCAATGCCAAGCGGGCGCCAGCGGGCGCAGAGCGCCATTTTCCTCTTTCGTGCTAAAGAGGCAAGTGCAGACGAAGAGTCCCGAGGCGTCGGCCAAATGTTTCCATATCGGTGCAACGAGACCAAGACCAGCAGGACGGCAGGACGGAGGTCATCGCGGAGCCCACAGAGGCGTCACCACCATAGCCTTTGGCAGGCGAAGACCACCTTTTGTCAGGATAGCTTGTACTAGTTGCCCCGCTTCAAATTTGGCCATTGTGGGATTCCTTCCCGCCCAATATTTGGGAAGAGGACCCGGGCCACTATAAATAGGATCTAGCCACCATCATAGGGGGGATCTCATCTCATCTCATCTCCTCTTGGCTTAAGTTGATCGGATCATCGAGACCTCTCATACAACACAAGCTCATCCGAGCTCAAGAACTCCTCTCCTTAGGAGGCAGTTCATCCATGTACTAGTTCTTCCTCAGCCTAAAAGGCAATCGACCACACCACACTGGATTATGGTATTACACCACAACGGTGGCCCAAACCAGTATAAATCTTGTGTCTCTTGTTCATCGGATCTGACGACCTAGGCCTAGGGATGTTTAGTAGATGAGCTAGGGTGGAAGGAGAGATCTTCGTGCGCACCCCAGAGTTTGAACCTTAAGGGTTTTGCTAGAACCCCAGATCCGGCACATGTGCTTATTCGTTTCTAGTGGTTCTGAATCACACATCAGGCATGAATGGTCATCTCCAATGTTGAAGTGTCATCTGCATAACAAATCTCTAGTGTTGACTCTATCCATGTGCATCAGCCAGGCAAACACCTTGTGTTGCATGAGACATTTGGTTTTCCAGATTTTTGTGATGAAGCTGGGTGGCATCAGTTCTCTGAAGCAAAACTTATAGAATTTTTTTGGCTTGAACGTTGTGTATCCCCAGCAAGTGATCCACTCATCGGCGACCATCGGTTCCAGTTTTATGCTTTGTATTTGAGTCTGTAGCATGTTATATTCATGCATGGCTTCCATCGAGAGAGGTGGGTGGAAGTTGTGTTGGAGGCTATTGTTGTTGTGGAATTGAGCAAGGGACGTGTCTTCATTTTTGTTATAGGAGTAGAGGTGGGCATATGTACTTTGGAGTGGATTTTCATCGGGCCAGGTATCCTTCGATAGCAATATCGAGTCTCCATCCCTTGGTACATACACTATGATACCTCTAAAAATTTCAATCAACGAGAGGACGTCTCGCCGCCAGAAGGATCTGCATGCTTGCATGGTTTGTGGTGGGTTGTCATTGTAGTATTTATCCCATAGTATCATGACCCAAGGTGTATCTGCTTTGTGCATGATTTTATTGATGAATTTCAGAAGCAATGCTTGGTTCTGGATTTGTGCATCCACGAGGCCATCATCTCATCATTCTCCGATGGCGTCAGTGATTTCAAGATGAAGGAGGAGCTCACCATCCACGAGGATATGTGCACATCCCTGGATCTGTTCCACATAGCGACCAAGTGCGCGAGAGCTAAGGAAGGGCGCCTTTCCCTCATCGAGCTCCCCGCTGTTGACCCAGAAGGCAAGAAGGCCAAGGCTAAAGACGTGAAGAGCAACGGGGTGGCCGAGCTCGCGGCAAAACTAGAGATGAAGCGCGACCGCAACCACCCAGAGTCATCCAAAAGAAGTCGCCCGTTCTACGCCTTCCACAACGTACACAGCCACAACCCCAATGACTGTTAGGAGCTCAGGGCCATTCGCGATGGGCACTTCGGCCGATGCCCCGAGCACAACGACCGAGGCTATGACCGTGGAGGAAGCCGGACTGGAGGGCGTCGGGATGACCGCGGCCCCCGTCAGGAGTGGCGCGATCATCCTCGTGAGGACCGCTGGCACGACCAGCCTCACGAGGGCGCCTAGAGGGACCAGCCTCGTGAGGACCGCCCTCAGGGCAAGGCTGGCCTCCCTCCGCTGCCACCACCACCCAGGAGGAATGACGATCAAGGCGAGGGGGCTAGGGGCTTCCAGGAGCCTCGCACTATTGCTTGCACCTTGGGCGGTGCGCAGGCTCCAGCCTCTCAGCGCATCCTTAAGCAATTCGCCCGAGAAGTGAACGCGGCTCTTCCCAGGCTAGCAGCCACATGGCCGCTCAAGTGGTCCAAGTGCACCATCACCTTCAGCTCAGCTGACCAGCTCAAGTGTGCGGCGACCGTCGGCGCACTCCTGATGCTCTGCTCACCAATCATCAGCAACATCCAAGTCACCAAAACCCTCATCAATGGAGGTGCAGGGCTCAATGTTCTCTCCATCAACACGTTTGACCATCTACAAGTGCCATATGACCAACTGCGGCCCACCAAGCCCTTCTCGGGGGTGACCGACGGCTCCACCACCCCAATCGGGCAGCCACGACAACTACCACACTGATCTGATCGACTTCGACGTCGTCCACATCCGTCTCCCATACAACGCCACTCTTGGGTATCCATCCTTGGCCAAGTTCATGGCAGTAACACACCATGGCTACAATGCCCTCAAGATGCCCGGAGGCCGCGACATCATCACCATCGCATGTGAGGAAAAGGACGTTGTGTGCTCCCTTGAGCGCGCCTCCCAGGCTATGGCAGTCGAGGACCCATACAACGAAGGCATCATCTACC
>LR738712.1:395709028-395781002 GCA_902687465.1 Secale cereale | reverse complement strand
CCGAAGAAGAAGAAGAAGAAGAAGAAGCTGCTCGGCCTAGAGCCTCATGAGGAAGTAGCACCCGACGGCCCCGCCTCAGGATCCACGCCCGTGGACGGGGCGCCTCCCTCCCTTGCATAGGAGGCGCGCCCGACGCCCCTCTTAGGTTGGTCTCGGGGCTCTCCTCTAGAGGGCCACCGACCTAGCCAATGTCACGAGGGAGGCGCTCGGGAACCATGTGGAGGCGTGCTTCACCGCACGTTTCCCTAACGAGAGCACAAGATGAGAAGCGCCAAGTGCTCAGGAGTTCATCAACCAGACAATCGAAGACTTGGAGGTACCAAGGAAAATGTGAGGCGAGCGCCGCCCTATACTACCAAGTGCGGCTGCCGTCCCAAGCTCGAGCAACAGGCTACGCGTCTGCGTCAACATCCCAGGACTCAATAGAGCCATGTCTCAAGAGCTCTATTAGCCATCTCAGGTGGGCCGGTGTGAGGGCCCTCCTCACAGTTACGTTCGCATGCCCTTCGGCTTGCCGAACCAGGCGGCCTTGCATGAGCGCCACATGCGGGACGTCCTAGCGGCTCCTGATGCCAGGGATCATGAGATCCTGGTGGAGGTGGCGACGGTTCTTCGCAAGCTATCGGAACGTCAGGAGCCTCGCGAGGCCCCAGAGTCAGGTGACTCATGAGGACTGACACTTGCAGCGAGCGTCTTCAGCTACATCAACATCTCTCTAGCAACGGTGCCTGGTGACTCTATTTTAGTTCATTCAGTTGGGGGCGCCCCTGGTCTGCATCATCCCCAAGTCGCATGGGACTGTCCCTGCGACGTGTATCCTTTTGCATCTTTAGGTTACTCTATTGGGGGCGCCCCTCGTGATGCATCATCCCCAGGCCGCATGGGTTCTTCCTTGTGGCGCGTATCGCACTTACATTACCTGAATTATCTTGTTTCCTCCCATGAGTTACCTTATAATCATCACCTTCTCACTCACCACCTTTTACAGCCTCCCGCGCTGCTAACCCGACTTCTGCTCATCCCGCAACGGGGGCTACACACGCTAGCACGACGCGTGTGCTCAGGTTCATCCCTGCAATGCTGACAAATCTGAGAGATAGAGCTTTGACTCGCGGCCCGCCTCGCGCACATCACCTCACCAGATTCTCAGTGCCTTCGTCTTCCCGCGGAAAGATCAGTGGCATGGCGGCAGACCCGATTATGAACGGTACTATTTCGTAAAGCTAACTCATAGGAGTCTCCGGAGCCCAGCTACATGCGGCCCTGACGGCTATCCCCTTCTCACATAATTCGCTTGTGCACTAAAAGGGGGGCTCCTGAGCAGCGCATATCAAGAACTCCTACGGCCTCCCCCTGGCCTTTACCACGGTAAAGCGACCTGGCATACTAGTGGCGCCTAGACTCCGCTCGAGGGTCGGGACCCGAGGACGTAGAACATCTAGAAGCGCGAGAAAGGGGGAGGCCGACGTGGAACGCTAAGGCCTAGTTTCGCATTTCGTTCCCGAGGGTTGTTCGTACGTCAAGGAGGACTCCTGAGCATCGCAACTTAGGAGCCTCACTGTTCACGTAGCCCCTCACCCCTTGGCCTCATCCTGGCGATCTGGACGAGCCAGCGGCGGCTGAGGTATGCGTGGGCCCGGGCTCTGCCGATGTAGAACACTAAGGCAAGAGGGAAGGAAATCGCGAAATCATAGCCGCACAACCTCCGAAGCATGGACTAGGCGCACCGCACGGAGAACCACCTGAGACCCGTCAAGATAAGTTGCACGTTCAAATTAGCGTGATGCCATGAGCCGACGAATTTTCAATTTCTGCAGTCTTGCTCCGGCAATGGCGCCTTCCTTTTTAGCCTCCGGGAAGCTGCTTGCACGCCAAGGGGGCCTATTGAGAAGGAGCTCTTACTGGATCTCGGGCCGCTAACCTTCTGGCCTTGACCACGACATCGCGACCTGGCATACCAGTGACGGCTAAAGCTTTCCTGGGGACTAGGACCCGTCGACGTAGAGCGCAAAGCTAATATAAGGATGAAAAGCGGGACAGTGCCAAAGCAAGACTTGCAAACCATGGTTTCGTAGTGAGAATAATAAACATCAGAGCAAAAGCTTTACATTTCCTTTACACGCCCCCATAGGGTTCGTTTTAATTCCTCGCAGGGAAGAAAAGAAGGAAATATCGAGGGACCCTAACCGCAGCTACTGTCGCCGAGGCCATCATCAACAGAGGGCCACGAGAGGCCGGCACCAACCTCACCTTGGTCACCGGCGACGATGGGCTGACGCTGTTGTCGCGCTCTGGGTGTGGCGTGAGCTCGGTGGCGCATAGCAGTCGTCGCTCGTTTCCGAAGACTCGTCAGGCTCGGGAGAGCTGCTGGATTGCCAGGGGCCGTCGCTGTTGCTAGGGGAGCTGTCGGCAGGGCCGGGGGCAGGCCCGACGCCTGCTGTCGTGCCACCCTGGCGGCTCCCTCCAGGGCAACACTCCAGGCAGCGGGCTTCCCTGTCAAAGACCTTGAAGAACAACCTGGAGACGTCGTCGAACTAGAAGTGGATGACGGAGGCTCCATCAGGATGACATGCCCGGGCGATTTTGCCCCACCCTCAAGTCATGAAGACACCGGCTGGGGAGGCGGCCTCAACCTCCGCCTCGGAAGCCTGGCTGCAGCACCCAGTGTGCTACAACCACAGCTCGGCAGTGGCATCAGCTTCACGAAGAACCTTGGGAGACGGATCCAAGAGGCAATGGCATCACTGTCCACACCACGAACTCGCGCGAGAAGCCCACGGCGTGGGTTCAGGGGCTGGTGGCTCCGATGGCCATAGCTTGGCCTCCTCGGCGACGATGCGAGCGGCGCGGGGTGCCGCCCCCTCTTCTGGAGCCCTACGCTTGGGCGTACAAGGGCAACGAGTAGCCTGGAGGAGGCCGCTCTCTCCAAGGCCTCGTCACCTCCAGCCTCTCGCCGACGCAACGGGGGCGGCTGAACCTCTTCTTCCGCGGAAGTGGTCCCCGCTCCACGCAGGGTTTTTACTCTTTATCGGCGAGGCAAGGAGGAAGAAGAAGGGCAGGCGGGAAGAACAAGGAGATGAGTAAAAGGTGCTTCACCCTCTCCTCATTTATAGCCAGGAGGAGGCCAACCGCCGGCCTCCACGATCGCACGTGATGATGGTTTGTTCTATGCATGCAGCAAGGTCTCGTCAAATTGGGCAGTTGCCGAGGCAGCGTGGGGAAGCGAAGACGCCCACGTCCAATCAGTCACCACGCGTCGACCAAGGGCGCATGAGATTGGGGCCCGAGACGCTTCGCACTTGCCCCTTGGCTTCGCCTCGAAGCCAAGTTCGAGCATGCCTTCGTCCCGGGGGCTACTGTCGTCGTCCTGGGAATGGGGGTACCCAGACTTGCCTGCCTACGTCCGGCGGCGTGGCTCCATCGGCGGCCTGGTATGACCCAGCTCCAACAACCACATCTCAAGACCCTCGCAAGGGGCCAAGCCTCGCGAGGCGGATGATGGCAAGACCTCCCTGGGGGCAGCCTCTCTAGGCTGGCTCCCGAGGAGCGGAGATATCTATGCAAGGTGCACCTCGCGAGGTTCACGTGACGTGAGCCATGACAACCAAGGCCATGCGGGCGCCAGTGGGCACGGTGTACCAGTTTCCTCTTAGGTGCTAAGGTGGCAAGCGCAGGCGCGGAGTCCCAAGGAATCAAGCAAAGGTTTCCATATCGGTGCAACAAGGGCAAGGACCGTCAGGACGACGGAATGGAGGTCATCGTGGATCCCAGCGCGGCGTCACCACCAGAGACTTTGGCAGGCGAAGACCGCTTTTGTCAGGATAACTTGTACTAGTTGTTCCCCTTCAAATTTCGTCATTGTGGGAACCCTTCCCACTTATATTTTTTAAGAGGACCAATGCCACTATAAATAGGATCTAGCCACCACCATAGAGGGGGATCTCATCTCATCTTGAGCTGATCCGACCATAGAAGGGATCGGATCCATTCCACCCTGACCACACCACAAGCTCATCCGAGCCCAAGTACACATCTCCTCCAGAGGCTGTTCATCCATTCTACTAGTTCATCCTCAGCCCCACAAGGCAATCCACCACATACACTTGAGTAGGGTATTACACAACAAGGTGGCCCGAACCAGTATAAACCCATTTGTCTCTTGTTCCTTGAGTTTGTCGAGCTTGGTTGTGGAATCATAGGGCGAGCGCGCTGGGGAGAGAGTGTTCTTCGTGTGCACCGTAGAGTTCGAACCTCTCTAGGGTTTGCGGAACCTAAAATCCGACACATGCCTCGGATGATAATGCACTGAAGACGGGAAAGGCGTGCTACAGTAGTGGTAGAAGTTGTTCCTAATTTCTTGTGAAATAGCTCTAGTAGCTGAGTGGTAGAAGCAGTTGGGTATGGTCGACGAAGACTCCACCAGCTCGCTCTTCCACGTCACCCTCACAAATGGCACCGTGTAGATGCTCGATCCTTGATCCTATAGATAATTGGCCATTGTTGTCACCGTCGCCGCTAATTTCCCTCGGTTGTCAAACCAAGAATGTATCTCCATCATCCTGGCTAGCTTCATAGGGTCGCCGTCTGCGATTGTCACGTAACGGTTGTACTCCTCCATCATCAACTTCTCCCTATCACTCGCGCTCACCGGCAATGGTTTCGCAATAGAAGAGGAGTGGTGCTGGTTTTGGATTGAAAAAGGAGAGGAGCGGCAGTGATATTGAAACAGAAATGGAGAGGAGGAGCGGCGGTCTTGCAAGTTTTATTGTTTTGCGTATTTTGGGTCAAAGTTTGACCGCGTACTGTATTTAACAAGCAAAATGTGAACACATGTCATAAAAAGTTATATTGTTGGGATCGTATATGAATGTACTTTCAATTATATTATTTTTGCAATGTATAACATATATTTTATTTGTTAAGATCATGGTCAAAATATGACCCAGGGAGACTAGTTAATGTGGGGTCACTTCTTAATTGAAGGGTAAATTGATTTTGATTTAGATCCAGTCACAGCGCGCCGGCCCTCTCGTCAAATTATAAATCGCTACCTCACACTCCTCTCCCTCTTTTCCATTGCAAGACCACCCCCTCTCCTCTCCATCTTCTCCATTCCAAAACCAATTTCTCGCCTCTCCCTCTTCTCCATTGCAAAATCACCCCATATCTTCTCCGTCTTCTCCATTGCAAAACCACCATCTTGACTCTCCCTCTTCTCCATCGCAAGACGACTGTCTCTCCACTCATCTTCCAAAGCCAATACCAAACCTCTCAGAAGCAAATATATGGAGCTGATGCAGCAGCGAATCGTGCAGATCGCCGGCAGCGACCAAACGAAGTTAACCAGGTTAAAGGAGATCCTTACTTGGTTTGACAATGAGCACAAGATTTCAAGGACGGTGATAGCCATGTGGCAATGCATGAGAAAGAGCGAGACGACGGCAATGAGGGCAACGATGTACTCCACTGCTGCAGTCACGCCGCGGTCCTTTCAGTTCATCGAGTATCTCCTCTGGGCGATGGAGCAGAAAGATTCTCCCGAGGTGAAAGTCAGGCGGAGGTGGTGGGCGTATATATCGAAGGTCAAGCATCTAGAGGACGACGACTCGATCGAGTATGGTGTGCAAATGTGTAAAAATAAATAAATCTTGATTTTTGCTTCTTTCAAAAAAAGAGTACTCTCTAGAAAAGTGCCAATATAAGCTACCCCTATTAGAGGTTTTGCTGCAACACGGAAACAAGTAAAGTGTCCCCTAAAAAACGAGTAATGTGCAAGCCAAACATTAATAGATTAAAATATACTGCAGCAGGTTGGCGAGAACTTGAGGAACCATCCCTGGATCTGGGCTTTTCCAAGCCACATTTATCTTAGATATTAGCACCTCACACTCTGCATATATGCTGGTTCCATCCAAACATTTGTGCAGTTCCACCAAAATGTAGCAGAATAACCATGTTTGCATAGATACTGAAAAAGTGTGAATACATTATAGTAGCACTAGTTGATGAAACTTACACTAATAAATAGAAGAAACTTCATTTTCTTAATGGGAAAAGATTGCAATACAATACATTTAATAAAAAATACAATAGTATCACAACATGCCATGCTGCGAGGGCGAGATGGGTCTTGCGACCCTCATATGGTAGGCCTGATATTAGAAATCGACCCACTTCACCCCGATACACCTTCTGCAAGTGATGAACATCAATGTGCAATGGTAGTACAAGGAGGGGCCTTAAGCCAATCCAATCTCTATCTTTGTGCAGTTCAGCTAAAATTAAGAATCCCAGTTTGTAGAAACACTTAAACAATAACAATGGGATTAGTTGATGAAACATATGCTAATAACAAAGAGAAGCACTTTCTTTATATACATTGGAAATGAAATCATAGACATGATAGTAGCTCTATTTTAACTGTATTATTACTTCATTTTATCAGTGGCACTAGGGTCAATAGGTAGCAAGTGAGGCGTACCGTGTGTCGCAAGGATGGAGGCCGGGGGTTCTTAGATTGGGGTGCTAAAGCCGGCTCTTTCAGTCCCTATGTTCCCCTTCTATTGTAGCTTTTGGGTTGTAATCCAAACTTGGTCGAGCTGGGGCAGCGCGTTTAGACTGAGATGTTGTTGGATAATGGTTCTCTATGTTTGGGGTTCTTTAATGAAATCAGAGGAAACCCCCCTTTTGGTAAAAAAAAACTAGTGGCACTAGCAGTGCAAAAACATTGGCTCAAATTAATAGTGCCACTAGATTAAGGTACCAAATAATAACATTACTTCTTTCTCATCGCGGTGCCAAAAAGGTAGCATAAGAGCAGAGTCAACATGCATGATCTTTGGCAAACGGTTATACCAAAAAGGAACATACCTTGTGATAGGCACCATATCTCTAGTAAACGCCATCGTAGAAGGGATGACACCAGTCACCAACATGGATGATTCAATTCATGCGACCTTTTTTTTCAGTTCACCTAAAATGAAGCAATGTTTGCATCATGCAATTAGCAAGTACTTGGTCCCATGAGCTGGTAGCTTCTTCTCATTAGTTGCAACAAAATTGAGCAACATCAAGGTTGGTCATGAATCTCGTGGAATGTGCAAATATAATCTGGATATCTCTTTGTGCAGTTCAACTAAGATCAAGCGTGAAATGTATATATCTGTTTGCACAAAAAGGTGGAAAGGAGGGTGTCTAACAAGTGATGAAAAATAAATCAAATGAAAAGAAGAATGTTCTTTCTCTGAATGGTAATCATATAAGGACAGTAGAAATTTCTAAAGCAGCAGCATTGCTAGATATTAGTTTGGGCATTAGGATTAACTATGACAACCGCTAAATATGACATTACTTGAATTGTGCCACTGCTTCATTTTACCAGGAACTTTACATTACTAGCTATTAAAGAGTTGGTATTAGGGTACGGGAGAGTAGGCGGACCAGGACAGTTGCATTTCTACCGAAAAGAAGCAACTTATCTTAATGGGAAATTTAGCAATTATGGCGAACAATGCCATTGATTCATATTACCGGAGGCATTACATTGAAAACAACATTGGTTTCTCCTTACTTTAATAGTGGGACTGCTACATTTTACAAGTGGCATTAGATAAGATAAGATCGGGGCAACAAACATCCAAACATGATATCTGGGTTAGTCCTATTTTTGTTCAGTATAGCCACATTTTACCGTGTGAGACCAGTAAATCTAGTGCTGGACATACTCTGTTGACTTGTCCCGTAGTCCCCAACTTTCTTTCTTTCTTCAACCAATAGATCGGTATATATCGAGTTTGTACTGTGTTTCCCTTTATTTCCCGCATAGAGCAAGAGACCAGTTGGATAGTCAGTCTCTGCTACTTTTTACACCCATTATTTCCTCTTTCCACCAAGTTCTACATTCAGGTAACAAATCTCCCCCACCACCCCTTTCTTTCCTATTTGAACAAAGTAGTACAAGATTCAACTTCATGAAGTAGTACTACTAGATTGGACTGCATGAAGTTGTTTTACCTCTTAACAGTATAAATTTAGGTGTCTTTTGGACAGCCGATCGATCATATCTACGAGGGGGCCTAAGAAGAAAAAGATACACATGCAATGACGTGAGGAGCTGGGGTAGTAGAGAAAGGCCGGTTTCTAAGGAATTTATACTTGAGGGTCGTCGGGGTGTCGCTAGGTGGGCGAAGGGAGGTCGGATCAGCCCCCACTATGGCAGCATGGAAGAAGGGCCGAAGGCCCTCCCTAGCCGGCGCCACGTGGGAGAGAACAACAAGGCACGCTGATTGGGACGCGCCAGCCGTGGGTCGGAGCTGTCGCGGAGGATGACTGCATGAATGTTGCACCTTCTCACATTCCCCGTCGGAGGGGATCCAACCAGATCTGTGACCAGCGGTGAGCAGAGAGAGAGAGAGAGAGAGAGAGAGAGAGAGAGAGAGAGAGAGAGAGAGATGTCACCGTTGTTGCGTTTAGATCTGGAGAGAACGAGAGTGTGTGAAAAGAGCAACCGCGCGGAGGCTCCTGCCTATATAGTGGAGTAGCTTTCTTTTATATCTCCATAAGAACAATCGTTTCAAATGACATATGTGTCAGATCGCACTTAGTATTGATCACTTATGGCAACTAGCCCTTGATTAATCGAATAACCACACGGGTCAAATTATCACGGGTGATAATATAGAATGAATAAGTACAAACTCAAATGAAATTGAGATGTGGATGGCAGCGTTTGAACACATTGCATCCATTGACAAAGTATTTTGAATTTGAGGTAATGTGTGGCTTGAGCAATTCACATATAAATGGAGCAAACCATATATTTTGTTTGATTACCATGTGATACGTCCCAAACGTATCCATAATTTTTGCTTGTGACATGCTTGTTTTGCATCATTGTCTCATGTTTATATCGAAGTTTTCTATCTTTTTATGCATTTATTGGACTAACCTACTAATGGTTGCAAAAGTGCACAATGTTCTTGTTTTACACTTTATTGTGTAGGAATTACTTGGAAATTGACAAAAACGCAAAAGGAGTCGTATTGGAGTAGGACTCTGACTTTCCTGAAATCTGTCTGAGAACGTTTTTAGAAGATGGTCACGTTCCGGCCCGAAGACGATGTCAAACGGAAAAAACCTAGTTGCGAAAGTTGTGAGGAATTTTGAGTGGGTGTTTCTGGATATAATATTCGTCCAAATCGGAGTCCGGACGGCCGAGAAAACCCCGTTTTACTGAAGCCCAAAATCTGATGACAGGAATACGAGTGTCTATATAAAGGGAGGAAACCTAGGTCACCAAGGGCCATGAATTTTCCTCCTCCCAGGCCGCCGTCTTGGAGGGGAGGACCAGAACCATTGCAGCACCATCCACAAGGAAGAAGGGGGGCCAAGGAGCCGCTGCCCCCTAGGGCCGCCGCCGCCCCGAGGGCCGCTGCCGCCCCGGAGGGCTGCCGCCGCCGCCACGGCTGCCGCCCGCCGCCTCCTCCTCTCCGGGCTGCACCTCTCCATCAACACCACCATCAATCTCTTGCTCACCATGGCCATGTGTGAGTAGTCTTCTCCGGGGCTGAGGTCTTGTACGTGTAGCTATGTGGTTATCTCTCTCTCCCATGATGTGATCTTCGTTGTGATCATAGGCTATGTTAATCTAGGGTGATCCCATGATATTTCCCCTTCCTCTATGTATTGAATTGATGTACTCACTTGTCTTTATCTAGTATAATCCCCGAGACCAAGGTGACAGCGGTCTATTGGACATGGATTAGAAGAATATTTTCATGAGTGATTTCCTCTTTTGTGTGTTGATTGAAGATTGAGAGTTTCTTGGTACTTGTCTTTGACTATCCTGGAGATATGTTGTGGTGATTGTGGTACTCTCTTTGGATGGCCGCGGTGACATTGGGAAATCCATAGATAGAGAACTACGAACTTAGAGGTGTGCTTTTATAGCCCTACATAATTCTGGTCCTCTCTTGACCACAAAGGAATGACCTCTGAGTGTGTCTCCATTGCATGTTTTATGAGAAATATCATGTGATTCGATTATGTTAATGTTGTTGGGAGTTGCCACTAGTGAAAGTATGATCCCTAGGCCTTGTTTCCACCATTGCAATACCAATTGTGCTCACGTTTACCACTTGTTTGCTTGCTGCACTTTTTATTACAAATTTATATTACTTTGCTTTGCCACTCCTATCATCCATATTTTACCATCTCTTCGCCGAACTAGTGCACCTATACATCTGACAAGTGTATTAGGTGTGTTGGGGACACAAGAGACTTCTTGTATCTTGATTGCAGGGTTGCTTGAAAGGGGTACATTCAACCTCCACTTCCCTGAGTTCGATAAACCTTGGGTTACTCACTTAAGGGAAATTTGCTGCTATCCTACAAACCTCTGCTCTTGGAGGCCCAACACTGTCTACAGGAATAGAAGCGTGTAGTAGACATCAAGCTATTTCTGGCGCCGTCGCCGGGGAAGTGAGGTAAGTGAAGGTACCTTCTCTAGATCTTGCAATTAAATCTTTTTGTTTCTTGTTTTTATTTCACTAGTTTTGCTTAATGGAAAACAACAAAAATATGAGAGAGCTTTATAAGCTCTACCTTGAACTTGGACATGATGTGTTTGAAGAGAAAATTAAAAAACCTTTGGAACTTTATTATTTGCATAACAATCATGATGGTGGTGATGTTATTAGTATGTTTTTTTTAATATCAATATTGCTAATGACATGGAAAGCTCTAAGCTTGGGGATGACACGTTTGATGAACATGATATTTTTAGTCCCCCAACTTTTGAAGAGAAAATTTACTTTGATGATACTTTGCTTCCTATATATGATGATTACAATGATAAATGTGAGCTTTTTAGTCCACCTACTATTGAGGATAAAATTTATTATGATTATAATATGCCTCCTAAATATGATGATTACCATGATGGTTATGATTGCTTTACTCTCACTATTCCTAATAAGAAAGATTTTGCTTATATGAAGAGTAATGATACTTTTATGCTTTTGGATCATGGAAATAATGCCTTATGTGATAGTTATATTGTTGAGTTCATCCATGATGCCACTGAAATTTATAATGAGAGAGGGAGACATGGTTCTAAATATCTTAATAATAAGAAGTTTCCTCTCTTTATGGTGAATATTTTGAAGTTATGCTTGTTTTTGCCTTCCTATGCTAGTGCTTTATGCTTCAATAATTTATTTTCTTACAAGATTCCCATGCATAGGAAGCATTTTAGGCTTAAATGTGTTTGGTATTTGCTTCTTGATGCTCTCTTTTGTTCTTCAACTCTTATTCCTACGAGAGCATCATTAAAGTCTTAAGCCTATCTTTATGGCTATAAAGAAAGAGCTCTAGGGAGACAACCCTTGTTATCTTTGCTTTCAGTTTGTTCTTTCAGTTTTTAGTGGTCTTGATGTTTGTTACTACTGTAGCAACATCATTGTATCTTTATTTTTTAGCTTTGTGTCAAGTTTAGCCTCCGATTGCAAGAAAGTTCAAAAGTTGTGACGTGCTGTCCAGGAAACAGATTCTGTCCTTGGACAGAAAAATTCGAATAAAATCACCAGATCATCTTTTTGATCTGAATTTTTTTGACAGCGTGCTCTATACAATCGGCTTTCGAGCGTCTGTTCTGAGTTTTTTGATTTGAGTTGCAGAAGTGCCCCGAAAAAATTATTTGCTACCTGCTGGTCTGTTTTTCACAGATTCTGTCCTGCTTTGCCTTTTCTTCGTTTTGCAAACCTTGAGCTTGCTTTTTCTTTGCAAAAACCTTTTGGCAATCTTGAGAAACAGTAGCTCTTCAAGATTATCTTTATTTCCAGTAGGGAAAAGTTATTTTATTGTGGGTACTAACCTCGCTAATCAGATTATGATGAGTTATGTATGAAGGGAGTTTTCAAGTGTGCGAGTGAAGATGATAAAAGAAGACTCGGGAGGGTCAAACGCTCAAGCTTGGGGATGCCCCCGTGCACCCCCAAGAAATATTCAAGAAGACTCAAGCGTCTAAGCTTGGGGATGCCCCCATGCATCCCCTTCTCCATCAACAATTATCAGTTCGTCTTTCGTTCCACTATATTTTAATCACTTCATGCGTTATGTGCTATTCTTGGAGCTTCTTTTTGTTTTGTTTTCAGTTTTGTTTTGTTTTCTTTGCTGGTCTTAAATAAGTTGCATCTGATCATTCTTATTTGGGAGAGAGACACGCTCCGCTTTTTCATGAAACACTCATGTTCTTCACTTATATCTTTTTAAGTGTTTTAGCTACCTTGTTATATGCTTCTAGCTCTTGTTTTTATTTCATATCATGTTCAGAGCTATTAGTTCTTTTATAGAAAGTACTCTCTTGCTTCACTTATATCTTTTTGGAGAGTTGAATTGGTTTGAATTGCTAAATAATATGTTGGTAAAGTAAATGCCAAGTGTGGCCGTGGTGCAAAGAATAAAAAGCTTGCATAGTCTTGAAGATCATTGAGTAACTTGATCCCTATCAATTGTTTTGAGAAATTAAGTAGTGATGTCTAAACATGGAGATCATTTAATAAAGTCTTATTAGTGAAGAAATACCTTTGAAGTTTGCAATTGTTTAGTTTTTCACCATTGGTAGTTTTAAAGTTCTTGTTCTCTTTTTAGAAGTAAGATGGTTGACAAGAAAGACAGTGTAGAAGTCTTATAATTATGCTGAAAGGATGTTATAATTCTCTTGTACCGGTTAACA
This sequence comes from Secale cereale, assembly GCA_902687465.1. Taxonomy (NCBI): domain Eukaryota; kingdom Viridiplantae; phylum Streptophyta; class Magnoliopsida; order Poales; family Poaceae; genus Secale; species Secale cereale. Next base: position 395,768,269 of record LR738712.1, on the reverse strand, counting down.
TGTGCTTGCTAAAAACTTGCTAAACCAAAAACTCTGTACTGAGCGAGAATGCTGCTCGTGCATCTAAATTCCATAGCCAAAATTCTGCCATATGTGTCCACCATACCTACCTATGCATGGTATTTAATAGCCATTCCAAGTAAATTGCTCATGTGCTACCTTTAAAACCTTCAAAATTTATAATTATTTGTGTCTCTGTTTTAGCTCATGAGGAAGTGGTAGATAGTTCATTATTACTTGTGTTGGACAGAACGACCCCTGACATGCATGAATAATGTGCATGTCCTCAATTTTGCAAAAAGAGCTGGCAAAAGGGTATGCACAACCCACTTTACATGTCATCAATATCAATATCAAAACCTCCTTCACACATCGTACCTGAGAAATCAGACAAACTTTGGCTAGTGATAAACAAAGGAGAAAGGGAAGTGTTATCATTCCTCTATGGGAGCCGCTCTTAAGTTATGTTTGGCATGAGTAGTAGTGCATTGTTTATTACCATTCGTTGACATAAGCATACATCTCTCAAAATTGCTTTTATATCTCTATGTTTTCAAAAATAAAAGGCTCTAGCACATGAGTAATCCCTGCTTCCCTCTGTGAAGGGCCTATCTTTTACTTTTAAATGTTGAGTCAGTTTTCCTATGTTCTAATCTTCTTCCTCCACCATAAGCAAGCATCTAGTGTTAACCCTGGGTTCAAGTTGATTATGTTCAAAATTTCTGCTTAGTTATATATAATCCTTGTGCATTGAACTTATCCATGAGATAAAATGTTGAAAAGTGGAAAGCATTGCTGAAACTTTATCTTCCTTTTGTGTTAACTAGAATGTTTTTGATGAGAGAACTCCTTTGGGGCTAACAATTGTGCTTAACTTTATAGTTTCATGTCTTCAATTGTACTATTCATGAAAATAATTTACTTAGATGATCACTTGGTTATTCATTGTTTACTTGCTTCCAACTATAGACAATTGGTTTGGTTCACTTTATTTCAGTCCATATGCTTTACCTTATTACTTGATCAAGATTGTGTTAGTAGCATGTCACCTCAAAAATTATCTATGTTATCATTCTACCTACTCGAGGACGAGTAGGAATTAAGCTTGGGGATGTTGATACGTCCCAAACGTATCCATAATTTTTGCTTGTGACATGCTTGTTTTGCATCATTGTCTCATGTTTATATCAAAGTTTTCTATCTTTTTATGCATTTATTGGACTAACCTACTAATGGTTGCAAAAGTGCACAATGTTCTTGTTTTACACTTTATTGTGTAGGAATTACTTGGAAATTAACAAAAACGCAAAAGGAGTCGTATTGGAGTAGGACTCTGACTTTCCTGAAATCTGTCTGAGAACGTTTTTAGAAGATGGTCACGTTCCGGCCCGAAGACGACGTCAAACGGAAAAAACCTAGTTGCGAAAGTTGTGGGGAATTTCGAGAGGATGCTTCTAGATATAAACTTCGTCCAAATCGGAGTCCGGACGGCCGAGAAAAGCCCGTTTTACTGAAGCCCAAAATCTGATGACGGGAATCCGAGAGTCTATATAAAGGGAGGAAACCTAGGTCACCAAGGGCCACGAATTTTCCTCCTCCCAGGCCGCCGTCTTGGAGGGGAGAACCAGCATCATTGCAGCACCATCCACAAGGAAGAAGGGGGGCCAAGGAGCCGCTGCCCCCTAGGGCCGCCGCCGCCCCGAGGGCCGCCGCCGCCACGGCAGCCGACCGCCGCCTCCTCCTCTCCGGGCTGCACCTCTCCATCAACACCGCCATCAATCTCTTGCTCACCATGGCCATGTGTGAGTAGTCTTCTCCGGGGCTGAGGGCTTGTACGTGTAGCTATGTGGTTATCTCTCTCTCCCATGATGTGATCTTCGTTGTGATCATAGGCTATGTTAATCTAGGGTGATCCCATGATATTTCCCCTTCCTCTATGTATTGAATTGATGTACTCACTTGTCTTTATCTAATATAATCCCCGAGACCAAGGTGACAGCGGTCTATTGGACATGGATTAGAAGAATATTTTCATGAGTGATTTCCTCTTTTGTGTGTTGATTGAAGATTGAGAGTCTCTTGGTGCTTGTCTTTGACTATCCTGGAGATATGTTGTGGTGATTGTGGTACTCTCTTTGGATGGCCGCGGTGACATTGGGAAATCCATAGATAGAGAACTACGAACTTAGAGGTGTGATTTTGTAGCCCTACATAATTCTCGTCCTCTCTTGACCACAAAGGAATGACCTCCGAGTGCGTCTCCATTGCATTTTTTATGGGAAATATCATGTGATTCGATTATGTTAATGTTGTTGAGAGTTGCCACTAGTGAAAGTATGATCCCTAGGCCTTGTTTCCACCATTGCAATACCAATTGTGCTCACGTTTACCACTTGTTTGCTTGCTGCACTTTTTATTACAGATTTATATTACTTTGCTTTGCCACTCCTATCATCCATATTTTACCATCTCTTCGCCGAACTAGTGCACATATACATCTGACAAGTGTATTAGGTGTGTTGGGGACACAAGAGACTTCTTGTATCTTGATTGCAGGGTTGCTTGAAAGGGGTACGTTCAACCTCCACTTCTCTGAGTTCGATAAACCTTGGGTTACTCACTCAAGGGAAATTTGCTGTTGTCCTACAAACCTCTGCTCTTGGAGGCCCAACACTGTCTACAGAAATAGAAGCGTGTAGTAGACATCACCAAGTTATACATATAAAACATGTATAATTTACATTTCAAATTGCTATCTAGAGCGTGAACTATATTTGTATTGAATAGAAAGTGAAATATATTTTTTGAAAATTCACAATCTTAGCGTTTGGAAACAAAACGTAAAGGGACATCAATCTTTGTTCTTCTTTTGGACATAAACTATATGCAGTCTGGTGGATGGTGGAGCACTACAGTTGTTGGTTAGATTTCATATAGCTTTAGGCTGGTTGGAGTACTACAACAGTAGACATTTCATGGTTGGAGTACTCCATTTGCAGTAGCCAAATACAGTATTCATATATCTACAGTAGCTTCAGGTTGGTTGCTCTTTCACCTGTAGACACATGAGTTTGTTACCTATGTACATCTCCTTTGCAGGGCACTCCACATGGTCTGTGGGCTTGACGATTGCGATTTCCAGCCTCTGTTACAAAGAACGATAATTAAGAAGAAGACGAATAAGAAGAACTAATCCTAGGTGGAGCAAATCTGAACATGGGCAGTCCAGAACAGGGAGCGAGATGGTACCTTGTGCAGAACAGAGAACAAAGAGCAAATCTGAACATGGAGTAGTCGATGTTCACTGTGACGATGCATCTCCATCCACAAAGCCGCTGCCTTTCCGCCCCGACGCGCATCCCCGCTCTCCGCCAGCAACCTCCACCACCATCCACCTCCACCTCCCCGGCCTTCGCGGTGGTCCACCCTCCGCGGTCGAGAGTGGCAGCCAACGAGCAGCCCCCCTACCCTCCAGCTCCAGCTCTGCCTCCCCCACGTGCCCCTCCCAGGCCATAGCAGCGGGGGGCTAGCATGCCAGGAGCGAGGACCCGCTGGTCTCCAAGCGGCTGACCCAGCTGGGCGTCATCCATCCACTCACCGCACCGCCCTTCCCCGCTTTGTGTTCGTTCTCTTCGCTCTCTTCTTCTTCGTGGGCACGGCAATGAGCGAGCTACTCACCCTCCGCGCGGCAATGAGCAAGCTGCTCACCCTCCGCCGGCAACGCGTGCATGGGAGAGGTGCCGGCGGCGATGAGCTAGGGATTCAGGAGAGAGAGTGAGCGAGAGAGTGAGGGTAGTTTCGGAAACGACACAAATATCCTAACGCGACGGAAGTTGTACTAGAATTCCCAAACGACAATTATTACGGAACGGAGGGAGTATGTAATAACATAGATGCCTGATTTTTGCGGAAAAAAGGATTCGAACGTGCGACTTGACGCTGGAAGCTTCACGCGCCCGCCACCATGCCACGGCAGTGCTCGCGTTGTAGAACAGACGTGGGTTCTTTCATACTATACGTCAAATGTTGGGCCGGCGATTGGGCTCAGCGAGGCCTGTATTATTTCTTTCGTTTTGCGGTTTAGTGGCGCACGTGCTGGGGCTCGTTCATTGCCTAGGTTTCTTTTTGTCTCTTCATCTTTTTCAATCAATGAAATTGATCATTTTGTAATATATGTTGATTTTTTATTACTATATATTACAAAAATTGTTCAACATATATTAAGAGTTTTTTCAACTAATATTGATCATTATTGTAATGAATAAAAATTGATCATTTTTGTATTATATGTTGAACAATTTTCTTATTATATACACCATAAATTTCAAAATTTCACCGCGCATTATGTAAAATTTTGTTCACCATATATTTCACATTTTTTTAGTAGATGCAAAATGATCATTTGTGTAATTTGTGTTGAACAATTTTCTTAATATATGATGGTGAACTTATATTAAGAAAATTGTTCAACATATATTGATCATTCTTGTAAAAATTGCAAATTGATCACTTCTGTAATATTTGTTGAACAATTTTCTTATATGTGCACCATAAATTACAAAAAGTTCATCCTGCATTATTTCAAATGTTCATCGTATATTTAAAAAATAGCATATATTATAATTTTGATAAATTTGCATTTCTGTTCGACGTATATTACTAAAAGTTCATTATATTAAAAAATGTTCAGCATTTGAAAGAAGAAGTCATCGTGCATTAAAGAATGTCCACTGTTCTAGAAAAAAGTGATCAGCGTACATTAAGAAAATGTTCATGCGTATATGAAAATATGTTCATCATGTATTTGAAAACATGTTCATTATATACTGAAGCCTATCATAAGAAATGTTCATTAAGTATGTTGAAAATTCAGGAGGAAAACCAACCCATGAAATGAACAAAGATGAAGAAATGGAAAGAAACTTGGGAACGAACTAGCCCTAGCATGCACGCTAGAAAAATGCGAAGCAAAAAAAATATTATTGGTCTCGGTCAGCCCAACTCCCGGCCCAGCGTTGTAGCAACAGTATACAAATATTGACGCCGTATTGGCTAGTGTGCCCGCCCTCTGGATGAACTGTACCTGGTTCGAATCCTTGCCGGCACATAATTTTTCGATTGTTTAATTTTTTTGTCTAATTTGACAGTAATTTCCAGATGAGTCCTGGTGGAAATTGCGAACGAAAAAAAGCATCTACGAGAGCCTTTTTCCCGCGAAACAGAGGCCATCTATGTTATTTCGTATGAAGGGTGTTTTCTGCAAAATAACATGCCATATCTGTACCTGACAGGCGGCCCTGCTGGTCAGATACACCGTCAATACACGTTTATACATGGTTTAGACCTATTTGTAACAGTTAGCGGTAGACTTGGTACTGACATATAAAAATTACCAAAATTGGTACCAATATGCACGTAATGGCCCGATGGTGATTGTGATACTTCTCGGCAATTAACTCGGTGCGGTAGCCGGCGCAGTTAACCAAGGTCACACGCTAAAGCGGAGAAGAGTAGAAATTTTATGTGTGCACGCGTGGATTACGCGGCTTATCATAACAAATGACGGGTGCGGGCGGAGGCTACAGATGCGTTCCCTCTTTCTTCCCCTTTTGCTAACCTCGATCTATGTTATTTTGTATGAAGGAAGGGTGTTTTCTGCAATGCCACGTCTGTACCTGACAGGCGGCCCTACTGGTTAGATACATCGTCAATACATGTTTATACACGGTTTAGACCTATTTGTAACTGTTAGCGTCAGACATGATACTGACACGTAAAAAATACCAAAACTGGTACCAATCTGTATGTAATGTCCCGATTGTGATACTTGTGGGCAATTAACTCGGTGCGGCAGCCGACGCAGTTAACCAAGGTCACACACTGAAGCGGAGAAGGGTAGAAATTTTGTGCGTGCATGCATGGATTACGCGGCATATCATAACAAACGACGAGTGCGTGGATTACGCGGCATATCATAACAAACGATAAGTGCGGGCGGAGGCTATAGATGCGTTCCCTCTTTCTTCCCCTTTTGCTAACCTCGATCTATGTCCAAGAAATAAAAAATAGGAACATGACAGAGTTTGCCTCACGTGGAGGTCAAACTACACGGCTTTCAAGGTGCCTCACGTGCTAAGTGATATCCCGATCTAGGCGCTCGTACATTTTGTGTGCACGGATCGGGATCGGCTGAGGTTTACCTTATGTGGACGTCAAAGTACTATGGGTAACACCTAGCACGGCTTTCAAGGTGCTATCTACTACTTTTTCATATGAGCAAATTTCTCTCTCAAAAAATATTCTTCATTGTCTTGTTTTGCATTATTTTCGCAGAAGCTTTTCAGGGATGGTGCTGCATATGGAGTTTTCCTGGTCCACTTGTTTAAAGGCAATTCGACGTGCTGCCGCTAGTGCGGCGACCCACATGATGGTATACGGAGTAGTTTATTTTTCTAACTATGGTTCGATGGACATCGTATCCATCACCCAGCTTGAGTCCGATTCGCTGGTGGAAATTGCGAACGAAAAGAAAGAGCATCTACATGAGCCTTTTCCTGCGAAACAGAGGTCATGTATGTTATTTCGTATGAAGGAAGGGTGTTTTCTACAAAATAACATGCCACATTTGTACTTGACAGGCGGCCCTGCTGGTCAGATACACCGTCAATACACGTTTATACACGACTTAGACCTATTTGTAATAGTTAGCGCCAGACTTGGTACTGATATGTAAAAATTACCAAAAGTGATATCAATCTGCACGCAATGCCTCGATTGTGATACTTCTGGGCAATTAACTCGGTACGGCACCCGGCGGAGTTAACCAAGATCACATGCTGAAGCGGAGAAGGATAGAAATTTTATGCATGCACGCGTGGATTACGCGGCATATGATAACAAACGACGGGTGCAGGCAGAGGCTACAGATGCGTTCCCTCTTTCTTCCCTTTTGCTAACCTTGATCTATGTCCAAGAAAGAAAAAATAGGAACATGACAGAGTTTGCCTCACGTGGAGGTCAAAGTACACGCCTTTCAAGGTGCCTCATGTGCTAAAGCTGGTTGTAATGGGGAGTATCATATACTAGAATCAGACATATGATACTAGCTCCCTAAGAGCAAGTATAATAAGGCTGACTAAGCAGACTATAAGCTGTCCAGGTCAGCAAAAATACTAGATGAAGCAGAGAGAAGAGAGGAAAGAGAATGAGGCGGGCGCTTCAGGAAGCGCCGGCCTATAGCACTCCACTCGAGAGAGAAAGAATGCATGCGGGTATAAAGGCTGGCATTTCTCCCTCTCTTCCAATCAAGTGCGTTTGCATTCTTCACATGCATGCAAATATTAATTGTTACAGCCAACTTACAGCCAGCCTTATTATATGCGAATTTTTTCACACAGGCTATATATGACATGGCATGAGTATAGAGCCAGCAACTGGCTCTTCTATTAACCATGCTCTAACGCATAGTATCATATATTAGTATCAAATGGTATTCTATTTATTGTCATGCATGACACATACTACTATATAATTTATTATGATACGGTATCATGATATGATACTCAACCATCTCTTTCTTCATTTAATTATATGACACCTCACCAAAATTGTCTAGTTGGTATACATGATACTAGCTATGATACTATCATTATGAGCAGCCTAAGTGATATCCAGATCCAGGCGCTCTTATGTTTTGTGTGCACAGGTTGGGATGGGCTGAGGTTTGCCTAACGTGGACGTCAAAGTACTATCGGTAGCACTTAGCACGGCTTTCAAGGTCCTATCTACTACTTTTTCGTATGAGCAAATTTCTCCCTCAAAAAATATTCTTTGTTGTCTTGTTTTGCTTTATTTTCGCAGAGGCATTTTAGGGGTGGTGCTGCATATTGATTTTTCCTAGTCCACTTGTTTAAAGGCGATTCAACGTGCTGCTGCTAGTGCGGCGACCCACATGATGGTATAGTTTATTTTCCTGACTATGGTTAGATGGACATCGTATCCATCACCCAGCTTGCCTTGCGATGCCTTCGTAGTGCCATCACGACGCCTCGTCTGCATCGCCATTCAAACAAACTGCGACCCGTGTTTGACATCTCCTCTCAGCCAAGCCGACCTCGGCATCTGACAACATATCTCTGATAATTTATTTTGCATAAATAAATCATGCATTTTTTTAAAATATATTATTATTATTATTTATCGCTCAGACTGTTCTATGCGTGCAGGTAATCGACATAGAGCTAGCCATGTTGTCACCTTGGCGTGCCTATGTTGTCGACCAAATTGTGTTTTCATCTTGGTGTGTTACCCTATGTCTGCATCCCCGTGCGGTCACGTCATCAAGCACATGTCACATTACCGACATGTTCCATCACCTTGACTGGACCGAGGGGCTTCCCCTCACCCCATTGACCACACCTTTTTGCCACCTGGTCAAGCCGGGCTCCTCGCTTGGCTACCTCGGAACCGGCTTGGCGGCTGGACCTCGGCCATATCGAGGACTACACACCATCTTGAATCTATCAGAGATCAATGGGCGTCTTCTTCTCGCCACAAGCCCGGACCGCATCATCAACGCGAGCACATTAACCAGCTAAGTCTCTTTGATGCTCAATTTTTTCGGTTCAACCAAGCTTTAGTTTTTGTCTTAAATGAAAAAATTGTATGTTAAAAACACTCATTTTTTACATGTTAATTGGGGATCTTAAAATTTATGTGAGCCATTTTATAATGAATGTTTGTCTTCTTAGTTGTTGCAAAGTCTTTCTCTGCCACTCCTTTTGTGACTCAAGTGTACGGTCAATAGCCAGATGGCCTGGTCTCTCTCTAAAGTAGCTCGAGTTTAGTTCGCTAAACTGGCCTTTGAGAAGCACTCCGTCTTCGGGATAGGGAGGTTGAAGCCGAAGACTGACCTACTTGAAATCTAGAGATCAGATGTGTCATGTTAAAGCATGACGGAAGCACAAATTTATCTTAAACACCAATTTCGGGTTGGCACAAAAAAACTTGATTTAATTTAGACGTAAAAGTCTCTTGCATAAGTCTCGCAGTACAACGCCATACTCCTTTGAATTATCGGCAATTTCAATGAGGGGCTGCGACTAGCGCTGAACCCATCAAAAGCCAAGGTACTCTATGGAGACCTCAGTAAAAAATCTTGGAGATTGCTTTATATGCATCGGTTTTGAATTGTGTCTACGGTCAATAGTTGGGTTGCGCAGCTCCTGTGCTTGCCTCCTATGTTCCTCTTTGTTCGGCTAGGTGTGCAAAGGGAGAATCACTCGATTGTGCCTCCATCTTGAATGGTTAAACACCTCAGTGGAGAAAGCCGAAAACTGACTACCACAATGGGCGTAAACCATTCAGCGATCCGATGACTATGTCAAACTATAGATCGATAGAGGTTATTCTTGTTAAACGATATGTATTTCATAAAATTGGCCAGAGTGTTAACGGCTTGACCTCGACTGGTGCCGAACCCTAACCGGGGCTAATAACTAGCCTCCCAACTTTAAGCTCCTATAACTAAGTGAAAGTTATAAAGCCTACATATCTGATTGACTCATTTCCGCTAACGCAAACGCCTTCGGGCACCGAGACGTCGAGTAAGGGTTGTATTGTTACTACAGAAACACCTTGCATAGCATCTACAAAGGGGTATAAGCCGACAATGGGCCACATTCAACTGATGAACGGTCGCAACAGAGTCAAAATAAACATATATCATTAATGTTTGTATTCAGTATACAAGCGTAATCATCGTTATAAAGCCATAAATATGCATCAAATTTGACTTCATATTTTGGCCAAGCTGGGTTGCCTGGCTCATGTACTTAACCCCTACGTTCCTGATAGTTTGGCTAGGGGGTAAAGGGAGCACCTCTGTGATTGTTACTTTCGTGTCATTCGGGTTAGTACCTCAGACTATGCGAAGCCGAAAGCTAGCTATCTTAAGAATATAATTGGTCGGCAATGATGGAAGTGAAAATTTAGGTTCACTAAAGACCACAGAGGTCGGGAACTTTCCCCGAACTAAATCCATAATATTTTCCTCCCACACTGATTGGAGTTGAGGTTTCACGGTCATGGTCAACATGATAGCCTAGGAAAAGGGACTTATAAAGGAACCATTTTTCTCAGAAGATGTTTCTTATGTTAAAAAGTAATATAAAATATCTCTCCAGATACCTTTGTTTATAAAACCTTATGACCGGATTGCCTTGTTTGCCATCATAAAGGCATTATAAAGTAGGACAAACACTCCCCAGCCACTAGCCGAGCAGGTTGAAGCCGATGGTCGATCACCAAAGTTTTGTACAATGTGGATCCGAGCTTTAATGATCTAAAGTACTTGGATACATAGAATCATTACACATAAATGGCGAGTAAAGTCAATTTACTGCAGCCCACCCTTTAAAGAGTCAAGGGTACAATCTCGCCGAGATAACCAAGCAGCTGACATAACGCTCTCATAATTCCCTATGGCATTTATTTCCTCTCTATTAAGCCCCTTGGGACGACCTTGGCAAGCTCGGCTTGGGCTAGCTATAGCTTAATTAAGAGATCTTTATTCTCTTTCCGAGAAGTATCTGTTAAACACAACAAAATTTTCTGTCAAGCAGATATTGATCCTTAATTCGGCCACCTGTGCCCACATTAAGGCTCAGGGGCTACTGGGCTTCGCGCATCCCACTTTAAAGCTACTAACGGGTCACATCAATCCCCTAATCTGGTGTTGCCACCCGACCGGTGGCTCGGGGGCTACTGCATTGACGACTCAATGCAGACAATTTACAAAGTGCAAATATGTTTCTAAGGAGATTACGATCCTTAGGTTTGACGCACCTTACCTGAGTCTCGAGGACTATGCACACTGCATTTCCGTTATTATGTATGTTGCCAAGCTAAGAATTGATCATCACGCCGATTCCGCATATCGACCGGAGTCTCTGGGGCTACTGGGATCAGCGGTTTCATGCTTTCATTCAGGTGTATCTCGGGTTTTAGACCGAGACACACCTTGAGGGCTACTGTCTATATATCTCAGCAGAGAGTAAATAACAACAACCGAGAAAAATATATCAACAAAAAATCATCCCACGTCCGATGTAGTGCACCACCTCAGATGCTTTGTGGCATAAAGCTCAGATACAAGTGGCTGGCTCCATAGAGGTCATTTCCGGTATTAAGCTGGGCTGAACTCCTTCAACTCTTTTGAACCAAGGTGATCTAAGACACCTCCGATATAGTCCGGCGTTGGAGCCTTGATGCAGTTCAGCGTTGGGGCTTCGAAGCAGTTCGGCGTTGGAGCTTGGATGTAGTTCATCATTGGATCTCTGCTGCAAAAAGACACCTCGAATATAGTCCAACCTTGGAGCTTGGATGCAGTTCAACATTGGGGCTCGGCTGCAAAAAGACACCTCGGATGCAGTCCGACATTGGATCTTGGATGCAGTCCAGCGTTGGAGCTCGGACGCAAGAGGATGCCGCCGCACGGGAGACACTTTAAACCCGTGGTGTGGCATAAAAAAAATACACATGCATTGTTAAAGGGCAATAACCTAAAGGGGCTCCTCGGACGCCCGATGTTTGAACTCTTCGGATATACCTCGGCGATCCTCAAGACCGGTTTTCAAGACCGACGACCCAAGACGAAGAACCGTTCGGAAGAACCGAGGAGCGTCCCCAACTTGAAGACCAGTTCAGGGGCTACTGACGGTGTCCTGGAATAGGTGGTACTCACCACGTCATCTCCCGACTAGGTGGATCGGGCCGAGGACCCTCATGGCGATTTAGTAATCGACAAATTCGGAGAACCCATGACGAGTACAAGGATGACTCCACAAGACATGGCACCCAAGCCGAGGACTCTGCTAAACCCTAGGCCTCCGGTGTCTTATATAAACCAAGGCGAGGCTAGTAAATAGATCATCTAATAATCATTAGAACAATCTGGTGGTAGATACATGTACTCTGTACTACAACCATATCAATACAATCAAAAGCAGGATGTAGGGTATTATCTCTTCGAGAGAGCCCGAACCTGGGTAAAAACCTCGTGTCCATGTTACCATTGCTCTAAGACGCCTAGCTTGGGACCCCTACTACCGGATATTCTGAATGTAGAACCGGCACCGCGTGCTCCATTTTTTTGAGATTTCTCATCAGAACTGCAGCCCGTGTGTTTTGTACATACAACATAGCCTGCACGATATGTAGATGATAGCCAATCCAGCTGTCTGCTTAAGTCTGGTCACATGCATGGACAAATTGATCTCCCATGTCGTGCAGGGATCGTCCAGGCAAAAACGTATGTACATCACTGCTCGAGTACTATCGGTCCTCTCTCTTCTATTAACTCAGCTGACTCGCGGGGACAGGGAGTGTGCCTATCATTACTGGAAACAGAGAATTTGTCGTCCATTAGTTCTTTGCCGTCAGCTCACAAAAAGTAGACGGCAGAGAACTGGCTGACGGTAAACGTGCAATTTGCCGTCAGCCAGTTCTTTGCTGTCCGTCAGCGGACGGCAAAGGTCTAGAAGGCAAATGGCAAAGAGCCCAGCAGTGTAACGCCGCAGATGTAATAATTTCCAATATGGCAATATATTCATCATTGACTTAATCAATTCCATTCTGGGCTCCATCATTTTCTGGTCTTTTGTGTTTTGCTTTGAGCATGTGTTGCATATCACCATGTCATCATCATCATGTGCATTGCATTTGCATAGTCTCACTTGCATCCGTGAGTAGTTGCTTTGTCTTTGTCATCTCTGTTATCGGTTTCAGTTTCCGACTCTCTCACACGGGACCCCTCGCACCTCTCAAGTCTTCTTTCGTGAGTGGGGTAAAAACATCCTCAGAATGGGATGAGAGTTGTCGAGTGGTCTTGGTATATCAACGGTAGACCACCTGTCAAATTTCGTTCCATTTGGAGATTGTTTGATGCCCCAACAGTTAACCGTGTTAACCGCCGGAAGGTCTTTCTCTTTTAGCCTAGCACACCTTCTCAGCAGCCCAAAAGCCCATCAAAAACCCCCGCATGCTCTTACGCGTTGGATCACGATCGTGTGGGCAAAAACCGTGCCTCAATAGCCCTATCCTAGCTCCGTCTACCTATATAAACAGGTCCCACGTCCAAATTCGGGCAAAACCCTAGATCCACAGCTCCTGGCGCAGCCGGACGCATCTGCCGCCATCCCCTCGGCCAATCAGAGGGTGACACATCATCTCCGCCACCAACCTCTCTCTCCACCACCGCGCGGGCCCGCCGGGGCCGTAGCCGGCCCTCCCAGCCCGACCCGCCCCGCCTCCACTCGCCGGGCCAAGCCCCGCGCCCCCGCGCGCCTCCAACTGCGCCGCCCACGCCTCCAAACATCGCTGCCGCCACCACACCGCGCCGCCTCACCTCGACCCCCGTGCCGACCGCCCGCCGCCCCGCCTCGCCCCCGTCGGACCCCGTCGGCCTCCTCGCCCCGCCCCGCCTCCATCGTCGGGCAGCTCCGCCACCGCCGAGCCCGTCCCGTCCCGATCTGGTCAAGGTGGACCAGATCCACCGGGTTCCTCAACCAAACGCGTCCCTCTGCGCCCGGATGTCTCCGTCTCCCATCTCCCCATCCACTTTTTCGAACGGTATATTTTCCACTAAGTCCTTGAATTCCCTTAATGTGATGCCCTCATTGTCATGCCATATCTCCGTGCCCGTAGCTCCGTTTGCACGTATGATATGTCGATTTGTTCGTCTCAGAGTGCTCTACAAGTTGATATGTTTTGCATGCATATTAGAGTTCATGTTGATATCTTAATCTTCATTGCCAAACTGTTGTTGTTACTGTTGCAGCTTAAGTTTTCTGCCATCAACATGTTAGCATGTTTGGGAGGTCATATCTTTGTGCACATTGGTCCATATGGAGTGTATGATATGTCTAAATGTTCATCTTGTGATGCTCTTCATGATTGATGCATTTACATACATGTTATGGTGCATTGTGCCATGATTATCCCTGTTACAAAAGTGCTTGTTGCTGATAAGATGCTGAAATTGTTACACCTTGCTGATTTGTCTTTTTCGTAGCATTTTTTTATGAATTTATTTTGAGCATCGTGTCATCATGTTTTAGGAGCATAATCATGTTATCTTTGAAGTGGTGTAATTGGTTTTTCATGATATGCCCTGTCGTGACTTGCATAAGCTTGCAAACATGGCATGTCCTTGGTGCTGTTTTTGCACATAGTGAAAAACTGCTAAGTCTGGAATCTGTTATAACATGTTGCCATGTAAACTTGATGCTACAATCTTTTTCGTGCATGTTTTGACATAACCAATGAGCATGTCTTGATTTCCATGTAATTTTCTATCAATCCATGCATTTGTTTGCATATATGCCATATTGTAGCTTGTTATTATCTTGCTCTCAAAATGCTTGAAATCTGAACTGTCGGCCTATTAACAGAATATTCAATTTGGCAAAGCTCATGTTAACCAACTCTTGCATGGAATGAATTTTTTATTTGGATGATTTGAAAGTATATTATGTCTTCTTCATGCTCATGTAATTTTCATGCATGATATAATTGATATGCTTGCTGTTATGTGCATGTTAAGTCAGCATCATATTGTTCCTGGTTGCATGCCCAGTGAATTTCACCAAGTCTAAAAACCTGTTAAATTATTGAATCTTGCCGTGCTATTGTAATTGTGTTCCAGTAAGTTTTTGGATGTGCAATGAGTTCATATTTGTAGGGAATCATGTCTACTTCACAGCCATGCCTTTTGATATCATGTTTGGGTGTTGTAGCATAATTAGTCCTTGCTCCAAAGATGCCATGTTGTTGTTAACATTAGTTTTGCATTGCATCTTGTTTTGCTTGTCAATTGCAAACCGTGCATCTGATTTCGATGATCTTTATATCGATTTCGACCGAAATCTTCCATTCTATCTAGTGGCATCCTTGGTTTGCCACGATCTTTCCCACATCCATCATGCCTTCACATGTCCTTCCCGGCTTCATCTCCTTCCACATCGGTAGCTCCGTAGCATCATACTTGCATCTCTCTTGCACATCATGTGTTCTTTTCTTGTCCAGTGTGTTTATTTGGATGCTTGTTGATGTTTGGGTTGCACCATGGGACGAGTTCAAGTCCGAGGTCGAGACAGCCGCTGAGTATGATTACGAAGAGCAAGGTCCCGATAACACCGAAGACTTACCAGGCAAGATGTCCATTCCTTGATATCATCTCTATTGTTGCTATGCTAGTTGCCTCGCTCTATTGCTTTGTCGCGATACCTATCTATTTGCATGTCAGCCCCTACCTTTCCATGAAACCTCTAACTACCTTCCTAGCAAACCGTTGTCTGGCTAAGTTATGCTTTTGCTCAAGCCCCCTGTTATAGCGTTGTTAGTTGCAGATGAAGATGAAGTTTGCTCCATGTTGGATTGGATTTTTGGGAATAACACAATATCTATTATTTACATTAATGCACCTATATACTTGGCAATGGGTGGAAGGCTTGGCCTTTTGCTCGGTGATTTGTTCCACTCATGCCTCCTTAGGAACCGATAAACCGGTGTTATGTTCCTTGATTTTGCGTTCCTAATACGGTTGGGGTTTATGGGCCCGCTTGATAGTTCGCTTTGAATAAAATTCCTCCAGCAAGGTCCAACCTCGGTATTACCATTTGCCTAATAACAACTAAAATTTGCATAGGGACTAGCTACCCCGTGGATTCTTAATCAACAACCCGGGCCAGTGCTCCTCATAAGTGTTGGTCCAACCTAGAGCAGTCTGCGGCACTGCCCCATGGCAACTTGAGGTATTTTGGTGGCTGTAACCATAGCTCATCCATCGTGGCCTGAGACAAGATACGCCCGGCTCTTATCGGGGAGTCGGCATGACGGGAGGTCTTGCTAGACTTGTTTTACCATTGTCGAAATATCTTGTACACCGGGGTTCCGAGCCTGATAGGGTAGTCCCTAAGATAAGAGGTTTACCTCTGTTGATCGCGAGATCTTGTGATGGTCTAAGTAGGGACACCCCTGCAGCGTTATGATTTTTCAAAAGTCGTGCCTGTGGTTATGTGGCGGATTGGAGTTTGTTAATATCCGATTGTAGATAACTTGACACAAAAACTCAAACATAATACACTACCATATGAGTAGTCGTGATGGTCTCTTTTCGAGGGAGTTCGGGAAGAGAACATGGCTGGGTTACGAATGACTCGTAGGTAGACAGGATCATCTAGTGATCATGAATAGTTCTCGACCGATGGCTTTCACTTATCTTCTCTCTCTGAAGTTACGTAAGCTAGCCACCTCATCTATGCTTAGTACTTGCAGCAGCCACCTATACATTTTCTTCTTACCCAAAGGCTTTGATAGTTTTGATACCCGGGAATGGGATTGCTGAGTCGCTGTGACTCACGGTTTACTACAAACATAGGTGTAGGTACAACCGAGTATGATACAAGTGACGGCCCGGAACTCAAGTGGGAGTTCGATGAGGAACGTGGGCGAATGTATGTGACGTTCCCCGACGATCAATAGTTGTTCCTACTAGGGCCGATCGAGCATAGTGGGTGGTTATCTTCTTTTCATTTGGATTCGTCTGTAGTCGGACCATGTGTGTAGTCTGGATGAATGTATGACTTATTTATGCATTGAGTGAAGTGGCGATTGTAAGTCAACTATATTGTTTTACCTTTGTTCTTGTACATGGGAATGTGTGAAGATGACCATCTGTGATAGCCTGGCTTATTAGGGGTTATAGACTACTCATATCAATAAGGAATTCCTTCTTTTCCGGGAGCCCATTCGGAAAGAACTCCAAAGTTAAGCGTGCTCAGCTTGGAGTAGTTTGAGGATGGGTGACCGACTGGGAAGTTGGCCCCGGGTGCGCACGAGTGAGGACAAAGTGCGCAGAAAAGACTAGTATTGATATGTGGGGCCAGTCTAGATCCCGCCAGGAGTAACGACCACCGGCGGGTGTGTCCGGGGCGTTACAAGTTGGTATCAGAGCCGACCCTAGCGGTTACACGGATGTTTGCGGACAGGTGCTCATTTATGATGTTCATGACGTTTGTGACCCGTCGTGGCACACGACATGGCACACGTATTGGACTGGATGCACAGACGGTTGTGCCAAGAGGGAACGAGTGTGGGTGTATGTGATAGCCTGGTGTATTAGGGATTATAGACTACTCATATCAATAAGGAATTCCTTCTTTTCCGGGAGCCCATTCGGAAAGAACTCCAAAGTTAAGCGTGCTCAGCTTGGAGTAGTTTCAGGATGGGTGACCGACCGAGAAGTTGGTCCCAGGTGCGCACGAGTGAGGACAAAGTGCGCAGAAAAGACTAGTATTGATATGTGGGGCTAGTCTAGATCCCGCCAGGAGTAACGACCACCGGCGGGTATGTCCGGGGCGTTACACCATCTTGTGATCATACCAAAATGTTATTATGCCTCTAAGTCGTGCCTCGACACGTAGGAGATATAGTCTGATCTTGGGTGTTACAAGTTGGGTCCCACTGGACTATGTGGCTGGTTAGGTCAGAGACGGGCTGGATGCCGTCCGCTAGCACTTTGTTGTCTACCTTCTGGACCTTTGATGTCCCCCAATGGTCGATAAAGAAAATGACCTAGCTAACGCCCTTCCCCCCATCCCACTAGCTAGGATCTTTGTCGTTTGCTAGCAGACGACAAAGTGTGAACTAACTAAAACGGTCAGCCCCGCCCCACCTCCTCTCTCTCCCTCTCCCTCTCTCTCTCCCCTCACCTCACCTGTGCGCCACCCCTGTAGCCCGATCTGCCACCGACCCGCGCCACCCGGGAGCCCGAGGCGCCGCCGGCCAGCCCCGCCCCCTGGAGCCAGCCCCACTGCCAGCCCGCTCGCCTGCCCCGCCTAGCAGACCCAGGCCATGGTGGCCGCCCTGCCCCGCCTCTCCGCCGGAGCTGCACCGCGCCGCGCCGCCCCTCCCCGCAGCCTTCCTCCACGGACCGACCTCGCCGGAGCTAGCTAGGTGAGTTCTTGTGCTCTTTTTTCTTCTTCTGTTTTTAGATTTAGTTTAGTTTAGTATAATTTAGTTTAGTTTAGGTTTAGGTTTAGGTTTAGGTTTAGGTTTAGATTTAGTTTAGTTTAGTTTTTTTATGTTTTTAAGAATAAGAAAGAAAGTTAAAAAATAAGTAAAACAAGAAGAAGAAGAAGAAGAAGAAGAGGAAGAAGATGATGAAAAAAAGAAGTAGAAAAGTAGAAAAAGGAAGAAAAGAGGGAAAAGAAGGTCGAGGGTCGAGGGGTGCCGAGGGGTCGAGAGTCCAGGGGTTGAGTGTCTAGGGGTCGAGGGTCGAGGTGGCATCCTATTGAAATATTTAGTTAGGTTGATGTCAAAAGCTATAATGCTATGTTACTCATCTTTCGATTTCAATGTGCAGTTGTTTAGTCGCTGCGAGGGTCTGCTGTTCGACGAGCTCTGCCCCTGCGTTCATGGGTGAGCACAAATGACATCTCCTCCTCCCCCCATAATTAATTGCCCTATTTCGGCCTTCGTGTCGATGACACGAGCTAGGTAACTACAGTCGCGTAACCAGTATGCGTCTCCCGTCCAAAAGGGTTGCATCGATAAATATGCATTCAATTGCATATTAATCACCATAACTCATTCGGATTGTCCAGCAATTTTCACGGACAGCCAGAATATGTGTGGATTGGTCAGCGCCTCCCTGTTGTTCTCCGTATGCACATTCTCTCGGCTTTTAGCCGAGACATGTATCAGGAGAACAGCGGGGAGGTGTTGCCGAAATTTTGGCTCGGAATGGGCTAGAGCATGGAGAGCATACTCAATATACACATACTCGGGGTGGGATTAGGACATATCTTTACCTATTAGAGTGTAGTGTGGCACCCCGGCTCAGAGCAACCGGTTTACCTTGCATTGCCAGGCCAATGATCTAGTCTTCTGGCAACACACATCAACTTGGTACAGAAAACAACCGCTTTATTGATACTAGCGGAAACATAGTTTCGAGATTACATCAGACAGCGAGGCAAGCGGCACACATGGTGCGGCTGAATAGTATGTATATTATTTAATGAACATGAAGGGGCCTTGAGCATAACATCTACGCGGCAGCGAAACAACGGCAAAGCGGAACTCCATAGCACAGGGACACCGATGTGGACACGATGTAGACACGGGAAGCACTCTAATACGGTGTGACTTTCCTGAAATCTGGCATGACACGCCAGGTCAGTACATTGAATGTACTTGCAAGCTCACAACAGATAAAAGCATAATGGAAAACAATAATATGACATATAAGCAGGTTAAATGCAATACTTTGAACATACTACTCATGCTGTGAACATGCTTGTGCACCGAGTCTCTCGGACTCGCTTACCATATACGTGACATAGTAACCAAACTCATCAACATGGTGATCATTCACGGATCAGAACGAAAAGCATTATTTGTTTCATAATCATATCAACACGGTGATCATTCATGGATCACAACGGAAACCAATCTTGGTTTCTGATACGTCTCCAACGTATCTATAATTTTTATTGTTCCATGATATTATTTATGAAGTCTTGGATGTTTAATGGGCTTTATATTTCACTTTTATATCATTTTTGGGACTAACCTACTAACCCAAAGGCCCAGTCCAGACTGTTTTTTTTTTGCCTATTTCAGGGTTTTGTAGAAAAGGAATATCAAACGGAGTCCAACCGGAATGAAACCTTCGCGAGAGATATTTTTGGAGAAAATCATGCTCGGGAAACGTCAGGACCAAGTCAGGGGACAGAGGGCCTGCCCTCGAGGGTGGGGGGCGCGCCCCCTGCCTCGAGGCTAGCCCACCTAGCCTTCGATGCCCTCCTTCTTCCTATGTATACCTAGGTACCCCAGAAACTCCAGACGCAGAGAGAAAACCCTAATTCCACCGTCGTAGCTTCTGTTCCCGTGGAGATCCCATCTTGGAGCCTGTTCCGGGAGGGGGATCCATCACGGAAGCCTTCATCATCATCATCATCGCCCTCACCATGAGTTGTGAGTAGTTTACCACAGACCTTCGGGTCCATAGCTAGTATCTAGATGGCTTCTTCTCTCTCTGGATCTCAATACAAAGTTCTCCTCGGTCTTCGAGGATATCTATTCGATGTAATCTCTTTTTGCGGTGTGTTTGTCGAGATCCGGTGAATTGTGGGTTTATGATCAAGGTTATCTATGAAAGATATTTGGTTCTTCTCTGAACTTTTTATGTGTGCTCATAATATCCTTGCAAGTCTCTTCGAATTATTGGTTCGGTTTGGCCTACTAGATCTATAGTTCTTGCCATGGGAGAAGTGCTTGGCTTTGGGTTCAATCTTGCGGTGTCCTTTCCTAGTGACAGTAGGGGCAGCAAGGCACGTATTGTATTGTTGCCATCGAGGATAAAAAGATGGGGTTTTCATCATATTGCTTGAGTTTATCCCTCTACATCATGTCATCTTTCTTAAGGCGTTACTCTGTTCGTATGAACTCAATACACTAGATGCATGCTGGATAGCGGTCGATGTGTGGAGTAATAGTAGTAGATGCAGGCATGAGTCGGACTACTTGTCTCGGACGTGATGCCTATATACAATGATCATGCCTATATAGTCTCATAATTATTTTCTTTTCTATCAATTGCTCGACAGTAATTTGTTTACCCACCGTAGAATATCACTATCATGAGAGAAGCCACTAGAGAAAACTATGGCCCTCGGGTCTATTCTCAACATATCAATCTACATCTACTTTACTTTTCTTTCTTTTATTTGCTATTTTATTAAACCAAAAATACCAAGAATATAATTATCATCTCTATCAGATCTCACTCTCGTAAGTGACCGTAAAGGGATTGACAACCCCTTATCGCGTTGGCTGCGAAGTTCTTATTTGTTTGTGCAGGTGCGAGGGACTGGGGCGTGGTCTCCTACTGGATTGATACCTTGGTTCTCAAAAACTGAGGGAAATACTTACGCTACTGTGCTGCATCCCCCTTTCCTCTTCGAGGGAATACAACGCAAGCTCAAGACATAGCAGTTTCATCGACAACCATCTTCATGGTTTCGACAACCTCCTCACATGACCAGTGCCAATCATATATCATTAGCGTGAAAGGTTAAATCATTTATGTTGATCCATGGTGTGACCTACTATGGACTATGTCTGTAACCGAGGATGTGGCTATCGATACATTTAACACACACTCTGCAGAGGTTAGTACACTGTACCCACACCACGGCATCCATGGCCTCACACTCCCATTTGGGTGGACCAACGTCATTCCTACAGAAACAACCCATTGTCTTGACACTCTCCCGGACACTCTGACCAACTCCCCTTTGGGCTAACTCATGGGTGGCCCCGATGTCGACCCGTGACATCCAGGGCCACCGTCATGGCAAAACTAAAACAGTTCTAAACAGGGACAAGGTACCATAAAAAAATAACGGGCACACAAGGTTATGTCTGCTTACTGGGCCAGGGTACAGCATGCCCATAACCTTCCCTCATTGGAGGTACCGACCAGAGGAATGACAACGGGCTGAATAAGGGCCTCCCATAAAGGCAAATGTGGCTGTACTGCGAAGCTCGATTCGGTGGCACCATGACTCGATCAACATTTTGTTCAAGTTCAATTATCATCAAGTTTAACTTGAAATAGAATACTCGAGCCATAGTGTGCCATGAACTTGCAAATAACCGACATGCAACAATATTCACACTTTACTAAAATGCAACGGATCAACATCATATAGTCATTCTACACTAGCACTACTCATCACTTTAGAAACACTAGTTTTATCAAACTAGTCATAACATCATCATTTTTAGTTAGGCCTTAATCATGGTGAAAAACAATAAATCATATTATGAAAATAATACCACTCATAACCAAACCATAGTCATGCTATCAAGATCATACTACTGCATCCAACTAGCTCATGCTCTCAAGTACTACGGCAAGCTAAGCACATCTAATTGAACAAATGATATATCATAACTATAAATTATTAAATGATTAAATGCATGAAATAAACCATATTCAAGTTGGGAAAATCACAATTATTGAAATGACACCATGCAAATATTTGTGAGGCTTTCCTTAGCACAGAGGAGGATCACACTCCTCCTGGTTCTCCTCTAGGCAAGCTTCTCCTTCGAGAAATAAATTAAAGAACAAAAATGAAATATCAAGAACACTTCTGAAATTCTCTAGAAATTCTAGACAGCAGAAAAAAATCTCAAATTTGGTGTGCTGCTAGGAAATTCTAATACAAACACAATGCAAGAAGAATCAATTCATTTGGACTTATGGTTTAGGATTTAGAGCTGGTCAAAGTTTCTGGTCAACATTTGAATTAAATTCAAAAAAATAGAAAACCAGGGGGGTGACTTCCAAGGCATAAATCCACGGGGCGCCACCACTTATACCGCTTCGAGCGCGACTGAGTGGTTGACAATCGGCCCTTAATGTCAGGTTTAGAGGGAGAGGGAGGGAAACATAGGAGGGCCGACGAGTCGCCGGCAATTCTCCGGCGAGGAGAGGTCGGTTGCCGTCATGGAGGGGGGTGGATGTGCAAGACTATGGCAGGCCTATACATACCCAAAACGTGACTAGGGGTGGACGTAGCATGTCGCGGTGGTCTTAACCAGAGATGTCGGCGGAGGGAGCTCATCGGAGTTGGCGATTCCGGCGAGGTAGGGCCAGTCCAGCAGGTCCAACAGCACCATCGCGGCTAGTGGAGCACCACGAGCACCTTGGAGAGGTTGAGGGGAGAGGAGGAGTACCGGAGGAAGAAAAACACTGAGGCAGGGTCGACGGCTATCCCCCGAGCAGAATGGTGGCTAGAGTCCCGCCTAGCCTGGCCGGGACTAGCTAGAGGAAGTGTGGGTGCCAGTGGAGTGCGGTGGTGAAGAGAAATGAGCTCGGGAGGGGGTCCTATTTATAGGCAGGGCGAGGGAGAGGATCTCAGGCTCCGCTGGAGTTCTCTGGAGATGGCGTCTATTGATGAGACGTGTTAGTGAGAGGGGGAGAAGAAGCCGTGGCTCACGAAGCCACTATAGGAGGGAGGAGACAAGCATAGGGGCTTGGGTGGCGATGAGAACAGTGGCACAGGTGCACTGTACGCTTGGTCGTGTTGTGCCCGTGCTCGCTACGGCATCGGCGAGCGCCAGGGAGGAGTTAATGGCTGCGGGACGAAGATGGTGGCACGGTTTGGCAAGGTGCGGTGAGCGGGGAAGCGAGCACGCGCTCCATAGAAGCCGTGGCGTGACGTAGAGCGCGCAGTTTGCATGCCAGCAGGCTTGGACGAACGCGGTCACCGCGTGAACTTTCGCATCACGCTCGGCAGCGCATTAAAATCATGTCTGGCGTGTAGTCCTTGATGTGTTGAGTTGATCCAAGCTCTTGAGTTGAGCACAGGGCGATCGTTGGTGAATGCAGCATCTTAGCATGTTTTCGGACAGAAACTTGTGAGGTTAATAGGGAGAGATCTAGAAGGAGTTTAGGGCTAAGCTTTGGAGGTTAAGGGTTTCTTAGGTGGGTAATGAAGCCCTAAAAATTTCAGCTTCATTGGATCAAGGAAAAATGCACTTCATGTAGAAACTGCATTTTTTTGGCTACAACAGAAAATATTTTCTATAGCAAAAATATTCCAAATAACTATGAAATATTTTTGCACAAGGAAGTGTGCCAAGGTCCAAAGAATATCCAGGAATTTTCTCAGATTTTTAAGCACAAGAAAAATGAGGGTTGCTTTGGAGCACAAGTGACTGAAGTGTGTTTTCAGAGAAGAAATGGATATTTTTCATTTGTGAAAAAATACACCTAGGGACATTTTGTGATATAACAGAAAAGAATTGAGGTGTTTGAGTGGTAGATAGGTCACTTGGGTGAAAATCAAGGAAATGCCCAAGTGGTTAAGTCCAACTGAGTTGATTCAAAACTCCAAATTAAAATCAAATGGCAATGAAATCCAGAAAAAGAAAAAGAGCTAAAACCAAGGTGTCACAAACCTCCCCCATTTTGGGTGAATCTCTTCCTCGAGATTCGGTTGTTGGGGAAAACAATTCTTGATATGACGCTCTTAGAAAGTCCTCTCTTTCCCAAGTTGCTTCTGCCTCGGTGTGATGCTCCCATTGTACTTTATAAAAAATTTATCACCTTACTACGAGTGACTCTTTCCATTTCTTCCAAGATTCCGAATGGTTTCTCCTCATATGTTAAAATCTTAGCAAGCTCTATCTCTGCTACATTAGTCCTTTTCTCGGGTGGCGAGATACACCACCTCAACTGCGAGATGTGAAATACATGGTGCACATCTGGTAATTCTAGTGGTAGTTCAAACTTATAAGCAACTGTACCAATTATTGACATAACCGGGAGTGGGCCAATATATCTGGGTGCAAGTTTTCCGCGGGTCTGAAATCTCTTTACTCCTTTCATGGGGGTGACTCAGAGGTAAGCATACTCTCCGGTTTCAAAACTGATTGGTCGGTGCTTGGAGTCATATTAGCTCTTTTATCGGGACTTGGCCATTTCTAGTCTATCGCGGATCTCCTTGACTCGTTTTTCAGCCTCCATCATTAAGTCGGTTCCGAAAATGTGGCTACCTCCGGTTTGAGCCCAGTTTAACAGAGAGAGGCACTTACGGCCATACAGAGCTTCATATGGTGACATCTTGAGGCTGGTCTGGAAACTGTTGTTGTATGAGAATTCAACATAGGGTAGACAATCTTCCCATTTGGGTCCTTGGGCCAGAGCACATGCTCAGAGAATATCTTCTAGTATTTGATTTACTCACTCAGTCTGCCAGTCTGTCTGAGGATGATAGGCAGTGCTTTATTTTAGTGCGGTCCCCAAGGCTTGATGGAGATGTTACCAGAATGCTGAGGTAAAGAGAGAACCTCAGACGGAAGTGATAGTTCATGGTGCTCCATGCAAACTAATGATTCTGGACACATATAGTTGTGCGAGTTGATCGGCTCGGTATGTGGTTCGGGTGGGAATGAAGTGAGCTACCTTAGTTACCATGTCCACCACAACCCATACTTCATCATTTCCTTTGTGAGTCCTTGGCGGACCGGTGATGAAATCCATGCAGACATCGTCCCATTTCCATTTCGGAACGAGTAGAGGTTGGAGAAGTCCAGCGGGTTTCTAATGTTCCGCCTTTACCTTGTTACATATGTCACAACAGGCGACAAAATAGGTAATGTGTTTCTTCATTTCATCCCACCAAAATACCTGACGAAGGTCTTCGTACATCTTGGTACCTCCTGGATGAATCGAGTACGAAGATTTGAGTGCTTCACTCAATATCTTCTTTCGTAGTTCTAATTGCGCATGTATGCAAATCCGTCCTCGAAACCTTAGAGTACCTTGCTCATCCTTCAAGAAATCCTGGGTCTTGCCTTCCTGCATACGCTTGAGATGGTGTTGCGGGACTGATTCATCTTGCTCAGCTATGCGTATTTCTTCTTCGAGGGTCGGGGTAACTTCCAATACATTGACGAGGTCAGCATCAACAATAACTAGGTTAAGCTGAGCGATTTCTTCTTGGAGTTTGGGAGGCAAGGACTCCGTTAAGGTGTTTAGGTTGGCAGGCTTCCGACTAAGGGCATCGGCAACAACATTAGCTTTGCCAGGATGGTAATTTATGCCAAGATCATAATCCTTGAGCAATTCGATCCATATTCTCTATCGGAGATTCATGTCCGGTTGGGTGAATATATATTTGAGGCTCTTGTTGTCCATACATATTTGACATCATTTTCCAATGAGGTAGTGCCTCCATATTTTTAATGCGTGTACAAGCGCGGCCATATCCAAATCATGGGTGGGGTAGTTCCATTCGTGGGGTCGTAGCTATCAAGATGCGTATGCTACAACCTTTCCATCTTGCATGACTACACATCCAATACCTCTCCTGGATGTGTTGAAGTATATGTCAAAACTGCGATATACGTCCAGAAGGGTCAACACAGGTACTGACTTTGATCGGGTCTTCAACTAATTAAAACTCTTCTCACAATCCTTGGACCATACAAACTTCATATCCTTCTTAAGGAGTTTTGTCATGGGCTTGGCAATTTTAGAGAAACCTTCAATGGATCGATAGTAATATCTGGCCAATCCAAGAAAACTTCAGATTCCAGTCACTTTTTTGGTTGCTATCCATTCAGGCACATCCTTCACTTTGCTTGGATCAACTGCTATGCCACCTGCTGAAAGAATATGCCCCAAAAATCCGACTTGCTTGAGATAAAACTCACATTTGCTAAATTTCGCATATAACTGATGGTTACGGAGTCTTTGCTAAACTTCCCTTGTGTCCTTCTTCAATTTTCAAGTATATAAGGATGTCATAAACGAAGACTACCACAAACTTATCCAGGAAGTCCATGAATACTTTATTCATCATGTGCATGAAGAAAGCAGGGGCATTTGTGAGGCCGAAAGACATGAAAGTATATTCATAAACGCCATATCGAGTGGTGAATGCGGTCTTAGGAATATCCTTCTTCTTGATTTTTAGCTGGTGATACCTGATGCTTGCTAGAATTACGTCGGTATTTCCCCAAAGAGGAAGGGATGATGCATCACAACAACAGTAGGTATTTCCCTTAGTGATGAGACCAAGGTTATTGAAGTAGTAGGAGAACCAAGCAACACAACGTAAACGACACCTGCACACAAATAACAAATACTCGCAACCCGACGTGTAAAAGGGGTTGTCAATCCCTTTTGGCTGACGATGCCTAGAGATAGGCAAATGGACGTGAGATAGTTGTAAATATTGATAGATCGAATGCCAAATAAGAGAAAGTGCAGCAATGTATTTTTGTATTTTTGGTTTAATAGATCTGAAAATAAAAGCAAAGGAAAAGTAGATAGCAAAGGCAAATAATATAAGAAAGAGACCCGAGGGCCGTAGGTTTCAATAGTGGCTTCTCTCAAGAACATAGCAAATGGTGGGTGAACAAATTACTCTTCGGCAATTGATAGAACTTCAAATAATCATGACGATATCCAAGCAATGATCATTATATAGGCATCACGTCCAAGATTAGTAGACCGACAACTGCCTGCATCTACTCCTATTACTCCACACATCGACCGCTATCCAGCATGCATCTAGTGTGTTAAGTTAATCGAAAAATGGAGTAATGCAATAAGAACAATGCCATGATCTAGACAAGATCTATTTATGTAGAAATAGACCCCATCATTTTATCCTTAGTAGTAATGATACATACGTGTCGGTTCCCCTTCTGTCACTGGGATCAAGCACCGTAAGATCGATCCCGCTACCAAGCACCTCTTCCCATTGCAAGATAAATAGATGAAGTTGGACAAACAAAACCAAAATATCGGGGAAGAAATACGAGGCTATACGAAATCATGCATATAAGAGATCAAAGAAGACTCAAATAACTTTCATGGATAAAAAGATAGATCTGATCATAAACTTAAAGTTCATCAGATCCCAACAAACACACCATAAAAAGAGTTACATAATATGGATCTCCAAGAGACCATTGTATTGATAATCAAAAGAGAGAGAGGAAGCCATCTAGGTACTAACTACGGACCCGTAGGTCTACAAAGAACTACTCACTCATCATCGGAGAGGCACCAATGGAATAGGTGAACCCCTTTGTGATGGTGTCTAGATTGGATCTGGTGGTTCTGGACTCTGCGGCGGCTGGAATTGATTTTTGTCCACTCCCCTAGGGTTTCTGGAATATTTGGGTATTTATAGAGCAAAGAGGTGGTCCGAGGGGCACCCGAGGTGGCCACAACCCACTAGGACCCGCCTGGGTCTTTTGGCGTGCCCTGATGGGTTGTGCTCCCCTCGGAGCACCCCTAGGCGCTTCTCCGGCCGACTGGATGTCTTCTGGTCCTAAAAAATCCCAAAAAAGTTTCGCTGCATTTGGACTCCATTTGGTATTGATTTCCTGCGATGTAAAAAGCATGAACAAAACAACAACTTGCACTTGCCACTATGTCAATAGGTTAGTACGAAAAAATGATATAAAATGACTATAAAATGATTATAAAACATCAAAGAATGATAATATAACAACATGAAACAATAAAAAATTATAGATACGTTGGAGACGTATCAGCATCCCCAAGCTTAATTCCTGCTTGTCCTCAAGTACGTAAATGAGAAAAATAGAATTTTTTATGTCGAATGCTGCCTAACATGTCATATCATATTCTTTTCTTTATAGCATGGACATTTGGACTTTATATGATTCAAAGCAATAGTCTAGTTTTGACATGAGATTTGAATACTCAAGCATATTAACAAGCAACCATGTCTTTCAAAATATCAATGCTAAAATAATTTATCCCTAGCCCATCATGCTCACATAGTTGGTGCTTTATAAGAGACGATGGAGACTCAAATTGAAAATAAAAATTGCATGAAGTAAAAGAAAGGCCCTTCGCTGAGGGAAGTAGGGATTTGTAGAGGTGCCAGAGCTCAAAGCTTAAATTGAGAGATAAAATTATTTTGGGTGGCATACTTTTCCCACCAACGAAAACGACTTTGAGTTCCCAATAGTTTCCATGCTAGATATATCATAGGCGGTTCCCAAACATTAAATAAAGTTTATTCCTTTTTCCACCAAACTTTCACAAGCCATGGCTAACCGTATCCACGGGTGCCTTCCATACGAACACTTTCCAAGGAATTTATTATTTGACAACATAAAGTAAATTCATTTTTTCATTTCGAGACTGGGCATCCCTAATAGCTTTGTCTTACTCTCGTGCAATGGCAAGTGAATAAACACTCATCATGATAATAACACATCTAGCATGGAAAATATTGGCCACCCCTCACCGCTTCGTGAGCGGTACAAGCACACAAACGAGAAATTTATTTTGAAAATTTGAGATGGCACATACAAATTGACTTCGAATGGCAAAAGAATACCGCATATAGGTAGGCATGGTGGACTCATGTGGCTAAACTGGTTTAAATGATTTTGGATTCACAAGTAGTAATCATACTTAGTGAAAAATGAAGGCTAGCAAAAGATCGGGAAGCGACCAACCAAGAAACGAATAATGTCATAAGCGAGCATTAAGCATAATTAACACTGAATAATGCACCACAAGTAGGATGTAATTTCATTGCATGACTATTGACGTCCGTGCTTGCATAGGAATCACAAACCTTAACGCCAGTATTCTTACTAAAGCATAATTACTCATCAACATGACTCACATATCACATCATCATATCTCAAAACTATTACAAGGAATCAAGTTTATTTCGTCCAATGATCATCACGAAAGTTTTTATTATATCCTTCTTGGATATCTATCACTTTGGGACTAATTTTCATGTGTTGCTTTTGATAAGCTCAAACAAATATAAGTGAAGATCATGAGCACAATTTTTTTCTTTCTCTCAAAATAATTTAAGTGAAGCAAGAGAGAATTTCTTGAAAATTTTACTAACTCTCAAATAAATCTAAGTGAAGCAAGAGTGTATTTCTTCAAAAATATTAAAGCACACCATGCTCAAAAGAACATATAAGTGAAGTACTAGAGCAAGTCTATAGCTCATAAAAATTTAAGTGAAGCAAAGAGAGCTATTCTGACAAGTCATGGCATAATTATGGCTCTCTCAAATAGGTGTGTCCAGCAAGTTTTCAAGACTTCAAAAGCCAATCAAAACAAGCAAAGACTCATATCATACAAAAGATCCAAGAAATACACATAGTATGTAAAATATAGCGTCGAGTAAAATACTGATGGTCGTTAGAAGAAAGAGGGGATGATGTCGGATTCAGGGCTCCGCAAAACCCTTGTAAGTTCGAACACTAGGGTGCGTGCGAAGAACTCAACTCCCCCTATCAGTCTACTCGATGTTTCTATGAACTAGCTCAAGGAACAAGAAAGAACACGATACAAGGCAATTTACCCAGGTTCAGGCCACCTAGTGCCGAGTGGCCCTACTCCTGCAATGTAGTGGATTGCCTCAAGGGGCTGAGGAAGAACTAGTACAGTGGGCGAACAACCTCATGAGGTGTGTTCTTGGTGGTGTGTGTCTAGAGGGAGGTCTCAATGATCTGTTGGATCTTGGATCCAACCCCCCTCCATGGTCGTGGCTATCCTGTATTTGTAGTGGCCTTGGTCCTCTTCCCCGGGATATACGCGGGAAGGGATCCCACAACGGCAAAATTTGAAAGGAGACAACTAGTACATCTTATCCTGACTAAAGGTGGTCTTTGCTTGCAAAGCTTCTGATCCTGACGCCACGGTGGGCTCGGCGATGACCTCCGTCTTGCCGTCTTGGCGATCCTTGTCTTGTTCCATGGAAATGGAAACATTTGCTTGATTCCTCGGGAATCTGCGTCTGTGCTTGCCTCGTTAGTACCAAAGAGGAAGCTGGTCGTCATGCGCCCGCTGGCGCCCGCCTGGCCTTGGTTATCATGGCTCACGTCATCTGAACCTCACAAGGTGAGGCGCACATAGAGTTCTCCGGCCCTTGGGAGCCAGCCTAGCCTGACTGCTTCCTCTGGAGGTCTTGGTGTCATTCGCCTCACGAGGCTTGGCACCCCCGTGAGGGTCTTGACTGTTGATGCTGAAGAAGGGCCGTACCAGGCTGGCATGGGAGCCACGTCATGGGCCGGAGGCAGGCAAGCCTAGGTGCGCTAGTTCCCAGAACGCCCACAGTAGCCCCAGGTCCCAAGGCGCGCTCGTACTTGGCTTCGAGGCGAAGCCAAAGGGCAATGGCAAAGTGCCGCGGGCCCTAATCGCCTCTGGCCCAGTCGATGCATGGCACCTCGATGGGACATGGGCATCTCCACTTCCCCACACTGCCTCGGCAAACGTTCGTACTTGACTCATGCTCGCTGCATGCAAGGTAAAATGATCATTACCTGCGATCATGAGGGCCGCGGTTCACCTCCTTCTTGCTATAAATGAGGAGGGGTGGAACTCTCTGCTCATTTCCATCCCTCGCTTCTTGTCGTTCCTTCCTTCCTTGGCCCTCTTGCTGGGTGCTCATGGCGCCGCCGAGGAAGTTCTCCGCCAAATAGAAAGGAAAGACCCCCAAGGAGGGGCAAAGAGCTCCACCACCCAAGAGAGGCCGTGGGCGCCCCCGTAAACATGCCTCTACCCCGATGGTGGCCCCTCAAGGGCGCATGCGCATTCCTTCGAGGGCCGACGCCGCTTCTGGGAGTCATGGTGGTGCTTCTTCGCGAGACGAGGGCCGTCACAGGCGAGGCGGCTGTCGTGTCAAGGAGAGGCGTGCTACTGTCGTTTGGCCGACACGGTCGCGCTCTCGTTCAACGGAGGCCTTCCCCGAGTTCGCCGTGTGGTCGGAGAGGCCCGCCGGCGTCCGGCTTCCGCTCCTGCGCTTCTTTGTGAGGGCGCTACCGTCGGGGCTTGACGGCCTCTGCTTGCAGGCCGACGGCTGCTGCAGCAGGGCCTCGTGGGTGGAGGTCGAGGCCTCTTCCATGGGCGGCGTGTCCTTGGCCCGCGGTTGGTAGACATTCGGTCGCGCGTGGGGCCTGGGTGAGAGGTGTACCTTCCACTTCAAGTATGATGGCCTCTCGTCTGTCTTCGTGAGGGTGTTCGGGGAAGATGGCCGTCGTGCGGGGTGCTCCCGGAGGACAACTACGACGACGATGAGCTTGCCCTTGACGACGTCCACGCCCCTTCTAGCAGCGATGATTCCTCCTCTGGGGGGAGGTCCGACGACAGCAGCTACGTCAATCCACCACGCCGCCGAGCCCGGCTTGGAGAGAGCGACGAGGAGCATGGCCGCCGCACCTCAGTGAAGCAGGAGGAGGGCTCAGACTGAGCCCCTAGGCCGTCGGAGGTTCGGGCTCGGGAATCGCTATGGCCATTCGCCCATTTTATCTTTTCCGTGCATCCTCTGAAAAAGTCGAAGGCCCAGCTTGGGCGTGTAATGAACTAAGGCACCTATGCCACATGCCATGCTATCCATATCGTGTTATTGTGTTTGTATTGCCACTAAGTGCGGGTAGGGTGACTTAGCTTGCCGAGCTTGTGGTAGATTCCCTTGTTGTGGGGGTGCCCCTCCCAGGAGCGCTTACTCAGATCTTCCCTTCTTGTCGACTCCGGAGCCGTTGATCCTCCGGAGGTGTTGTGTAGCCGCAAATTCTGGGGGCTTTGTGAGGCATCCTGCTCCTCTGCACATCCCCCGAGCTCGGGTGTACCATGGCTGGTGCGCCTTACCGCAAAACCTGGAGGCATGGGTTTAGGAGGAGCGCGCATGCCCACGAGCTCATTCGAGGGGTGTCACATGAGGACCAAAAATGTCGGGGCCGTGGGGCACCCAAGCTCCAGTGGGGCATGGCCGTGGGCTAGCCCAACGTACACACCTACCAAGGCCCCGCACGCGGGGCACATGCGGAGGAGCGACGGGTAACTACCGCTCCCCCAGGGGCGAAGGTGAGAAGAGCGAATAAAAAAGGAGAGGAATTCAAACTCGCGAAAATAGAAAGCACCAAAAACTTCTGAATTTCATTCCAAGAAAAGCAAACCAGCTATAGAAGGCAAGCAAAATAAAAAGTGGCGTTCGGCACCTAACCTAGTCTTCGTCTTCTCACCAGCGCGGAGCTAAGTGCTGCCACTAAGACGTGGGAGGGATCCCCCGTGAGGCCCAAGGGCGATGCTCAGGAAACTCTGAGGCGTGTACATCCCCACTCATTATTACGTGCAAGTGTCACGAGCAGAGACCTTCATAGGCACGGGGCCTTGCTTTATGGGTAGAATCTTCGGAGATGCTGGATTTTCCAGGCATTCTGGATGGGGATCCCGTCCTGCGTCTCCAGGCGCGCGGTGCCAGGCCTAGAGACACGAGCGATCCTGACAGCCCTTCCACATGGGTGAGAGCTTATGCAGCCCTTCCATGGAGAGCACCCGCCTCAGGACGAGATCACCCACCTCGACCGTCCTAGAGCAGATGTTGCGGTAGTGGTACCGCCGTAGCGCCTACTGGTACCTCGCTGCTCGGAGCGAGGCTTGTCGATGTCGCTCCTTCCCCAGCAAAAGGTCCTCTCCTCACGAGGCGTCTTGGCGTGCCTTGTGAAACACCAAGACCCGCGGGGAACGATGTTTGACCTCGCGGGGAGAACCGCTTCAGCTCCGTAGACGAGGAAGAATGAAGTCTCGCCCGTTGGCTAGGTTGCCTTGATGCAGATGGACCATAGCACGGACCGGAGCTCGTCCAGCCAGCCCCGGCCACCGGCCTCAAGCTTCTTCTTGAAAGTCCTCGCCTTGAGGCCCCTCAGCACCTCCGCGTTAGCACACTCGGCTTGGCCAAATCTTTGCGGGTGCGCCACCGGAGCGTAGGATATCTGTGTTCCAAGGTTAGCACAATATGTTCTGAAGAGATTGCTGGTGAACTGCGAACCATTATCAGTGATGATGCGGTTCGGGACCCTGAAATGGCTCACGAGGCCCTTGATGAACTTGACTGCCGAGCCGGCCGGGATAGTGCGGACGACCTCCACCTCTGCCCATTTTGTGAATTTGTCGATGGCGACGTAGAGGTATCAGTAGCCCCTGGGCACTTGAGGAAACGGGACCAAGATATCCAGCCCTAAGACTGAAAACGGCCAGGACAATGGGATGGTTTGGAGGCCTTGGGCGGCTGGTGGATCTGCTTTGCATGAAATTGACATGCTTCGCGGGACCTTACCAGCTTGGTGGCTTCGTCGAGTGCTGTGGGCCAGTAGATTCCGCTGCAGAATGCCTTGTCCACTAGGGTGCGCAAGGAGGAGTGATGCCCACAGTGTCCGCCGTGTACGTCAGCTAGAAGCTCACTCCCCTTCTTGGAAATGCGCCGCAGAGACACGTCGTTCAACCTTTTCCGGTAGAGTTCACCATCTTGAATGCAGTACGTGGTGGCCTGCCATGCCACACTCTCCACTTCCTCTTCCTTCTCTGGCAGGGTTCCCTGGAGTAGGTATGCCCCGAACTCCTCAGTCCAGCATCCCTCCTAAGGTTCTAGCACGAGCAGTAAGCGGGCTCCGGAGGTTGGGCCACAGGCTGGGCCATCGAAGGTTGGCGCTGAAGGGAGTTCCTCCTGAGGCAACAATGGTTCAACGCTCGGGGGGCTGCTGTTGGCTTGAAAAGCCGCTCTTCAAAGACGCCAGGCTCTTGGTGCAATCGCCGAGATGATTTACTGGCAATGTCATCCGCTTCCTAGTTCGTGCCACGCGGTACATGATGCAGTTCCAAACCTAGGAACCACTGCTCCATCTTGCGTACCTCCTCGAGGTAGGACTCCATGGGCTCGTCCTTTGGTGTGTACGCCCTGTTGGAGAAGTTGATGAGAAGCTGGGAGTCGCCCCTGATGGTGAGGCACTTACTCCTAGCGCCTCCTTTGGTGTGTACGCCTTGTTGGAGAAGCTGATGAGAAGCTGGGAGTCCCCCCT
This sequence comes from Secale cereale, assembly GCA_902687465.1. Lineage (NCBI taxonomy): Eukaryota > Viridiplantae > Streptophyta > Magnoliopsida > Poales > Poaceae > Secale > Secale cereale. The sequence continues at coordinate 395,733,808 of LR738712.1, read as the reverse complement.
GATGGTGAGGCACTTCACTCCCAGCGCCGCTGCGGCTTTGAGGCCAGCAATCAGGCCCTCATATTCCGCAATGTTGTTGGAGACCTTCTCGCCATTCTGGAAACATAGTTGTACGTCGTAGTAGAGTTTGTCCGTGGTTGGTGAGATGAGCACAGCTCCAGTCCCTGTGCCCTGGCGCACGAATGCACCGTCGAAGTACATGGCCCAGCCATCCAATGCTGCATCTCTTGGGGCAAGGGTGCAATCCTCGCACACTCCTTGGTCTGGGACATCAGTCCATTCAGCCACGAAATTGACGAGGGTTGGTCCTTTGATGATTCGCGTTGTGCTGAATTCCAACTCGAACGCTTGTAGCTCGATATTCCATTCGGCGACTCTTCCTACTGCACTGGGCACCGGAGTACCCTTTCCAGTGTGTAAGCTGAGACGGCCTTGATCGGGTGACCTTGGAAGTAGTGGCGTAGCTTCCAAGAAGCCACAAGGAGTGCTAGTAGGAGCTTATGGGGAATGGGGTAGCACGCTTGCGCGTCGCACTGCATCGTGCTGACGAAATACACCGGGTGCTCGAGAAGGGTGGAGATGTTGGTGGAGTCCTAGTTCCCAGGGTGGAAGGTCCTCGGGGATCGTGTCGCCTGCCGAGGCAGCCAAGGCCTCCGGAGCGCCGCCTTCGGGAGCCTCGGTATCTTAAGGAGCAGCTAGGGTGTCAGGGGCGCCGTCGGTTGGTGAGATGGTCGTGGCTTCTGGATCCCCATTCTAGGCTAGTGTTGTCTTGGCTAGGTGCGCGACGCCATGTTTCCGCATGCCCTTGGTTTGGTGCTCTTCTTGGACCGCCACCAGCGCCGCGCTGGCAGAGTGCGACGTGGCAGCCAGATAGAGCACCAATGGTTCACGGAGGCACGGTGCTATCATCACCGGGGGGATGGTAAGGTATCTTTTGAGGTCTTCAAATGGTATGTCAGCTTCTGGAGTCCACTCACACTACAAAAAAAGACACATTCGTGACATTTTGGTCCGAACGAAACTTTTTTCTGTCGTACTTATGACACTTCTATGACAATAATTGTGACAAAACACGGTATCATCATAGATGTGGTGGGGTCCTACTTCTATGAAAAAAATCATGACCGAAAATGGGCTTTTCGTCCTGGGCGGGCGGGAGACGCAGCTGCATGACATTCTTTGGGCTGTCCATGATGGAAAAAACCGTGGTAGAAGCGATGGCGAGGAAAATATCAGGGTGTTCCTGGTTACAGTGGGTCTTCGGGGCCAAGCGATGCTCGTTTCTCTCGTACACGCACCCGGTGGAGGGCTGCATGAACAGGACCACCCCGTGGAGGACTGCATGAACAGTAGACGGTGGAGGGCTGGATGAATAGTAGCCCGTGGAGGGGTGGTTGAACAGGAGCCCGTGGAGAGGGCTGGTTGAACAGGAGCCCATGGAGTAGCGCGCGGTGGAGGCTGAACAGTCGCAGGTGGAGGCTGGAGGAGGTCGACGGTGGATGAACAGTAGCCTGTGGAGGCTGGAGTGGTCGACGGTGGTGATGAACAGTATCGCGTGGAGTCCCGTTTTGCGATACGCCACACCCCTCCCTGTAGCATCCCAAAATTTTCTAAATTTTGGAATGTTAATAAAAAGTTATTATTGAGTGAGTCATTGTGATTGTCAAGTAAAAAAAAATTGAGACTTGTTAAAAAAAATCAAATTGAATTTCCTTGTTTTGGACTCCTATGAAATATTTTTGAAACCACAAATAAAATGGAGTGAGAATAAAATGACTTTCTCAAAATGTGGTGGAAGAATATTTTATTTGATGTTCTTTGATTTTTTTTTTCATTTGGATTGAATCATATTTGGAGTTTCAATGTCATTCAATATTTCCAATTATCCAAATTAAATTTAATGAGAGGAGATAATGTGACTTCTCCAAAAATATATTTGGAAATATTTAATACTGCATAATTATCATTTCAGGAATGGGAGAACTCTGAATCGGATTTTGAGATATTTCCATAATGCATTAATTTCTATAGTTTGTGCACAAACAAAAAAATATGTATTTTACTAAATTGAATTCTGATTTTATTTCCGTGGACTCTAAATAATATTGAGATTAATGTAGATTTTTTTCTGCTATTAGTAATCTTTTGTACACGTACATCTTTCTAAAATGGACCAAGCCCAACTAACCAAATTCTGTCCTAAGCCTACTCGACCAAGTTCATCTTTCTCTTGTTCATTTGTTTTTTTTTCGGGAAGAGCCCACTAGTTATTTGCTCCCTCCAAAGCGAATTGGGCCAGCCCACCCTACTCATCTTCTTCCTCACAACGCATCTACAGAACGTACTTACACAGAGATCACCATGGCCTACAGCAAGCCACCCCACCCCCTCCCCTCCTCTCCCTCACACTGAAACTACTCTGAACGGAACCGCCTCGCCTCCCTTGACCCCTCCCCTCCATTAGTGCGCCCTAACTCCCCCTCCAATGGACATTAGAAGCATATGAAACTGCTGCCATTAACGCCATTAAAACCAGCGACGCCCTGCTCGCCTCTCACCTCCCCTTGCCCTATAAGATCCTCCCCTGCGTTGCCCACCTCCTCCTCGTCCAAAGCCCCCTCCTTTCGAGACCTATCTGCCTCCCAATCCCGTGGAATTCCTCGCCGGAATTTGATCCCGTCACCACTTCCGTCGAAGCTTGCCACGATTCCGGTGAGCCTCTCATGGCCATTTTCCTTCTCTAGATGCCGCACCTCTGTGTGGACCTCCTTGACCTCTTATCTCCTTCAAATTCGCAGCCGGAGCGCTGTGTCCACAAGTACGTGACCAATCGAAGTTTGGCGCAACTCCGGCAGCTCCTCACGGTCGCCAGAGGAATAGGCCGAGCACCTCTCTATGTCCGTCGCGACCGCCTCCTCGACCTCTACGCCATTCGGCTGCTCGTTGCCGCCGGAGACCATCATCTCCAACTCCGGCGAAGCTCCGGCGAACCTCCGGTGAGGCCAGCCCTCTTTTTCTGTAAAACAAAAAACGAAGGGGTGTCCTCCTATAGCAGCGCGTCACGTGGCAGCTTATAGCAAATCCCGTAATTGATTTCCACACAAATGCCCAATCTTCAGAAATTCATATCTTTTGATCTACTTATCCAAATTTGACAAATAAGATATCCCTGGGTAGCTGCGGACCTCTAGTTTATTATAAAATTTTGAAATCTCACTTTTACGCAGATTAAAATTTAGTTTTGATTTAAATGAGAATTTGAGTATTTTTACTATATCTTTTATTCTGTAATTGATATGAAAAGATTTTACATATGAAAATTTGCCTTTGGAACTATACCAATCTGCTAGAAGTCATAGAATAATTTTTCAGTAAGATTTAGTTACCGTTTTAACACAATACCTTAATTTTGACCTTCTTGATCATCCATTAATAAACTTGTGAAACTAAAATTTGTTTCGTTGTTTAAATCATTAGATTGATCCATAGAAAACTTCTCTGGTTAGTTGTAGTCATCATAATAATTTAGAGTTAGAAATTTATTAATTAGTTTGTTAACATGAGCTATATGGCATTCATATGAACCGGTCCAATTTGCATAAACTTGAGTCATATGTGGTTAACTTAGGATTGTTTGGCATGAATTGTGTGTTGGATGGTTTTGCTTGAGCACTTGTTATGTGAATGTTGATGAGTGGAGTACCTTACTTAAGTTATCTATCGTGTTAGATTACGACGAGTGCGAAGGTGAATTCTACGAGGAAGTAGAACCGTGAGACTCTGAAACCGAAGGCAAGTTGCAAATTGATCATACTTTGTCCTATGATTTTGGAATATGCATGATTTATTTAAAATTTACTACTATGCATGTTTTACTAAAAAGTTTTGCAAAGCACTATGCTAGCTAAAGCCCTACGAACTTGCTTAGCCATGCTTGCAAAGAAAAAAAGGATGGGAAGTAAACAAGTTTTAAAAGAATAAACTTGCCCTTTTTGGGGCAACGTGTTGTGAAAACTTTATGAAAACAAAATTATATATTATTTTATTTCTACTCTCTGGGCGGAATGGTATTGACGGGAGCGTCTACAAGTGATTGCGCCCATTGGGGTCTTGCAGTGAATGCGCCCGACTGGGGTCTTGCACACAGGTTTTTGGTGGGGACCGCCGTCCAGGGAAATGAGATCTTCCAAGTACAGTTTGATGTAGCTTCCAGTACAGCCACATGCTACTATGGGCTCTGGCTTAGCTTAGTACTAACGTGAAACCCTTACCTGAGGACCGCCATTGGAGAGGGGCTTTCATTGCCTAAGCGGGCGGCTTGGTCAGGTATAGGGGGCTGTTACGGAAAGGCTTTGTCACAATATTCTCCTAGTCATACACCCAAGTGTGTAATGGTAAACGGGGTTGGTTGTGTCATGTGGGGAACGTGTACGACCTCTGCAGAGGGTTTAACCTAATCGATTAGCCGTGCCCCCGGTTACGAGCAATTTTGAGCAACTGAAGACTTGGACTGAAGAAGAATCTCTCCTCTCTTTTCTAAACATCTATTTTAAGGGTTGGTTGAGGATTGAGCACAGTGATATTACTTCAACTATATAAATGTTTTATTAAAATCGGAGAATGAACTTTGGTGCGTATATCCAAAGTCTCACTCCAACCTTTTATACTAAAAATTATTTTACTTCAAAAGAAGTTTGCAAAATTTTAGTATAGGACAAAATTGGCTTTACGCAAAGGAAACCTCCACCAATACTTACCCTGCATATATACATATTCTGTTAAACTTTCCTTTGCAACTTGCGAGTACATTCCACGTACTCATCTGCACCTGTCATGTGCAGATCTCAGCAGATTAAGAGACGATAGGGTTATGGTCTACACTCAACGAGCCCAGTGGCGTTGATGGAGCCCTAACTTAGTAATTACGTATAATTCCGCTGTGTTATGTGCCAGTTTGACCTATGACTAAGGTATGATATATATATCTGGATCTACCATTGTAGTACAATGATGTATGTCTTACTGAAAATCATTTTTGTTACTGTGTGTGCTAGCTATGATCCAGGGATAGCACAGTAAGCATAGAGACTTGGATTTCGTCAAATCCGGGTCGTGACAAAATGGTATCAGAGCATACGTTGACTGTAGGACGTGACCCTAGAAAATGGCTTAGAAATAGGAAGACCTTGATGGGAACAACTTAAATTTCCAGTAGTAATAATAGCTTTCTCGAACCCTCTTCTTTACTAAATTCTCTTCTGCTTTCAAAAACTTAGATGACCAACCTTCAGTGACCTTGGTAAAGAAGAACCGAAGACACTCAAGACTAAGATGGCTATGAAGAAGTTGAAGATTACCACTGTCATGGAATATCTCACACGATTCAAATAGTATACAAGCCCACCATGAGAGTTGTGAAATAAACGAAAGAGTGCGAATAGTGTGCCCGACCATGAGAAATCATGTGGATGAAGGTACCATAGGAATTGTTTGTTTGAAATCTATGAGTGAAATTGTGATTTTTGTTGGAGTTCTTCGCCATTGATTTGATTTTATTGTCATTTGAGTTGTGTGATTTTTTTTATAAAAAAAACTTGCGTTATTAGGATACAAACTCTGTAGGTTGTATTATTTATTCAACCTTGAGAGGTGTTAATTACGGAAGATGTATGAGTATTATAAAGATATGAGTTGTTTATTGATTGTTGTGTGAGTATCCATCTCTCTTTCTCTAAACTCTATCCTCTTCTTTGACCAAACCTTAAACCCAAAGATGGAAGGAATTATTTTGATGGTACAAGTGACACATTCAGAAGTACAAGAGTGGATTTAGAATAATGAAGAAGTAATGGAAGAAGCCAAGGTAAACCCAAAGAAGAAGGTGAAGTATGATTCTCAGTGTTTCATTCGAGAGAATGACACTTGGTTGAAGACCCTTATAGCCATCGATGAATCACAAAAATAAAAGCAATCGCTTGGAAACAGTTCAAGTTCTATTTCAGCCTTGTCTTGTCATATGGGATTTGAAGAAAGCAAGTGAAGATGCGACAAAATTCCATTATTTTACGGATACAAGTTTTAAAGCAGCCCATGTAGGATAATCGCCACCCAAATGCGTTTTATTAGTGTTGCAGGTGAAGACCTCTTAAAGAGGAGTGAGGAAGACTGACTGTTAGAACATGCGATTCACCAATCTACATATGGGGTAATGATTTGAGTACGGGATGGATTGATCACCATATCGGAGACTCTTATTATATACTTTCATATGTTTGATGGGTAAGTCGGAGAGACCTGAGAACCTAGTTGAGTGTCGATGCGACAATCCTAAAAACATAGAACGGTAAGACGTATTATCCATATAGATAGGCAGTCATGCCTAACGTAAGGATGAACGGTGAGGAAGAACGTGAAGATCTTCAAGGAGTTCCATGAGAAGCTATCGACCACCATGAGAGTCTCGATAGGTAGTTCTGGAATTTATGGATTTTGTGAAAGACTTTTATTTTGAGGAAAAGCCCAGTTCTAAATCACAAGAGCTCGATGAAGAACCATCATAGAATGAAGAAATTGTGGAATCCCCCGCAAGTTTGTTTTTAAGGGTGGTAGCTTCTCACACCCTGAAAGGATATTTGTTAACAAGCCCCAACATGGTTAAGACTCAGTGATGGTGTGCAAGTATAAGCCAAAGAAACACACGCATAAGGAATCGTACCAGCGGAAGACACCCTTAGACAAGATGTGAAGGATAAACCGCAAGCGAGATGATGTTATGCCAACGGCAATCGCAATCCGGCGGCCATGCCCGGAGAAGACGGGTCGATGGCGAGGCGGTAGGGCGTTCGGTGATGCGTGCGTCGAGGGGGAGCTTCAGGCCGTCGAGGCAGACGTAGGGGACATCAAGGGGAGGCGCATGGATAGTTGTGGCTGCGCGTACGGCGGTCGTAGTCAGCGACCGCGCTCGGGTGGACATGCGCAAGAGAGACAGAGGAGGGAGGAGAGGGCGACGAGTGCCCGAGGTGGTTCGATGGGGTAGCGTGGCGTCCCTAGCTACGTCCGGGAGGTGGGAAGCAGGCAGGGAGAGAGGAGGTGGCCACGGCTTGTGCGTGCATGCGCGAGGCATACGCCCTATCCTCCTAGCGCGGGGAGCAGGACGGCTAGCAGCGCCAGGTGGGCTGGGCTGCAGTTGGGCCATCTACAGGAGTAGGTCAGATAAGTTAGGTAAGCCCCTTTTCCTTTTCAGTTTTTCTTTCTAGTTTTCTATTTTTCTGTTTTTATGTTCTGGTTTAGTTTAGGAACTAACCATTTTTTATTATGAAATTATTTGTGGGAGTTAACTGAATTATTCTAGATCCCCACAATTATCTTCAAAACATTTGGAGCTATAAAATTATTTATATATTTTATTTGCTCCAACTCAAATACAATATGGATTAATTCAAAAATCCAGAATGTCCTAGAAATATGTGCACCAGTTTTGGCAGAGGTTTTTATCCAATTCAAAAATGAAGAACTTTTTGGAAGGGCATTTTGGGTTCATTGAAAATATTTTTATTTGAACCTAGTTGAATTCATTTGGTGCTAGGGTTTGAACATCCCCAATTCAAATTCTTTTGATATTAAACATGACGCATGGAAGCTCACAGATGCAACTAATTACAAGCAATTCTAGGGATGTGACAACTCACCCTTAGTAAACGAGAATCTCGTCCCGAGATTCGAGACGTGAGGTAACAAGACAGAGGGGGCACAAAACTAAAACGATCTGCATGATCCAAGTACCCTTCTCGAAGAGCTTGGTTCATTTCATCATCTTGGTCTTGACGTCTTTAGTTTTGAGAACTTCGTATAACACAATGATGACAGCAATAAACTCTACAGGAATCAATCTTCTTGAAGATCTAGCAACTCAAGATCAACTCATGGAGTGAGATGTAAGAACACCTCTTGAGTTGAGACACAAAACACTCATAGGTAGGGGTTGAGTGGAACAGATGACAAAGGTTCAATTTGGTAGGAAACATTTCCACGCTTAAGAAGATAGTGGATGTGTTCCAAAGTTGTGAGGAGTTAATTGCCCTTCATACCAGACAGGACCCTTAGGAATGGTGATTCATTGACTTATTCCCTTAAGTGGCAAAAAGAATTACTTTTGATACAGGGATCATCAGAACTATTCATGCCAGCCTAAGGCAACTCACAAATGATCGTTTAAAGGAGTTTCAAGAAATGGCATACTCAGTTCGGGAAGGAAACTAAAAGTCAAATCCCCACGGGGAGTGTATTAAATCTTGACTTATCAAAATGACACTATATTGACTTATCGGGATTACAGAGAAATTAATATTAAAATCTTACAGATGTCCCAACCATCATATCTGCCTGTGATTCCCATCGGGTTGGTGTCAAGATGCTTCAGACTCAGCATGTGTGCAAAAGGTAATTTGCAACACAAATTGATGAGATGATGTTGTGAGATTCTCAGGAAATGACGGCAACAACTCCAAAACATGAGTTGGATTGCATGATATATGTGAATACACAGTCCAAGACGAGCATGACCACATATAAGTCTTCCAACAAAACACTACCGAGTTCTGGTTGGGAACCATCATTGAGGAAGTCCAGTGCATGTCCTTTGGGTCCTTAAGGTCTAGCACTTACGAACTTCCTTTCCTTGAAGAAATCATTCAGTGGCTTAGTGTGCTAGGGATTACATATGTAATGGAGGCAGCCAACCTATGAAACCGATGAATAGTTCACACATGCATGACTAACTTGGGCTTATTCCAAAGGAAGCAAAACAACTTTCTCGAATTCACGGCGACAACTTGCATAAAACGCACATGAATTAGAGGAGGTCACTACTTACACCAAACATATACTCCATGAATAAGACACAAAGATAATGCTTTAAAAGTTTCCAACGCTAGTTGGCTGTTCAACACGAAACATGGAGAAGATAAAATGATGTTGATAGGTGATACGTCCAAAACGTATCTATAATTTCTGCTTGCTCCATGCCTCTTTTGGGTGATATTGCTATGATATTTATACACTTCCATACACTTTTGATCATATTTGGACTAACCTATTAACTCAGTGCACCCCAGTGCCAGTTTCTGTTTTCGGCTGTTTTTGTATTTCAGGTTTTCACATTACTAGAACTGCCAGGAAAAATCCAGAAAAATTATATAAAAAATCAGCGCTCCAGAACCTACCGTGCGCCCGAAGGACAGACGGGGGGGGGGGCACGAGGGCGCCAGGCGCCCTGGCGGCGCCCCCCCTGGGCCGCGCCGGGGGGGGGGGGGCGCCTGGGCCCCCCGAGGCTCCTCTGATGCCCCCTTTGGCATATATTTAAAGCGTCTCCCGAAACCCTCGAAACAGGAACTCTTTTTCGTGATCCCATCTATGTTCCGCCGCCGCCGCCGCTTCCAAGATCGGGAGCACCAGGAGAACTCTTCCCGGCACCCTGCCGAAGGGGAGGATCACCACCGGGAGCTTCTCCACCACCATGGATGCCTCCCGGATGAGTTGTGAGTAGTCTCCCTTGGACCATGAGTCCATGACCAGTAGCTATGTGATGTTCTCCTCCCGTTCTTGTGCTTCACTAATTAGTCCTCGTGAGCTGCCCTACATGATCGAGGCACATATGTAATCCTTATGTTGTTGCTATGATGAGTTTGCTGGGATCCGATGGATTATGAGATTATGTTCAGATTGTGTTTGAGTAATATATTTGATTCACCTCCTTTATATTTATGTTCGTAAGTAATTCTTGCATGTTCTCCGTTGTTATTTATTGCTTTGGCCAAGTAATAGGTAGTGACTCCAAGAGGGAACGTTATGCTCGATTGTGGGTTCATGCCCCTCGATGACTAGTTTGAGTGACAGAAACATGAGTCTAGGGGATGTGCTGTTGCCACAAGGGGGAAAACAACGGTGCTTGTGCCCGCGGGTGCAAGGATTGTTTACTTTACGCAAAGTTCTTTTAATGCAGTTGTCTGTTGCTTTGAGTTTACACTATGGGTGGGGCTCGCAACTTAATACCAGCGAGATGTTCTGGATAGATATCTCAAGGTGGATGATTAGTGGTAGATATTGATGGATTTCGGTCTACTTACTTTGGCGTACCGCCCATGCTTTGAACCTCAACCTTTCTTGCAATGTAGTCAGCATTGGTTTGCGCACATGGTCCTGTCAATTGCCGAGCTGTAATTCGTTTACCTCACATAGCTGTTTTATCGTCTTTTGGGAGAGAGACATCACTAGTGAACATCATGAGACTCCGGTCCATATTACCATCATTGATCACATCCGCTATTTACTTTTCCGCTATTTACTTACTATTGCAATTATATCTATCACTATTATCACTTGCGTTTGATCCTTTGTAAACTACAAGGCCGGAGGGATTGACAACCTCTCTGTACTCGTTGGGAGCAAAGTTATTTGTATCTGTGTGCAGGTCCACGTTGATTGCTAATATCCGGCGCCGTTAGCAGTTGACACCTTCTTGTTGAAACTGGGAGTCTCTGGGAAATCGATCCTTGGTATTACCAAGGGAAAACTTCTGCTACACTACATCTCAAACCTTCCACTTGGGGTAACCAGCGAGGGGTGAGAAGCCACCTAGCAAAGCAATTTCTGGCGCCGTTGCCGGGGACTCCACTCTTCAAGATAGGGGAGTTGCACGCTATCTTTTACCTTTGCTTTTAGTCTTGTTAGTTTACCTTTCAGTTTTGCTTTAGTACCTTTTTATCGAAAATCACAAAAATAGTTATCTTGCTTGCTTGCTACAATGGGTTCCACCGAGAACACCAAGTTGTGTGACTTCACTAGTCTCAACAACGATGACTTTATCAGCACACCTATCACTACACCTGCCACTTCAGCACCTTCATATGAAATTAAACCTGCTTTACTGAATCTAGTTATGAAAGATCAATTCTCCGGTGCTTGGGATGATGCTGCTTTACACTTGAACAACTTTGTTGAACTTTGTGATATGCAAAAGTACCAAGAAATATATGGTAATATTGTTAAACTTAAGCTTTTTTCCTTTCTCCTTGAGAGGAGGAGCTAAAATTTGGTTTCAGTCTTTGCCTATAAATAGCATAGATTCATGGGACAAGTGCAAAGATGCTTTTATTGGAAAATACTATCCACCTGCTAAAATTATCCAACTGAGAAGTAACATAATGAATTTTAAACAATTGGATAATGAACATGTTGCCCAAGCTTGGGAACGTATGAAATCTCTTATCAAGAACTGCCCTACTCACGGTTTGACTACTTGGATGGTTATCCAAACTTTTTATGCAGGCTTGAACTTTACCTCGCGGAACTTGTTAGATTCGGCCGCGGGAGGAACCTTTATGTCAACTACACTTGGTGCTGCCACAAAACTTCTCGATGAGATGATGACCAATTATTCCCAATGGCACACCGAACGCGCTCCAACAGGTAGAAAGGTAAACTCTGTCGAGGAGATTTCCTCCCTAAATGAAAAAGCTGACTTAATCATGTCCCTACTTTCCAAGCAATCTTCTATTGATCCTAGTTATGATCCTTTAGATTCTGTGATTGCTCATGCTTATAGGAGTAACTTTGGTAGCAATCCTAGACCGTTCCCCTCTAATTCCTTTGGGAACAACAATGCTTATCCTATCACCAAGAACTACACCCAAAAAGATAGAGACTTGCCTGACTATGAGAAACTTCTAGAAATAGAGAAGGCCACTAAGAATTACATGCACACAAATATGAACAAAACAAAACCTTCTCGAGGCAATTAAATGAGCATACTGCTATCTTGCAAAACATTAGTAGACAATTAGATAGCATAAATATTGAGATTTCTAACCTCCAGACTAGGCTCACTATCACTGAGACCCAAGTTTCCAACATGTCCCACACACAAGCCACTTTGATAAACCAAATGACAGCTAAACCTGAAGTGATTGCACCCCTAAGGGAGGAAGAGGATAGAATTAAGAGCCTTCCTACCCACCACACTGTTGCTACTATCCAAGTTGTTGAGGATATCCAAACTCTTAGCACCCAATGTACTCCTGGTCCCATTGGACCTATTAATGGTGATGCTATGACTATAGAAACTACCAAACAAGTGAACCTAAAGGACACCACTACCACTTTACTTGATGCTAGTGACCTTGATTTTGATAATTGCACTCTTACCGAAGTTATTGATTTCCTTCACAAGATGTCTAGAGATCCCCGCACTAGCACGCTTAACCTTGCCTTCACAGAGCATATCACTAATGCTCTCATCAAAGCTAGGGAGGAGAAACTTAGAGTAGAAGCCTCCATACCTAGAAAGCTAGAAGATGGTTGGGATCCTATGATAAAAATTAAATTGAATGACTTCTCTTGCTATGCATTATGTGATGCTGGAGCTAGTACCTCTGTTATGCCCAAAAGAATATATGATATGCTTAAATTGAAACCTTATGATTCTTGTTCTTTTGGTGTTCGTCTCGTTGATTCTTCCATAAAGAAACCTTTGGGGAGGATCGACGATGTTCTTATCGTTGTCAATGATAATTATGTTCCCGTTGATTTTACTATTATGGATATTGAATGTGATCCTTCTTGTCCAATTATTTTGGGACGTCCTTTTTTGCGCACCGTTGGTGCTATCATTGACATGAAAGAGGGTAATATAAAATTTCAGTTTCCTCTCAAGAAAGGGATGGAACACTTCCCTCGAAAGAAGATCAAGTTACCTTTTGAGTCCGTTGTACGGGCTAGCTATTCTTTTACTCTTGATAAAACTTGATCTATATGCATTATGCCTAGCTTAAAGGCATAAAAGAAAGCGCTTTTGGGAGGCAGCCCAATGAATAAATTTATTTTGCTTTTGTTGTGTCTTGATGTTGTTTACTACTGTAGCATCATCATTGTATCTTTACTTTTCAATTTTGTGCCAAGTATAGCCTCTGATTGCTAGAAAGTTCAAAAGTTGTGAGGTGCTGTCCAGGAAACAGATTCTGTCCTTGGATAGAAAAATTCGTATAAAATCACCAGATCATCTTTTTGGTCTGAATTTTTTGGACAGCGTTCTCCATATAATTTTCTTTCGTGTGTCTGTTCTGAGTTTTTTGATTTCAGTTGCAGAAGTGCCCCGAACAAATCATTTACTACCTGCTGTTCTGTTTTTTCACAGATTCTGTCCTATTTTGCCTTTCCTTCATTTTGCAAACCTAGAGCTTGCTTTTTCTTTGCAAAAACCTTTTGGCAATCTTGAGAAACAGTAGAACTTCAAGAATATCTTTATTTCCAGCAAGGTACAATTATTTTATTATGGGTACTAACGTCGCTAATCAGATTATGATGAATTATGTATGAAGGGAGTTTTCAAGTGTGCGAGGGAAGATGATAAAAAGATCCAGGAGTGTCAAGCGCTCAAGCTTGGGGATGCCCCCATGCACCCCCAAGAAATATTCAAGGAGACTCAAGCGTCTAAGCTTGGGGATGCCCCCGTGCATCCTCTTCTCCATCAACATTATCAGTTCGTCTTTCGTTCCACTATATTTTAATCACTTCATGTGTTATGTGCTATGCTTGGAGCGTCTTGCTTTTAGTTTCCTTTTTAGTTTTTCATAACGAGTCAGAACTCAGCGTTCTTTATGTGGGAGAGAAACACGCTCCACTTCTACCTAGAACATAACATAGAATTTTCATGACTATCTTTGCTGTGTGTGTTCTTTGTCTTTTAATAGCTACTATCATGCTCTGCTCTTAGTATTCATGCTTATCTTTTTAAAGAGCTTTTGTTTAGTTGGTTGCTTGAACTCTCTTTAATTACCATGCTTATCTTAGTAAGAGAGTTTGCTTCTGTTGCATTGGTTGATATGTCTATCATAAAGATGCTACGTGCATAATGGCGCTTAGTAGTTCAGGTTTTCTTGTGGTTAGTCTCAAATAGCTGGGGGATTCCCAATGTGTTATTGGAGTACCAACATGATTTGTTTGCCAATGATGTGGTATGGTTTAATAATATCTTCCCTCAAGAATTTATTTTGATTGACTTGGCGTATGCTCACGCATATTTAAGACTGTAAAGAAAGTCTGTCAAGCCTTGATGATCTTTTGTTTCTGAGTAGCGATATAACTTCCATGCCTGATTCAATGTTGCTTTGTCGCTCTGCATGATTATGACCGTCATTGCTCCCTTAGTTGGTCGCTCCCAGTCTTTTGCTAACCTCCACCTGTACTAAGCGGACTGACTGCTTGTGCATCCACATCCTTTTAAACCAGTTATGCCATATGAGTCCACCATACCTACCTATATGTGGTATTTCACCGCCACTCCAAGTAAATTTACATGTGCTACCTTTAAAGCCTTCCGTTTTTGCAATACATAGCTCATGGGAAAGTAGCTTAAAAACTATTGTGGTAAAGAATATGTTGCTTATGTATCTTATTTTCTTATAAGTTGCTTGCTGAGCGGTAACCATGTTTCTGGGGACGCCATCAACTGTTACACTTTTGTTGAATATCATGTGAGTTGCTATGCATGTTCGTCTTGTCTAAAGTAAGGGTGATTTGCCATGAGTTGAATGGTTTGAGTATGCATATTGTTAGAGAAGAACATTGGGCCGCCAATCAAAGCCATGTATCATGGTGGAAGTTTTAGCTTGGACATTAATCCTCAATCTCTTATGAGAATATGCTTAAGCATTAAAGAGGAGTCCATTATCTATTTTCTATGTTGTCCCGGTATGGACGTCCTTAAGTTGAGATCTATCAAAAACGAGAAATCAAATGCGATCTATCTCCTTGGACCTTTGTACATGTGACATAGAGGTACCCCTTTGTGACACTTGGTTGAAACATATGTAATGCAATGACAATCCATGGAAATCCGAGCTAATTAGGACAAGGTGCGAGCACTATTGGTATTCGATGCATGAGGCTTGCAACTTATAGGATGTCTTATGCATAACACATATGAAGTACTACTACCGTTGACAAAATTGTTTCTATGTTTTCAAAATAAAAAGCTATAGCACATGAGTAATCCCTGCTTCCCTCTGCGAAGGGCCATTCTTTTACTTTTATGTTGAGTCTCCACCTTCTTTTAAAAGCACCAACTACTGAGAGCATGATTGTCATTCTGAGTGTAATGTGCATTGTCCCAAAGTAGCATTTTCTTTTGCATGATTGTGATATCGTTTATTCTGAAATCATTGTATCTAGTCATCACTTAAACCTTGAAGGTGCCCCTGCATTTATGCTTCACTAAATGGGGCAAGCTAGATATCACTTTATCATATTTGCACATCATGATCATTGCAAATCTATTTGATGTTTCAGTATCATATTGTAAAACTTTCAGTTCTTTGTGATTTTCTCGTGAGGCAACTTAATTACTACAGATTCATTGTCTCAGTAAGATTTTGTCATATGACTATGAAAAAGTCCTATATGGTTACTAGCATGTCACCACAGAAATTATTCTTGTTATCATTTACCTACTCGAGGACGAGCAGGAATTAAGCTTGGGGATGTTGATACGTCTAAAACGTATCTATAATTTCTGCTTGCTCCATGCCTCTTTTGGGTGATATTGCTATGATATTTATACACTTCCATACACTTTTGATCATATTTGGACTAACCTATTAACTCAGTGCACCCCAGTGCCAGTTTCTGTTTTCGGCTGTTTCTGTATTTCAGGTTTTCACATTACGTGAACTGCCAGGAAAAATCCAGAAAAATTATATAAAAAATCAGCGTTCCAGAACCTACCGTGCGCCCGAAGGACAGCCGGGGGGGCCACCAGGGCTCCAGGCGCCCTGGCGGCGCCCCCCCCTGGGCCGCGCCGGGGGGGGGGGGGGGCGCCTGGGCCCCCCGAGGCTCCTCCGATGCCCCCCTTTGGCATATATTTAAAGCGTCTCCTGAAACCCTCGAAACAGGAACTCTTTTTCGCGATCCCATCTATGTTCCGCCGCCGCCGCCGCTTCCAAGATCGGGAGCACCAGGAGAACTCTTCCCGGCACCCTGCCGGAGGGGAGGATCACCACCGAGAGCTTCTCCACCACCATGGACGCCTCCCGGATGAGTTGTGACTAGTCTCCCTTGGACCATGAGTCCATGACCAGTAGCTATGTGATGTTCTCCTCCCGTTCTTGTGCTTCACTAATTAGTCCTCGTGAGCTGCCCTACATGATCGAGGCACATATGTAATCCTTATGTTGTTGCTATGATGAGTTTGCTGGGATCCGATGGATTATGAGATTATGTTCAGATTGTGTTTGAGTAATATATTTGATTCACCTCCTTTATATTTATGTTCGTAAGTAATTCTTGCATGTTCTCCGTTGTTATTTATTGCTTTGGCCAAGTAATAGGTAGTGACTCCAAGAGGGAACGTTATGCTCGATTGTGGGTTCATGCCCCTCGATGACTAGTTTGAGTGACCGAAACATGAGTCTAGGGGATGTGTTGTTGCCACAAGGGGGGAAACAACGGTGCTTGTGCCCGCGGGTGCAAGGATTGTTTACTTTACGCAAAGTTCTTTTAATGTAGTTGTCTGTTGCTTTGAGTTTACACTATGGGTGGGGCTCGCAACTTAATATCAGCGAGATGTTCTGGATAGATATCTCAAGGTGGATGATTAGTAGTAGATATTGATGGATTTCGGTCTACTTACTTTGGCGTACCGCCCATGCTTTGAACTTCAACCTTTCTTGCAATGTAGTCAGCATTGGTTTGCGCACATGGTCCTGTCAATTGCCCAGCTGTAATTCGTTTACCTCACATAGCTGTTTTATCGTCTTTTGGGAGAGAGACATCACTAGTGAACATCATGAGACTCCGGTCCATATTACCATCATTGATCACATCCGCTATTTACTTTTCCGCTATTTACTTACTATTGCAATTATATCTATCACTATTATCACTTGTGTTTGATCCTTTGTAAACTACAAGGCCGGAGGGATTGACAACCTCTCTGTACTCGTTGGGAGCAAAGTTATTTGTATCTGTGTGCAGGTCCACGTTGATTGCTAATATCCGGCGCCGTTAGCAGTTGACACCTTCTTGTTGAAACTGGGAGTCTCTGGGAAATCGATCCTTGGTATTACCAAGGGAAAACTTCTGCTACACTGCATCTCAAACCTTCCACTTGGGGTAACCAACGAGGGGTGAGAAGCCACCTAGTAATGGGATCAACAACAAATCATCAAGATTTCCATATAGATGGAATTCCATAATTATGTGAACAAATTGATAGTATTGGTCAGACCAAAGGATATAATTGTGTATGCTCGAGGAACATCCACAAGTAAGACAACATTACGAACATTGTTGGTTCTAATTTGATTTGACGATAGCCCACACTCAAATCAAAGATTGGATAATAGGATAGCCCCAACAATTGATTGCGAGGATCAATCGATGAAGATATAGTCTTTCTTTAGTGCACAAACAAAAAATATCCCTTTGAATGAACTAGGTTAGGCAAAGCTTTTATCTTCCAACTCTCCAAGTTGTTGTTTATATTAACCAACTAGTTCGGCGTATCCAACACAACATCTTGGAGAATGGGTGGTTTAGAAGAAAACCAACATGATCACGAACTCAACATAGTGGTCAGGGACCAACCCGGTAATACTTCTGAGAAGATATTTGGAAAATCATGAACCACTGATATGTTACTAAGCTCGAGAACGATCTTGCACTTCAGGGCAAGACGATGCGAACATAGAAGCAAGGGATTGACACGATCCTAACTCATTGACCGAAGAGTTCACCAGGAAATATGGACTAGTAGCGCGATCAATCTTAGGATGATGATTTAGTAACCAGCACGCTAGGAATGAAATTATTGTCCTTTAACTACCATGCAACGGGGTTGCTTGGAGTATTGACTTCACACAACACAGTTCACTTGTCGGCATTCCGGTTACAACAACATGTGAAACGAGGAATGAACAATGATGGCGAGAAGTATCACTGTATCAAGAATTCATAGGAGGTTGTGCAATTCCCATGACATGCTTGACATGCAAGAGGGCAACACTCCAAGGTAGAACAAATAGAAGCTGGATTGGCTTTCTTGATCTGCGGAATACAACTACTTTGACCCAATCCTGGAAATGGACGACGTACTATAGTTTGTTTCTCCTAGTCATTTCGGAATAGGATGGCTTGACGGACCACAAGAGTAAAAGGCATCAATGAACACGAATGCACAATTACTCCTGACTATCAACTGATAGATGAGGGTCGGAATATAGCTACAAAGGGAACTAATCAACGGAACATATAATTTTTTGAGTTGTGGATGCATAGATTAGCATGTCGAACTAGTTCAACATATTTCTTCTGGATAACCCATGTAGAAAGGTATGATTGGCAAAGTCATAATATAAAATGGAGAACTCATCAAGATCACTCTTGTTGTGATCTCTTGATTCGAACGAACTTCTGCCAATGATGGTTCATGGTATTTGGAAGAATGATATACCACAGAACTCGAAGACTATCACAAAGATTACTAATATCCTAAAGGAACGAGCAAACACTATCAACATGAAGTAAGTAGAATGAATATTGGGTTCAGGAACTCCGAAATGGAATACTGTTGGGGGAAACTGTCCACCACGAGCACCTATGGGACCGGAGCCCCTTGTCGTTGCGGTGAGGGAGCGGAGGGAGCACAAAGAGCAGATCGTGGAGAGCACGCGGGCAGTTTACCCAGGTTCGGGCCGCGATGGACGCGTAAAACCCTACTCCTGCTTAGATTGTATTGAATGTTGGAGCTCGGGAGCTTGAAGAACTAGCTACACCGAGCGAATGAGCGATCTAGGTTCCGAACCCCTTCTACGTTGTGCATGGGCCTCCTTTTATAGCTCAAGGGGTCACCGACAGGTGTCAACGTAGGAGGAAGGGGTAAAAATGTAACTTTGATGGTAGTTGTAATAGTGCGAGAACAGTGGACGAACAGTGGATGAACAGTTGTCATCACCTACTTTGACAGTGGGGGACAAGAGCATTAAATGCCCGTCGCCGTCTACCCCAAAAGCGCCCGCCCTTGCGTCTCCGTTCGCCACGGTGGTAGCTTCGTCATCGTGGAGTGCCACCGTGTCCCCCAGGCTGCACAGCCATCCGCCACGCGTCCCTGGAAGGGCCCCAGGGCGACGCGTGGGCCGATGAGCTGGAGCGCGGGCACACAGTGTAAACTTCCCCCGGCAAGCAGCTTGCCGGGGGCTTGATCTTGTCGGGCCAGGAAGCTTGTCGCTCCCCGGGTCTTGCCGGGGCGCAGAGTGCGTCGAGGCTCGTCTTCTAGATACAGTCTTCTGGTCTTCCTGGCAAGCTCCTCTTGCCAGGGCCTTGCGTCAATGACATAGTCTTTAGCCTGGGACGGCCTTCCCGGCAAGCTCCACTTGCCGGGGCCTTGATCTTCTGTCTTGTATACTTTGTTTTTGAATGGCTTAATAAGGACCAGAGAGGTTTCCGGCAAGCTCGTGGTAGACCCTGCCGCGGGAAGCTGCTACTGCCCGTGCACAAGTTGGGTACTAAGGTACCCCTATCTTAGTACACCGACAGGAGCCCCCGGGCCTGGGCCACACACGGTGCCGAGCGCTGTTGGGCCAGGCCCAAAACAGTGCACGGGCCCGCGCGGCCCACGGCGAGCCGTAACTCCCCCTCCGCATCCGCCGCGGCACGCGTCGATTGCGGCGTCGTGGGAGGGAACGTGGCCACGTTCTTTAATGGGAAATGCGGAACGTCCCCCACTTCCCCCTTAAAAGCAGAGGAAGCAGGGGCCGTTACCTTACTTCGTCTTCATTGCTTCTTCCACCTCCAGAAATCCCCCTTTACGCTCCGCCTCCTCACCTCCTCCGCCGTTTCTCGCATCTGCGGCGCCGCCGGACTCCTCGTCTCCTTCCCTCGCCGCCTCCGCCATGGCCCCGAAGACCGAGAAGGCGAAGGCGGAGAAGGCCAAGAAAGAGAAATCCGAGCAGGCGGCGAAGCTTGCTCTCCTGCGGAAGAGGAATGTCGTCTTCGCGCCAAGGCTCAGCGCGCGAGAGCTCTGGAACAAGTACTATCTGTTCTGGGCCAAGAAGACCAAGGCGCATCCCCGCACCCGAGTCTACCCGGCCGCCGCCAGAGATCTGTACCCCAGCGGGTATTTCTTCTTTGTTGCTTTCTTCCACTGCGGCCTTTGTCCTCCATTCTTTGAATTTTTCTGCGACATTATGAACACCTACAACCTCCATCTTTTAGACTTCACCCCCAATGCCATCCTCACGATGGCGGTTTTCGCACATCTGTGCAAAAACTACATAGGGATCTATCCAAACGTAGCACTCTTTAGGCACTTCTTTATGCCTAGAGTAGAGGCCGGCGCTCCCCTCTCCGGGGGGATCTCTTGGATCTTCCACTTGAACAAGAAAGAATCTTATCTGAAAGGGGAGCTCCGCGGCAAGTGGGAGGAGTGGCGCGCGGATTGGTGCTGGATAGTGGAGGACGAGCCGCAGCCTTTCACTGCGCCGCGCACAACTGCTATAGTGCGCGGCAGGGACTGGAGTGATTTGGCCGCCGATGACATCAAGCTCAACGTTGCCCTCGTCAGGATTCTTCGTCTTCGGGTAGCCAAGTTGACCATCAGAGAGGTAGGAGCAGACTTTCTCCGCCGCCGCATTGCTCCTTTACAGGAAAGGAAAAGGCCAGCATGGGAGTTTGGCAATGCGGCGGACGTAATGAGGTTGCGCCCGGGGCTGAATTACAACTTCACGGCGCTGGAGCTGAAGGGAATGCTTCGGGAGCTTTTCAAGCACGACCCAGCTCACCCAGAGTGGTTTAGATCTCCTCGGGGAGTAGTACCTTTATGCAACAGCACCGCCCGGGACGCCTTGCGGGCGATGATGCCCGCATGTGACTCACATGGCGTCGACCCAACATGGATAGTACCCACGCCGGACGCCATTATGAGCTTCTTCGATAACTTGGTTGAGGTGCCGAAGAACACCGATGAGATCAAGGGTCTTACCCGGGCCACCACGGATCGGGAGATAGCTTATATCGCTACCCGGGTAGAAGAGGCCGCCGCAGCCGCAGCGGTAGGAGAATTCGGGTTCACCGTCGACGAGGCAGAGGCCGAGGACGCGTCGTGCCAGGCCGAGGAAGCACAGATCCGGAGACTTCTCAACCTTCCGGCCGACGAGCTCGCCGGGGTCCCTTCTCTGAGGCATGCCGGGATCCCCGGAGTGGTGAGCGAGGCCGCGGCAAGAGGCGAGGTTGCCGGAGGGAGCAGAGGTGCCGGAGGGGGCGGAGCTGCCGGAAGGAGCAAGGCCGCAGGGCAGGGTGCTGGGCCCAGCGAGCCCACCGAGGAGGAGGAGGAGGAGGACGCCGGAGCCGACGAGGATACCGGCGGATCTCTGGGGCTCGACGATGACATCTCCTCGTCCTCGGAGAGCTCCCTGCCCCGGGCAAGCCCCAAGCGAACACCGCCGAAGCGCCTCCGCAAGGCGGTTACGGCGACGAGGACGCAGGCGCCCCGACAGCAGCCCGCTCGCCAGGCGACGCGCGCCACCAGAGCGAGCCAGACCGCGACGGAGGCGCCCCGCGCACCAGCGCCAAGCGGAGGAGGAGCCTCCCAAAGCGGAGCGGCTGCTCCAACTGCTCCCCGGGCCTCGGCGCCAACAGAGGCTAGGGCTTCGCAGCCCCCAGCCCCGGGGACCGCCAAGCGCCCGAGGGAGCCTTCTCCTCCCGCTCCTCGCGCGGAAGCGCCTCAGGTGGAGTTCGACTTCTCCGCCCTGAGCGACAATGACGACGAGGAACAGGAGTAAGGACTTGTATTCAGTAGCTTCTTCAATTCTGTCTTGATTCTTTCGTTGACGATTCTGATCTTGCTTCTTGCTTTGATTTCAGGACCCTAGCCCAGCGAGCGGCGAAGAAGGCCAAGGTTCCCGTAGTCGAGGTCGAGGATGACTCGCCCGTCGCGGCGACAGGGGACGCGCCGGCGACGAGCTTGCCGGACCCAAGCGCTGCTCCGAGGAGCAGCCCCCAGCGCAGCCCCCACCGTAAGTCTGGTCTTGAACTTTTCGCTCGTCGGGCGCGCCTGAAGTTTTTGCCTTGTACTAACATCTTGTTGTTCTATTCGTCTTGCTTGTCTTGTGCAGAAACGGAGCCGCAGCCGCAGGAGCGCCTGGAGACCACTCCCGAGGAGCCGCAGGCCCCGTCGTCCCCGCCAAGGACGAACTCTCCGGCGAGGGAGAGCGCTCCGCCAAGGGCGGGTACTCCGCCAAGGGCGAGTACCCCGCCAAGGGCGAGCAGCCCGGCGAGGGCGGCTACCCCGCCAAGGGAGAGCTCCCCGGCGAGGGAGCCTGTCACCGACGAAGCCCGCGAAGGTAAGTCTTGCAACCTCGTCTTCTTGGACTCGTCTTTTTTGGATATTTGCTTGAACTTTTTCTTTTCTTCTTTTCTTCTTCTTCTAGACCCTCCCGCGCCGAACGGATGGAGACCGAGGTCGTCGGCGAGGAAGGCGCGCAGGGCGACGACGGCAACGCCCCTGTCGTCGAAGACATGGCAGGAGCCGACGAGCCTGCGGCTGAGGAGACTGCCCAGGCTGCGGACGCAGCGGCCGGGGAGGGGGACGGCGGCCACACTGCCGGCCCGGAGGCGGCAGGAGCGTCCAGCGCTGCGCCGGCCGCCGATCCCTCCACCGAGAAGGAGCAGTCCGCCTTCTACCTTGAGGCTCCCAACGGCGTCTTCATACAGGTGCCGTGGGGATCCTCGTCGCGAGCCCCCGAGGAGGGAGAGACCTTCGATGGGGAGGTCCTCGCCTCCGCGGGGCTGAAGATCGTCGAGGCGCCTGGCGGGAACGACGAGCCCGAGGAGGAGAAACTGCTTCACCGGCTCCTGGCCCTTTACCGGGCCAAGCAGGCGAAACTTGAGTCTCGGGAAGCCCTCACCGCCAAGGCCGCAGCAGATATGGAGAAACGCGCCGCGGAGCTCCGCGCCGACAACCAGGAGGCCCTCCGCGACTTGGCGGAGGAGCGCGAGAGGCTTGCTGGAGAGTACCAAGAGTGGCTCCTGGAGAAGGCTGAGGCCGAGGAGCAGCAGCGACTCGCCGGAGAAGCGCTGTCCCAGCGAGAAGGAGCGTTCAACCAGCGGAAGGTCGACCTCGACTCTCACAAGGACGACCTTGCCGCCCGGGAGCAGGCCCTTGGGGGAGAGCTGAAGGAAGCGAAGGCCGCTGCAGCCACCGCGGAGACCGCCAAAAAGGACCTCGAGGCTAAGGTGGTGCAGCTGGAGGAGTACCTGAAGGCGAGCTCGGAGAGGGTCACCGCGCTCAACATAGAGCGCGAGAAGGATGCCCATACCAATTCCGAACTCCAGGTACGCCTTTCCAAGCAAGGCGACGAGCTGAAGGCCGCCAAGGACTCGATTGCAGATCTGGAGCTGAAAGTCTCTACGCTGAAGGATTCGCTCGACGCCGTCCGGGACCGTGAAACCAAGCTGAAGGACGAGCTCCGCAAGGAGCGGGGCCTGGTGGAGAGCGCCGCCACTTCAGCTGAGAACTTCCGCCGGACCGTCGAAGTATGGACCGAAGATCTGGTGGCTTAGGCAGCTAGCATCGACAAGGAGCTGATGGCACTGAGGGTTGAGCATCTCATATACTCTCCGGATCCAAATCTCCCCCACAGCGCCAAGCTCAGTCTCTTCTTCAGAGGGGTCGCGCCGGCACTCGCAAGTCTACAGAAGAAGCTCCCCGCGCAGCTGGCCGAGGAGTCACGCCAGCTCTGCGCGGGTACCCTGGAGCGCGTTTTGACCAAGATTGTTTACCGCAATCCTGGTATCAATCTCGTCAACGTCCTCCGCAGCTTGCCGGCCGACGCGGATCAGGAGGCACTGAAGGCGCAGGTCGCCCACATCATCGCCAAAGTGAACAAGATCTCCAGGCGCGAGGGCGACCGCGTGGATTAGGCCTCTTTCTTTCTGTTTCCTTTGCTGCTGCAAAGTGTGCCATAGACATGAATTAATTAGTGATTGCGACAAGTTATCCCCTGTAATATATTATCTTATTTTCGAGCAATCGATGCAACGTTATCTCCCTTGCTTTGGTCCTTTACTTTGTATGCTTTTAACCCTACGCTTCTAGGGGACTTGTCGGCAAGGGGCCTTTGCCGCGAGCGCTGAGTGCTGGACTCTGAGCAGCCTGCTGGCCAAGGTCTTACCGGCAAGTAACCTTGCCGCAGCTAGTCGCGACGCACCTAGCTTGCTGAGCGAACTCGGAAACAAAGCAAGGGCGCGACACTTGTCGCAGCTCACTTAAGTCGTTGAGCGTACTCGAAAACAAGATAAGGGTGCGGCTAGCCACGGGTAGGTTCCTCCGCGCACAGGTTTTCCATACAAAGTGTGGTTGTTCAAGGAAGATAACTAAAAATTTAAAAATTTGAACTGCTCAAATGTAACTTAGCTTTCGTATATTGCTTGCTTCCCCGACAAGGCTTCTCTTTCTTGAACAGCACTTGGTTCATCCTCCATCTCCTTCCCCCCCGGCAAACTTGTGCACGAGGAACATTCCTTGTGCTTAAGAGGAATGAAAAAGAGGAGGGAAAACAAGTATAGGGCCTTTCGGCGCGCTAATTCTTACCGGGTATGTGTGTTGCACAAAATGCCAAATGATGCATGCAAATAACAAAGAAAAGCACGAGAATGGCAAATAGTGCGAAAACACAAAGCTTTACTGATGCGCGGGATCTGCGCCCGGCTTTGTACAAAGGTTTACATGCGACA